>JACCHW010000110.1:0-460610 GCA_018907185.1 Platyscapa corneri
GCGGACATATGCACAATTTGAAGTTCACGCGATTTCGAAGTGTTTTTGGCGGCGCGCGAAAAAGCACCCGAGGCATGCGACCGCATCTTCGCTCTATTGTCCTGGACCGCATTCACTAATCAATGGCCGGCGGCCTCGGGAGGCCACCCCTCTTGTGCTATATGACTGCTTCAGGAGCTCGCGGGATCGATACATAACGCCTTGTCGTCGACTCCGTCGACGTCATCGTCCTGTGATCGGAAATCAAATTTGGATATCATTATAATCAGATAAATGTCACATGTCTAATAACGGGGGGAAAGCAGTGGGCGCTTTGGGGGTGTAAGGTGGGAACGCAAATCAGGAATGGGCAAGATTTTGGAAGTTCTAGTACAGGGGGGGGAAAAAAAAAAAAAAAAAAAAGGGGGAGAGGCGTAAAGACGTAGGGGGGTTAGGCTGTTTTTCATAGAGTTTCGGGCATGGATTGGGGTAGAAAACGATAGGAAAGAGGCTAAGTAAAGAAGGAAGGCAAAAATCTGATTTACAGAGAGCAGGGTTTCCTCAACTTTAAAGAAAAACAAGGTTTTTTTCGGCGCGCGTGATGCGATTTTTATGACCTACAGGCTACAAGGAAAATTCACAAGTTTTAGGAATAATTAGTGATTTTCTCGTGATAAGTAGTGTAAAAATAAAAAGAATATATTTCTTCAAATACATCGTTTTATGCGTCTTCATTCGTTTCAGGCAAATTGTTCATCTCTCGTTCGATTTTCACATAAAAACTATTCGTTTTTAAAATAACCTCATTGGAGAATAGGCTAATTATTATAATTTATTTAATCAATAGTGATATCGTACTAGATCGTAAAAATTGATTTTATTTTTAGTAATTTATTTAGTTTCTTTATTTAAGATAAGCCTAACGCAGCTTATAATTTTTAGAACGAGAACTACACAGTAAATTAAAGTTGTTGACGTTACAACTTACTATTTCTCGATCATCAAACGCGAAGATTAATTTATTCGAAATGTATAATTGTAGAATTTTCTGTATGGAAGGAAAATTTATTTAGATAATTTATGCAAATCTAAAGAAAAAATTAAATTTTGATAATGTAAGTTTTTTGAATAAAAATCACATCGAATTTTTATTAAAACTTTGAAATCCTAAATTATCATTTTAAACTAAATCCATCTACTTATATAGTTTGGACAACCATTTAAGTAATATATTACACGAAAAACTGAATCGAATGCAGTTTTGAAACAATTTTTCGTAAGTAAAATTTCTCGGTTTTTTAGCAGATAATATATTTTAAATCATATTTTTTAATATAAATTTATCTTGAATATTTTAATAAACACACATTATGATCATTTAAAAGTTGAATGTATTGCTTATTTAGGATTACTTACATAATTTTATCAGAATTATTTTGATTCAGTAGTAAAATAAGGTCTATCAATGTACTAAGAAACAAAATAATTGTTTTAAAAACCAATTTTGTAACAATCACTAAATTTATTATATATCAATGTATTTAGTTGTAATTAAAAATTTATTGCTGAATTATAAAAATTTAAGAACTGCAAGAAAAAATAAGCAAAATATTTGATCCATCGTGTAAACAACGAATTATTAATTTACAACGTGACGATTAAATAAGGAGGCAAGGTTATTATTAATATTATTGACTTTCATAAATACACTCAATCACTTTAATGAATAATAAGATTCTATTATAAAAAGTGTATGAAAACACAAGTATAATGCATCGGATAAATCATAAATTAAATAAGATACTCGCGAGATAAAAAATATATTGATAGAGTGATAGTCAAAGGAGCAATCGATACTCAGATATATTTGTAAATCATGGGGAATTATAATATTTTGCATAAATTATTCAGCCGATTACGAATGTAATATAAAAATCAAAGCTGCTTAAACGACGAAGAGCTCCATAGTCAATAGTAATAATCACGATATATTACGATGTTCACGTATTGTATAACAATCTTTATATTCCGTGAATATATTTTATGCGTAATTTATAGCTTAAGACAATAGTATAATAAATTTCCGATGAAGAGTAAACACGAAGTTTTCTTCAGAAATTTTAAGTGCTCTCCACCCTCGTAGCATAAAGTTTAAACACGTGAAAAATAGAGTTCTTACCAGTCAGTAAACTGTCCCCTCCTGAGTCGTGATCTTTGAGCTTGCGCGAGGAAAAATTCAATGTTCTGGTTACTGGCGACAACGAGCCGCGTGCAAAGACTGCGGTCAGCCAAACCACCTGCGAACACAATCAGGAAGAAATACACTTCTCAAGCGTCACGTAAATTCACAAGCAACGCTCTCCTCTCTCTCTCTCTCTCTCTTTGCTCTCTCTTTGCTCTCTCCCATTAATGCATCTCAGCTTCTTCGCGAAAGAGTCGAGCTGAACCAGCAAAAGTCAATCGAACCGCACCAATCGCGCGATCATTTTACATTAAACTATTTATTTCGCAATGGATTTTTACGCGCCGCCGGGAGCACCGACGATTAAAGAATTAATGATAGAATTAAATAATGTCATTTTTCCTCGTATGCCGCTGGCGCGATGCTAATCGAATTTTTATACGTCGAAATAGATACACAGCAATGGTTTAAGAAATTATGTAGAGTTTTTAATGGCATTCAACGCCCACCGTATACTCTGACACATAAATTTTCACTGGCGCCACTTTTGACGTCCTGCGCATGCAAAGCAGCTTCAAACATTCTATATAACAATTTTATTTTCTTCGCATAACTCTATACACTTTTTTCGATAACCTGCATCACAATTCGGGGAAAATAAAATTTAGCGAAAAGACAACTTTACGTAAAGGTAAATTGTCAACTGTTCAATTTAATGCAGCTCGATCGAGCGTTTCCATCGTTAACTTGTAAAATATATTTGCAAACGTTGTATTTGCAAATACAACGTTTAAATATTGGCAAGAAAAATTTCTCACGATAATCAATGAATCTGCAAGGAATGAATCGAGGTTATTTTTTTTTTATTTTGAAATATGCTTATTTTTTACTTGTTTATTTATTCAATGCACAATTTCATTACATAAAATAAAAATTAAATTAAATGCTAAAGTAAAAACTTACAACTCTATGTAATTATACGTATGCATATTTATAATATTGAATACGTACACGCAGACGCACACGTACGTATTTATTACAATACGAGGAATACTATATTTTTATAATTTTTTATTTTCATAAATGCAAAAACCTTTTCCAACTATTCAACTGATTTTAATTGAATTCTACTTTAGTGAAAAAATATAGATAAAAAACGATAAATTTTCTCATCGTCAGGCTCTCATGTAGTTTCTCTGCTTTTATCATATAGCGTAAATTTTACTTATACATTTTGCCTAAATATCGCGTTAAGTACAATAAAAGTAATTATAAGTAACGAATGATAATCCCAGCTCGAAAGATCGAAAAACTTTTAGCGCTTTTCCTGAAATCCATTAGCTTGTTTGCTCTTTTCTAGAAAAAAAAAAGAAAAAGAAATCATGAGATGAAAGTATTAATTTGGCCCATAACCTTTATGCAAATAAGGCCTGCAAGCGCCAAACCTCTCTTCTTCTACGCGGTAACCTTACAGATTTGATTTAATTGACGGCTTCGCATAACTCGCAAAACATGCATCACGCGCGAAAGTATCTAGGAACTGAGGGTTGTTAATCCAACGAGTGAAGATTTATGTCGTACATTACATCAACAAACGGAGATCGAAGCGGATGTTATGTATTTGGTAAAAGAGGTTTAGGAAGGAAGAAAGTGCTAGGATATTTTTGTAAAAGCTGAACTGCACTTACGTGGAGAAATAGTGGGCAACTGATTGATACGCGGCTATTTTATATTTTCATAACCGGTGTACGCTAAAGAATAAAAATTACTTTTCCATAATTAATTATCTAGGTTTATGCGGCGGTTTTGTGCATTAGGCACACGAATCTCAAGTTTCTAATATTTTTTGCTGATAAGTTCTAAATTGATTACTGATTATATATAAAAATAAGTCTTTATTGTTCGTAATAAAAAAATTAAAAAAGATTTTTTTAATAAGTAAGATTCGTCACATTTTACGTTAGATTTGAATTATATTCTTTTAAATATGATATATCTCATTTTATTATTTTGTGATGTATGTGATTGTTCATTGAGAATTGAACAATTAAGTTGAGAATTGAAATTAAGTTGAAAGTGGATATCAAAACACTTTTAACGTAATTACTACGTTTTAAAAAATATTAGCACGCAACTGCCAACTTATTTATTTTAGTATGATTTAAAAAAATTATTTCATATATTCCCAATAAAGATAATACTTTTCAAATAAATAAATATAATTAGAGAAAATAAGTAAATGGTACAACATTTTGGCTGCGGTGACTATTGTTTTACTTTGCATAAAATAAAGTTTTTACGAGCTTGGACTTTGAGCTCTTAACATCACCAACTCCATAATAAGAAATATTAATGTTATAAATTTCTACTTGTTTTGTTTTTTCTAATATCAATTATTATATGAAATAAAAATGATACCTAACATTTCCAGATATCCATTCAGTTTTCAGTTACACGATGAATAATTTGTTTTTAATCAGAAAGTAATATAATTATATTAAGTAATAATTATAATTAGTAAAAAATATATTCTTAAACATTCAAAGTTTATTGAATAATTTTTTGCTTTAGATTAGGTAAAACATTTTCTTAAAATTAAATGGTTTGTATTGTATTTTTAATTTTATTTGTTAAAAAAAATGAAACATTAAAAATTTTAATTTAAAGAATTAAAACATTAAACATTAAAAAGAAACAAAAAAATTTTGGAGCAAATTTATTAAATACTGATGTATTTATTACACCTTTAAAGAACCTCGATATCCAATGTTGACGCTTTAATAATAATTTCTATTAGATATTTTCACGGCAATTTTTATTGTATTTTATCTCAAAATACGATTTATAACTTATAGACAAATCAAGAAAAAAATACCGGAAAATTTATCAAAAATAAATCTGATTAAAATAAATTGGAAATATTGCGAAAAATTAAATTTATTTTCAAGACATAATTGCCGAGATGGAATTCAAAAACACAATTTTTAAATTTCTATACGTTTCTCTCATCTTAAAGGATAACTACCGAATTCATGTGCTATTATGATATTTTGCTTGAATTCATTAAATTGCGATAAAAAAAAGTGTTCGTTAAAACTGTTTTTTATATTTAACATATAGTTTGGTACAACGCTTTTCAAATGTACTTATCAATATGACAATTTATTGCCACTGACACAGATGTACATGCTATAGTTATATTTAAATTTCAATAGAAATCGGAAGATTGGAATAAAGCAGAAATATACGAATCGGAAATTTTATAGTATAAAAAAGATACATAAGAATCGAAGAAAAATTTATTTTAGTAGTGAATTACGATGTAGTTATCACCAAGCATGACTTGATGAGAGCGTGTTGGAATAAGGACCTCGTAAGCACTCGGCTATAAATCATCCAAAGGTGCTAAAATCTCCCTCAGAAATGCAACACTACGTTTAGAGAAAGGAAACTATAGGTTTAACATAAAACAAGTTGTTTATTTTTAAAACATATCTGATAACGTTTTAAGGATTTATTTTGCAAAATTCTCTAGGGCTTAAAGTGTTGTAATTAAGGATTCATTTTAAAAATTATTTATCACACTACGAGTAATTTCTTATTTATTCATAATTTTTGTATTTTTTTATTGAGGAATTTATTACTTGGAAAATCTATTCGGTAAAGCATGTAATAACTTGTTCTCATTGATTGAAATATAATTTTTTTAAGAGTTGATTGAAGTTTAAAATTTAATTCACAAATATTCTATGCAATTTTAATAACTATTGAAGTTTTTAATTTAAACTTTTAAACGTAAGGGCTTTAAAATGTAAATACTTTAATAAAAAAAAAGTTCATTTAATAAGAATTTTTCAAATCTTAATTTTAAAATAAACTCCGACAAATAGTGATTTAATTTTAATTAAAAAAAATATTTTTTTATTTTTCAAAATGTATACATATTTAAAAAAGTATTCTGTTTAAACTTACATATTCATGTATTTAATAACAAATACTTTTTACACATTTTACCATACAATAATTAATAATTGAATTAATCCGAATCGAATCTATTTTATTTTCATAATATGTAAATAAAAACTATCGAATAAAATAATTTACTCAAATAAATTATTTTATTATTCGAGATCCTTGTTAATTCATTAAATATTCTAATATTATAAATTCTGCTAATAATATTAATAATAAACTCTTATAATATAACCCTTGTAACAAAATTTAAATTAGTTTTACTTCTCCTTTTTTTACAAATAAAATATTTTTAATACATAAAAATAAATAAAAATACTCTTTGATCAATTAAAATTATACGATCATTTTAATCAATCCGTGATCGTAAGTAATGGTATTAAAAAAATTACTCCAATACACATTATTTTTTTGAATGTAATTAATTACTCTAATGGTTATAAATGTTGTTTGAAAAATCACTTTTTTTTAGAATATGTAATAAACTGAAAAATTTTCTTTTACGTATAATATTATATTTTTAAATTGAAAATTTTAAAGAAATTTTATTCATTTTTGTAAAAAAGTTTTGGAACATTCGTTTTACGTAAAACATAATACTTTTCTATTTCAATAGAACATAATATTTACGATTTTATAATTATTTATATTCAGCGGCCAATCCACACGTATTCACGCGCGTATTGGATTAATACATATTATAACATATATATTTATAAATTTTTATAAGATTCTTAATTGTTAAGATTTATTATACATTTATAAACATACTTTTTCTTCATTTTTTTCTATATTTTGAAATCAAGCATTTATTACCTTCGAGAAGTGATAATTGATTTTTCATCACCCTTTAATACTTACTTAATCATAGTTCATTGTTTATTTCACAATAGAAAATATAGATAAAAAAGATTTATGTTAGTATAATAAATAAGATAGTTAATTATTATTTTTATCGATAACAAAAAACAATAATAGATTATAATAAACGTAAAATCATTTCGTTCCTCGGACATTTTTTTTTAAAATAAAAAAAATTCAATATTAATTTCTTATTTCTTAATTCAATATTAATTCTTTATTTCATGTATTCAATATTTTTATATCAAACATTGTAGATTATAAATACAAATTTCAGTCAAATACATCGAAAAGTAATTATAAGAATTTTGTAAATGAATACAATATTCCATATAGTTTTTGAAGAAAACCATCAATTTCCAAAATATATATTCAATTAATCAAATTCGTAAGTAGTAAGTACTACTATGAAAACTACTAATATATTTATTTAATTGATCATGAATAAAACGTATAGCAAAGGGATGTAAACTACTTTATTCAATTTGATTTTTAAATAAAATATTATATGTTATAAAGGACAAAATGCATCTTTTTTAAGTATAACTTCATAATATATGTAGATAGTCTAAATTAAATTCAATTAAAAACAATAAAAAAGCAAATTAAAGATAAATAAAGAAGAAAGTTAAAGATAATCTTTTTTATACTTAAATTAAAGTTCAAAAATACTAAGAATATAACTATTAATAATAAAATGATGTATTTTATTGATACTAGTATTGATAAATAAAAATGCAACAGTTATATTTAGAAAGCTTATATTTGTAATTTATAAGAAAAATAAAATCTTTGTTTTATAGTTACACAATTTGAAAGACGTAACTTATTGTATAGAAATATTAACCACGATCCTGTACAGATGCAAAACAATATTTAGAAAATATAAAAAAATAAAATTTCTTAAATTAAATGGTTGTAAAAATATATTAAAGAAAATTATGTTAAAATAATGAGACACGAGTAAAAATAATAATACAATCGATCTTATGTTAAAATTTAGAAACATTATGTTTTAATCTAATGTTGTTAGACACATGAATAAATTTAATATAATGTTGTTAGAAAGAAAAGTAACATATCATTGGTCAAAATCTTTAGAAAATAAAATAGATTTAACATATATGGAATATAATTTTGGTCTTACGCAAAATATAATAATATTAAAAATATCTTAAGATAAGTAAATTTTAGATAGTTCATGCCTATTTATGAAAAATTACTCTTAACTAACTTTCTTTCTTTTTCGTAGAATCAATGGAACAGATTATTATTTTTATATAATAACTGTGAATTCTTTGCATATGAAGACGAAAAGATATATTTTATTAGTCCTTCTTTTCATACTTAATTCTATCTTTTCATAAGTCTTTCGTTCGAGACCTTGAGAAGATCCTCGCTGTATTTTTGTTGAGTAGAAAAGCCAGTAAAATTGGCATAGTTGTACTTTAAAAAATTTTTTTATTATTAACGAGAACTTATGATTACAAGGTGGATTTTATATAAAGTTTATGCGTCATTTTTTCTATTTTAATACGAGTGAGAATAAGAAGAAAGTTTTTCTTCTCATTTTTCATGTCTTCTTTCGTATTTCAACAAATTGATTTCGATTTGGGTATCTCGAAGTATTACGAGTATTACGTTAAACAGGGGAAATTATATCTTCGACGATAGTAGGATTTTAACGTTAACCATTATCTTAAGAACTGCTTTGTGAACAATACATTTTACGCGGGAGTAAAAATTTACCTTCCAATGGAATGTCATTTTCAAGCATTTTTCAGTTTCTTTCACATTATGTGCTGAAAAGGTGCGTAATTCAAATTCTCGGTGACTGATTTATCAGCATATACAATGCGTCGCTCAATTAAAATTTGTGTAAACAATTTTGACCATTTTTTTTAACAATAATAACGAAATATTGCTAATTAAATATCTTCGCGCATTAAGCCGCAATGAAAAGTCTCGAGCCAATGGTATAAAACCTTCTTTTTCAAACATCCTGTATGTCGTTTATGTAAAAGCGATTCTCGAAGTAAATTCGAGTTACGGCCAACAGATATTCTGCATTTCTGTTCCAACATTCTCAGATTAACACTCCAATTTACCGAATGCGAGAAATTATTTACTTACAGAGTAGTCAATAAACACAGGAAGCTACGTAAATAGTCCCCCTTCACTGTGCGTGCTTAACAGCCCAGATCGTTCCTGCATAAACTCAAAAGTAGACCTTCTCGTCCTGAATCGATATTGCTTTTTTGATTACTTCACCGTCAGCTTTCACTGTATCCACAAATAGGATTTCAGTTATTTCTTTGAATCCTTTCTAATAATATCTAGTGTATAGATAAGCCTATAAGATGGTCGCACTTATGCTTGTCTCTGTCTCTGAATGACTAATTTGAATGAATTACTATTTTCTTTCCATCGAAATTGGAATAACATCACTTTGAATTAGACGTTATAAACGATACGCAAAAGCCGAGGATCGATTTCTTAAACAAATTTGCAGCGCCTTAAGTAAAAGAATAGTTTCCTAAAGAATTGCAAAACATTCGACGCGTTGAAATTCTAAAGTTTTTAATTTTTTTTTTTTTAAATTAAAAATTGTTAAAACTTAAAAAATATCAAAATATAAAGTACTAAGTTCTTTCGGGTGAATATTTTTTCTTTTCTTATGCGTAAACCGATGCCTACTAAATTATACTTATTAACTCGATCGTTCAATCTGTTAATCCAAACAGGATTAACTAATCAAAAGGCATAAAAATAAATAAATAAAGTTACTTTTATTTAAATAAGCGCTCGTGTAAAAAATGATTGATTTCGTTTAAAAATTATATAACATTTTTTTATTATAAATACTTACAAACATTTATAAATTTAATATGTTCGCTGCTTTATCACGCTCCATATACCTAATTAAATTTCAAAATCAATCCCGACTTTTAATTTCATACACGATTATCTTATTTTAACGCACAAACTTTTGATTGAATAAACAATATAAAAAACTGCACATGAAAAAACGTTAATCCGATATGCATTTCCAGCGCTTTCGATTCCGATGAAGAAAGGCTTATAAAAATAAATAATCTATTGGATTTGATTTCCAGTCGTAGCTTCATTCTTCATTTTAGTTAATTATCAAGTATGTAAATGAATCGAGAAGCTCTGGATCGTGCAATCTTAATACTGTACATGTTGACTAAGCATATTAGCTTGGAATGATCCAACGAATTCTTCTAAATGCAAGATGACAGCAGCTAAACATCAAGGAGAATTGTGCTTCATAGTTCACATTATGTTAGAATGGCTTAACCTTTTAACCTGATTACAACTTCAAATTACAACTGCTTTATCGGGCATGCAAACATGCTTATATACGTGTCTGCCTTGTATTCCAGATCTCCTCTCGAAATTCGGGTGCCTTAAATTGATTGAAAAACGAGGTTATCCCTTTTTTCCTTTTCTATTTATTTTTCAATAATACCATGTTAAAGTGTGCGCCTGTATACAAAGTTATATTGAATTTGCTTTCGCAATATTTATGATTTATTGGATTATCTATAGTATTTTATTCAAATAGTCATTATAAGGTTATTCGTTTTTATGATAATACCATTGTTTTGCTAAAAATTTCAAAGAAAAAATTAGATCGTATAGGCAAATAACGAACATGGCAGTTTTAAAAATACCGATATCTTCGAATACATTCAAGGTAAAAAAATGTTTATCAATCAGTTTATAAAAAAATATTGCATTGTTATTTAATTATTGAACTTCTAAAAAAAATAAAAATAGATGCATAAGTTTTGTAAAGGATATTGAAAATTCATGGAATTCTAGTGTGATTTAAAACAATAAATAAACCGAATTCACCGGATGTAAGTTATCAACTGCTCAATTTTGAACGAAGACAGTCGCATACTACTTTCACCGTGAAATTTTTCTATTAGGAATGTTAATGGCTTATTTAAATTTCGAAATGTATTTTAAATTTTGATCTTTTTTACACAATACAGGCTTTAAAGCCATTAGTGAAAATAAAAAATTGAACAAATTAATATCTGATCATGTATTTTGAGTTTAATGTGTCGAAGCATTTCAGATGTAGAGTAGATCGTTCTTATCGGTTAAATGCGATATTGAGTTGCTCTTAAGAATAATGCCGGAATAAAACAAGTAAAACAGTTGTCACATTTTAATTCACTCTCTTTTTATCTTTTCGTATCTTCCACTCTTCATTATCTCTCTTATACTATCCTTACATTTAGAAGTTGTCTTCCTGCAATCCAGTTTTTGAATTAATTTTTCTTCAAATAAGCGAAACATGTTACTTCAGTTTTAAAATGCATTACACGACACTTAAGTAAAATAATAAATAATTTGAGAACTTTGCGAATACTTAAATAATATGAGGGAGCAGCGATTATTTGATAAACTGCGATGCGATGCAGATATTGGCAGCAGCTACGAGTTTATTCCCGAAGATTACTGCGCTGCTTCCGTAGCGTTACTTAAAAAGTTCACGAAATTTAAATATTTAATTGAAAGAGTTATAAGCGATCGAGACATAAATAACCGAAAATCAAAAGTATCGGAGCAAAGTATAAAAAGAGAATAGTGCCGAAGAAGACATTTTTAGACTGCAGCGGCATAAACACGAACGCACCCAAGGAATAAAACACGTCCGAGAGTCGCCGAGTGCGATTTTGTTTTTCAGCTTCGACACTGCGTAATAACTTTAATTGTCAAGGCTATTTGTCGCGAGTAATTTATTTTTCAAAATTTACCTCATTTTCCTTCTTTAATAGGCCATCCTTTTTTTTCTTCTCGCATCGCGCGTCCGCGTCTCGCGCCGAACCTCGACCGGAGAGGAGCGTACGTACGCACAAACACGTTTCCGATAAGGGGGTACTCTACACAACGTTATCTGGTCCAGAGGCAGCTCTCCCTCCCCCCTACCCTTGAATAAATACGCGCGTGGAAATAAATCGAGTGTAACGCGACCGAGAGCCTGGGCGACGCATTCCGAAAGACGCCCGATAAGGACTCGCACCTATGGATATACGTGCATACGTGATATATATGCGGCTCCGGTTTGCCCGGAAATTTTTAGAGCAGCGACGAGGAGCGACGAGCCGCGTCTTCGCTTTGCTTCTCTCTTCCTTAGATTTGTGTGAGTGCCTATGCCCATATATGTTTGTTGGCCAGCAGTACGATTCCGTTGGGCTTCGATTACGTGGTCTCGTGACAGACCGGGAAGCAGTCGTTTCCTGTAAGGCCGCCAGTCACCTCGACGTCTTTGTTTGTTTTTCGAAGGAATTCTAATTGTTTTATACTCATTATCGGACCGAGAAGTAATTTGAAGTGCTCCATATTTTGACGACGGCGAGGGTGACGCTGACAGTGACGGTTATTGTCTTGCCCACCCGAGATATTTATGCGTACAGGTTTAGTCAGTTTTAAGGACGATTGTACAGTTACAAGTTCGAGAGAAGTAATGGTAACGTCGAATCGTAGACGATTAAGGAAACTTATATTACGATATTATACGATATTATATAGTGCTTACGTATTTAATTTGGCGAATGAAAAGCGCTTGCTAAAATAATCCAGACGGGAGCATTTTCAGCGACACCTCAACTTTTCCCTCGCGTTTAAAATTATTTATCCGGTAGGCTTCGTTTATTTGCTTCGGTTATATGAAATTCTTAGAATGAAGATATTTATGACAATCACAAACTCTCGCGTTAAATGCAAGATTTTATATTTTAATTAAGAGTACATTTACGTCCTCGTCGAGTAAAATGGTGGTTATATATAATAGATAATTCTATAAAAAATTACTCGCTTCAATATTTTTTGTCAATTTTCAAACAGTCTTCTGCACAATAAGAGAATCACGCGTGTTTTTAAAAAGACTTGTAACTATTTCACCTCCTGATTTACTTTTATTCCTGTGATTACTTTTTTTAATTTAGTGTTATATTATAACATATTAACATAATTATATTACTGAATAATTGATAATTTAAATGATAAATAATGTATTTCTGTTTTCAATTATTCTACTTTAATGAAATTTTCAATAAATATGTACATCTTCGTATAAGAGCAGTAGAAATTAAATTTTTTTCATTTGTACGAAAAATATGCAACGTTTAACAATTTCTTTTCATCAAAAACAAGACATACCCGAAATATAAACGTCTATTAAAATTAAAACGCATAGGTTTTATTATAGATATTTTTATTTGAATTTTTTGTATTATATTTTTGACACGCAGAAATTATTTTTCAAACGAATTAAACTAGTGCCAATTCTGGTAATCGGATATATTATTTTTTTCAATATTTACGAATATTTTTCAATAATCATTTTAAGCCAATTTATTTCAAAATAAAAATAAATTTAGTTTTTTGCAAACCGCGCGATTTTTACTAATAAAATTTGCTATACTAGTATTATAATAATAATTTTTTTACTATAAAGTTATGTATACAGTCAGGGTTAAGTGCGTTCCTATTATTTGAATATTCATAAAGTTCATATAAAAATTTTGTATATTCAATTTAAATATTTCATATTTTTAATTGACTAATTCAGTTATAAAAAATGTTTTATTAGTATAATCGTTTAAAAACTTCGTTTTACTATGATTTGTAAAAATTACTGTTATCTTAAAAAGTTTTTCTTAGTAAATAAGTTTAACAATAATTTTTGTTCATAATTAAAACAAAAAATTATTTATTGCATTGATTAATAAACCACACAAATGACTAAATTTTATCTATCGATAATATAAATATTAAATTTATTGTAATTTTAGTTTTTCAGTCAAAGGACAGCTGATATGTTCAGTTTTAGCGTAAAATGAATTTTCATTTTTGTCAGCTTTAACAAACTACTATGCCGGTATAAAATATGCATATTCAAACAGATAGAACGCGCATTCATCACTAATACATGTTGTTGTTGGAGTATTTTGAATACGTTCACAGACTTGATAATGATACCAATAAACCAGAATTATAATGACACGATAATATTCGAAAATATCTATTAGTATTAAACAAATATATTATAGAGTCGCATGATAGGTATATTGAATTAATCTACAATTTAGACTTTAGAATTTAGACATAGAAAATCTAGATTCGTAATACTTAAAAATATTATTTACAAAAATGTAATTATCTAACTTATATGTAAATTTTTAACAGTATTTTTAACAGTATATTAGTGATAGCGTTAGCGACATTAATGGAATATATATTTTCATTTTCTGTAACTTAAGTAATACTTTGAAAATTTTAATAAGGTTCAATTAATTTCGGTAAAACTAGATAATAATTTCATAAATATTTAAGATTCTAATTTTTTCATTGTCTCATTTTTTAACGAATTATAATATATTTTAAATAGTTGATGATAATATTTTTTAAATTTATTATTTATGAGTATTAATGCAGGCATAAAATTTATCAAAAAATCAAATATTTCTATCGCTTTCACCAGGTACTTTTAATATCGATTGATTTTAAATAAATTTATTTAAAATAAAGTTTTTATATATTTATTTAGATTCAAAGTTTACGCATCAAATATATTACAGTTTTATTATATTTATAGAAATCATTTTAAAATTATATATATTCAAACTATATTTTATATTTAATTCCGATTGAATCTTTTAGAAATTATGACGTGTCGTACGTATGTTTTAATTTAATATAACACTAATTGAAAAATATTATCTTAATGTGTTCAAACTAGGCGAATTATTATTTATATTTTCATGTCACTGTTTATAATAATATATAAATTCTTATGATTATATAATATTTCGGGTACTTATAGTTTTCTTTGTCTTTTCTTTTTTAATTATTATTACAGTATCTATTATTAAAGTTCTTTCAATTCCTGTTTTTGAAATTATCGTTTATTTTCTTTAATAAAAACATACCTCAATAAATTTAATAAGTATATACTTAATAAATAAGTATTTGCAAAAAATTAATTAATTATTTATAATAATTACGATTTTAACGATAGTTAAATATTTTGTATAAAATAAGAATACATTTATATATAAACACACACTTATAGATATATAACGGCGCACACGTATGCTATAAAAAGTAAAATTAAATCAAAACCAATAAATTTAATATAAATCGATTGATTTTATTGTGTTGAAAAAATAAAATAATATCATAAAAATAAGATATTTCTTTTCATACATTTTTATTCATACCACATTTTAAATAATGAAAATCCGTATCATTTTATTATGAACAATTTAATAACTGATATTTAATATTCATCTGATATGAATAATAGAGCTTTATCTTCTCATATACTCGATAATATATAAGTTATCATAGACTATGATAAGCACAAAGTTGTTTATAGTTTAAAACGCATAGTCATTGATACGAGATGACAACTGGACCTAGAGTTTTAATTCGTAATACGTACTACGCACCATTTAGGAATTCGCACCTCAAAATATTGGACGGTAAGATAAAAATTAAACATTTGATTCTGATAAATCGTAGTCCGAGAAACTTATTTAATTGTTGGCGCAATTTTTATGGTACCCTAAAATGCACTTTGTAATTTAACCGAACATTTGTCGCGATATTTTATAATTAATAATTCATTGACGATGTTTCTTAGCCATTGCCGTTAAGCTATCCATTTTTATTTTTGATGCGATTAAATTTAAAATTTTAAATTAAAATTGTTATGAATAATGTTAAATACCGTAAAGTTTGTAATTTTAGAAATAACTTCAAATGAGCTAATTAAGTTTTTAATAATAACAATGAAGATAAATTCAATACAATTAATTGATGTGATAAATAATTAGTATCCATTGCCGTTGAATTAAAATATTTGAATAAAAGAATCAAAGCAATGAGCCGCTAAACGTGCTGTGTCAAAGACACTTATGAAGAAGTATTCCGTCGCCTTTAAGCCAGGATAACCCTATCCGTGTGCATAGGCGGAGATCTTTAATTCAATAACTCGTCACCTCAGCCGGATTAAATAATTTGGAAGCAAATTCGCAATTAAAATTTCTTCCCTCTCGGTACTACCATAACGTACGAAGTAATCGGACCGTGCAAATCGCGTGTATTCAGGTTCTAATTGCTCACGATGACGCATAAATCTTGAGGCTTCGATAAGAATCTGACATACCCATACAGGTTTATTACACCTTAATTATCTGAGACGGAATTTTTTCTCCGACGCCCTTTGATGCTGGTACGTTCTATATTTCCAAAGGCACTGTAGATCTGAATTGCATAAATTAACCGAAGTATGTCATTGTGCTCACGAGTATTTAAATAAAATTCATAATTCTTTTGGAGAAAAATTATTGTCACGAAATAGTATGAAACGCGCAAGTTCTCTTTCTTCGTCTTTCTTCGGCTTTGAATGAACTTTTAGATAAGGATCACGCAATTCTCGGATTAAAAATCGAATGACGTTGAAATTTGCAATTTTTGTAATTATCGCATTGAATTTATGGACATTCTTTTAATCAAATATGGCATGAAATGGCTTTATTTATAAATTTATAATATTTATAATTACATCTTAATGATAAACCGTCGTTCTTATTCGAGCACATTTTATGATAATGTACTAATGAGACGAACAAAGAAAAGTCCGTTGCAGAATGTTCGATCCTTTTATGATAAATGTTTCTTCTGACGCTGTTAATAATGATTTCATTACTTGTCAGTCGAGCCAATTGTAATGAAATTCATTTTGCTAAAATATAAATGATGAATCCGAAGCTCGAGCGAGTGCCGCAATACAATGACAAGTATGATTACTTGGAATTTCTTCATTAATATCGATACTGTGTTCCAGCAACTATCGTCATTTTTCATTTGCATTTAAATTTCCAAGTTTAGTTAAATATAAAAACTAAATCCCTCAGTGATATGCCGGTAATTTTTAAGATGTACTATATTAGTAGTAACCTGTTACTAAATATGAAGCTATTCAAGCGTTAACGAAAGACACGACAAGGAAAAGCATTAGGTAGCGATTGGCTTGATATGCTTATCGCAATGGAAAAAATTTTTAGAATATAAAATAATCAAGTACTTGTATTTCCAGATTACGAAGAGACACTGGAATAAATTGCGGCTATGAATAAAATTGCTAAACTATAGATTTAATAATACATATTTGCAGATTAATCTTAAAAAGCGATGGTTTTTCAACTAAAAGAATGTGATGCGGATTTTGCTGCATGGAAACATCAACGTTCAATTCCAATAGAATAAAGTCTTGCATCGATAGAATTAGATTCTCGAAATTAGGACTTTTGAGTGCATCGTTTAAATGCACGGATACATTTCGAACGCGTACAGGTGAAAAATACAATTAATGCGTAATTTTTAGAGATTATGCGTTAAAAGCCTTGCTAAGATCTAATTACAAAATGGCTTCATTTTAAGGTTTCGATCAAATATCGATACACTTAACCTAATTTAATTTCCTGATCCTTAAGTGGTAAGTTATGCATAGTAGTTATAAATATAATCCATATAAGTATAAAATTACGATAATTTATAAATCCAAATATATCTTTTAAGATTCAATAATATTTTACCGAAGTAGTAATGATTGATTAGAGAAACTCATGGAAAAATCATGTCTGCAATGTCCAGATTATAGTGCTTATCATCTGCAATTGAAACTCGCTTCAATGGAGACGTCACTTCCAGATAATATCATTTTACTTTCGCACATGTCATATTTTCACAAGTACATTCTGACACAAAATTATATTTCTGTATAGGTATTTTTAATAATTCTTTTTTTTTACTTAAATACTATTTTTTTAAGATATAACAGTATAGATAATATAAAATACAGATTATAGTAAAGTGAATATAAGTTGTTTATAATAGAATTAAATTTATTTATAATCTAATAAAATTAAAGACTTTTAAACGCAACTTATGAATATGTTATATCTTTCGATACAATAATTTTCTAAGAAATTTCTCGCATTTTCTAATTCGAAAAATGAGTTTTTATAAATAGACTTTTAAAAAATTCTAAAAATCTTTTAAAAATGCTAAAACATTTTGTCATTTGTAATAAAACAAAAAATACAAATAATGAATGCACGTAAAAAACACATAAAATAACAATTCATGTATATGAAAATAAATAGAATAGTTCAATTTTATTTAAATTGTGATGATTTATAATAAATATTATTTATTTATTACGTATTTTGTAAAATTAAGCAATTTCTTTTTTCCTAAAACTATTTCACCCCCGACAAATCTACAAGGAAAATTTACTTTCTTCAGGTTGCTATCTCTTGGAAAATATCAGAAAATAATTTGATTTAATTCGAACACTTTCTCTTTAAATCAAAATTATAATTTTTAAAATAAGAAAATTAAAATAATTTAATTTTGTTGCAATAGATAAGAGAAACGATAATATAAAAAATCTAGATGTATGATTAATTTATAAGTAAAAGTAATATAACTTTAAAAATTGTAAAATTTTTGGTATATGGATATAGAAAGAATATAAAATAAAAAACTAATCACAAGTAAAAAAAAATTTCGAAACACAGTTTAAGAGATATTATCGATAGTTTACATCAAAAGACAAATCTTATAACAAGATTAACTATCGTAATTAAGCAACTGTTTATAAATACCTCTTAAATCAAATAACCCTTGAACTATTCTATCCCTCTCTTTCGCTTTCTCGCACTCTTGTCTGTCCTCCGCTCTCTCACCGTCATCATAAATTTATGTATCTCATTTTTATATATGAAAAAAGCTTTTAAACCATTATAATTCTATATAAAAATTGGAAAAATAAAAATCCGTTCATTTATAAGTAACTTAAGAACGGAAAATTTGAAGCATCAAATTTTTAAAATGAAAACTTTTGAAATACTTAGTATTTTAGAATCGAGTTCAATTATATTTCTGAAATCCGGTATTATTAAAATAGCGTTTTCTAATTAGTTTCAATAACTTTCCAAAATACTTTAACTCTGTCATGCGCATCTATTATATTTTGAATAAAATATAAAGAGCTTATAAAATGAAAAAAAAATATTAAACTGAACAATAAAGTAAAGAAATTGAAACGAACGAATGTAAAAAAATCTGAGTTTTAATAGGAGTAAGGCCATAAATAAGAGAACCATCTATTACTATAAGTCAAAATACCAAAAGTTTGCTATTCGCTCATTTCACATATAATTCAATAGCAAACTTAATTTATATGTTAGGAAGAACGTAATATGCATATTTTCAGATTTCTAAATAACGAATTGAATATGAAAAACCTGATTTTTTAAATTTTCTGTAATTGATATCATAAATATGCATATAAGATTCTCTCTAACCAATAAATTATGTTTGCTATAGAATTACATTTCAAATAAACGAATAGGTAATTTTCGATATTTTAATTTACAATAGTCGTGGACTTCATTATTTATGTTCTTAACCATTTTAAATTTTGATATTTCAATATTTTAATTTTACTTCTATTATTTTATTTTTCATAGTTAACGATTCTTTCTTTAAAATACTTGAAGCTGTTGAATTTCTCGAACTTTAAGTCGTTCAGATTCTGAGCAACATTATAAGCTTAGAATATATATGTATATATATATATATACGTGTGTATGTATGTAAACACTAAATTATAATTACAAATCCCTATACTTGAATAATTTTTTTAGTGCATTAATATATTAATTGTGTCAGATATAGAAGTTGAGATACTGATAATAATAAGAACCATTAATTTTCTGAAAAATTCTATATATTAAAATATTTTTCTGTATTAAAAAATTTGTAATTTAGTAACGATTTATGAACGAGAAGACCAGTTGCTTATGAGAATATTTATGACGACTATCATAAATTTTAAATTTTAAGTACATCAAACGTATTTTTTCAAAGTAATTAAAATGACTTTAATGTGGTATGACGCTGTATTTAAATATTTTAAAACAAGTTTACAATTAATGTGTTTTATTAAAGTATAAAAATTGAAAATCAACGTTGTACTGTAATGAATAAAAAATATTCTATATTGTTATTGCGAATACTTGTATCATTTTATAATTTATGCAATTAAATTATGGTTATCTTATATATCTACATTATGTTTCCTATTTGTGTTTTGTCTAAATATTTTAAAGATTTATGCTACTAATGATACTTACGAACAATTAAAAGTTTTAGGCCTCAAAGATAAAACGATAATATTTTTATTAAAAAATGTGTCGGATACCGTGAAAGATAAAAATCCATCCATTGATTGTGCACCAATAATTCGGTTACGATGGACGTACGTATAGATTACAACTAGGTATTAGGCAAAATAACCGTTGAAAAGCTTGCATTTCGATTCAACGACACGTATAGTATTGATTTATAATATCTCAGTCATCAAAAATACAATGGAAAAAGCGGCCAATACATAATAACGAACGAAGTAGATGTGCTTAATGGCTTTGCACATTGGGGAGCTCACGCAAGTAACTTATAACTAACTAATCTTTTTTTATAGCCTAAGGCCGTTGTTAATGCAAAGCGTAAAGGAGGCAAGATTGAATTATCCAAAGCAACGAAAACAGGTAAGTTTTATGTGGCAAACCGGATCTTATCACACGCCGCGGATGTAAACAGTCGCAACGATTCAGAGTATGCCCTTGGACTATATCTTTTATTTTTGTATCAAACACGACCACATTACTCGGTGCTTAACGAATAATACAATTGATTTAATGCCCAAAGATATATCTGACTTTACCAACCTAACCTTAGGATAGCGAGAACTATGCCACGCCAAGTTTTGCAGCGGCAAATTGCGTTACTTTACGTGTTGGAACATCAGAATGTAATTAAGTGAATCGATAAATTAACTCGATAAATGTGCTCTCGCGAAATGGCGTCGATATAAAAAACAAAACTTACCACAGATGTTCATCTGAAAAAATTCGCCAATGTTCATCGTAGTTTTAGAGAAAAGAAAACGCTACGTCTTTATTAAGGAGTCGGCGCAGTTGCAAAACCGAAAAATCTTAAAAGCGAGCCCCAAAATTTGGATTAACCGCGTATAGAAATAAAATTTTAGTTGAAAAAATGAAAAAAAAATTTTTCATTAAAAAAAAAATATTCTTTCATTGAGACTATTAGTTTACTTGTAATATAGAGCTTTTATTATTAAAGGAAGAAAGGAAAACAAATGATAAATTTTTTACTTGATTTCAATCTAAATTTATAGTTTGTATAAAGTATATTGTCTTTTACACCGAAAATGCTACGAAAACTATGATTTAATATTTTTTATAGAGTTTATTTTAGTTTATTTATTATTTTATATAGTTTCCACGCTCGTTGTTTATAACATATAACATAATTTCCAATAACACTTCTTTAAATACAAAACATAATTATAATTATAAATAATATTAATAATAATTAATAATAATATAAATTTTTAATTATGATTGGATATTTTTTATATAATACATATATATTTTAAAAAGGGAAAATGCAGAATCGCATGAATGATGAACGATGAACGATGGATATATTCATAATGTATGAAGAAACATTAAAAAACACAAATTTAAATACTTTAACTTATTTGATTGAATTACCGTACTTAATAAACTATAAAATTGATTGAAAAAATATTAGAAATACCAAATCGATAAATACGTAATTTTTCTTTATAACTAAAAATCGCTTTTATTTATTTATTTTTTTAAAAATATACTAATAGTATTAAAATAAAACTGATTTAAGAGATTATAACTTACATTAAATTCATAGTATTATAGTAATATTAATCATGAGGTTAATTGCATTCTGATTCAATCAACAATTAGTTTATCTATTTAGATTAAGATAGTAAGAAAAAAGCTATTGCAATTATATTTTTCTTGGGTTATACTTATGAATAATCATAACATCATAAATATTTTTATACATTTTATATGATAAATAGTATTAGATTTTAATAATTTTTTTTAATAAAAAGTTGTTGAAATTATGAAAAGATTAAACTCCATTTCTATAATTATTTCTTTGATAAAATACACGTAAGAAGTTTGTGAAAAATGTATTTTTTTAAACAAATATTAAAATTTATAAATTTATTTCTGAAAAATTATATAACTTATTTAAATCACTCACATGAAAAAATATTAATTCTACGCTTTTTAAAAGCTTATATATGTATAAATATGTGTTTATATAATCGAACATTTTGGTATTCATTTTTAATCATTTAGAAATACATTTGATTTCTAGAAATGCATAAAGTATATAAAATTTATATTTACTATTTACTATTTTTAATACTTAAATACACTCCATGAATATAAATTAATTTCGAAAAATACATAAGACAAAAAAATATTTTTCATGAAAATTCTTATGTTTGCAACGGTAATAGTTTGTATTAGTTTCATTCTGTCAACTGAATGCATTTTTAGTTATCAGTAAAATTAATACATATCATCACGATTATTGACGATATGGATTACCAAATTTTTTTTTCTAGTAAAACTATATTAAAATTAATATTTATTTAATATCTCAATTAAATTTTGAATAAATAGAATATTATTTTTAATTAAAACTTACATATATGAGTTTAATTGGACATTTCAACAGTACTTGCACTATTAATCGTGATTGACTAATCTCATAAATTTTTAAAAATTTAAAAACACCTTAAAAATAACTCCGTTATATATGGAGGAATATTATAATCAAAGAACAATTCAATAAAGAATCAGTTTTTTAAACGAAAATACATTATAATTTATATTTTCCTTTTTATATTATTGTATTAATTTTAAATATTACTGAAAAAAATGTCGAAACTTATCTTATAGTGATCTACTTGTTAAAAAAAATTATATTAACCATTCTGTAATCAATGAATTGAGCTTTTTAACAATAAACTACATATTTTTATCATATCGAGCAGATGAATATATTAAAAATAAAATTTTATGACAATTATAGCAGACAGTAATATAAATAATTTTTTTATCAGAATTAATTTTTATTAAACGTGTAATAACGAGTAAGAATAGTTCATTTATATTGCTTTCTCAATATTTTTAAAGCTAAGATTATTAATTTACATATAATTAAGCAGTAACAGAGAATTATTACGAAATTATAAATATTTGTACTGATTTAATTTTATAATTATATCAAGTATTAGTCATAAAAGTTTGACAAAAAAATTCAAGAATAAAATAATTGTATTTAGTCGACAACAATTAAAAAAAATCAAATTTTCTATAACTTACTTTGTCTATTATTTTATAAAGTTGTTATTAAATTAATTAGCTTAAATATAGTCGTAATAAATGCTTTAACAGGATTCTGTTAATTATTTTAAAAACTATGTAGTAACATCTCTGTACTACGAGTTTAATACATCACATGTGTTACGCGCTATAATACCCAACAAGTTGTTTCATAATAAAATATTTCATTTATACTTATGTTGAATCAAATTAGAAAATTGAATGCGAGCTCAAACTTTTCTGACTTATATTATGTAACAAATGGATAATAAATAACGCCTAAGTAAATAATTTCATCATTTTTATTCTTTCGGTTCACATTGATTAAATTTAACGGCAGATATAAATTTTAAATAAATGATATTACAAATTATTTATAATCTCAGGGAATATTTTTTTAATGGTTCTTTGCTTTCATTAAATTATATCCTATCAAATTTAATATTGGTATTATTAAAATTTCTGCAACCGCCGTTATAAATCCCGATTTTCACTCGATTAATAAATATATTTGACAATAAGATCTAGTCCCTTAATGTATTACCGTAAGTCACTGGTTTCGAAATGCATAATCAAGATAAATCAGAAAAGAACAATACTTGAAGATAAAATTAAAAGGAGATCAACTTCCAGCGCCTACGACACGCAAAAGAAAAAGTTGCGTTTTATTAAACTGTAGCGTAACATAAATTACAGTATAATACATATAATGATGTTACACTTTCAGCGTCTCGATGCATTTAATGCCCTGAAAATATTCAATTAGTAATAAAAATTAATTACTCTCACTGCGGCCAATAATGCGCCGGTTACGAGTAATAATAACACATATTTATCAATAATTTTTTTCCAATAATTAATATTTGAAATTACCGGTGTTCAATGCAGGCTCATAAGCCGAAGATGAATACGCGAATTTGCGAGTGTGTCAGTGATGAATCAGTGCAGTCGATCCCATTGAGATCACTCCTCGGGCTTGCGAACTTCCACGGCGGATTTGAATTCCCGAGCCTCGGACTCGGCGCACCAGGAATACCGCGCGCACGTATGACTGGCGGCAATAACGCGCCGAGCGCCGAGTGCTTGGATGCATCGCGGTACGGCACCAATCATGGAGAGATCGACGGCGTTCGAGGCGTACAAAGTCCCCGGAGGCGCAGAACCGGACGTGCACCCACGACTCGCGTGTAAATCATCCACGGAATCGAGTCGAGTCGAGCGCTCGCCTAATGTATGCCATTTTCAAATTGTTTTAAATTACATGCTCCGTTATATATGGCGGATGAGATGCGAGGCCATGATATCGCTTGATTTAGAACGTTAGAGGATATGCAACCCGTTCTGCACTTTTTAATTATTATTGTTATGTAAGGAGAATAAATTTAGCGACTCTCCGAGTTGTTTTAATTGTGCGAGGGATTATTTTGCGAGCCGAATTTATCGTCGATCCTTAAGATCGCGCAAATATAGCTTCCAGGGTGCTGGATTTCGGCAGCGCTCAAGAGGATGATTGAAATGCCGATCAACTATAACGAGCTATTCGAACCAAATATGTAGTGCTACCACGCGGAGAGGTATTTTGCAGCTAAAAGGCCGTTTGGTCCTAGTGAGCTGGACGAGTTCCGATTCCCAGCTTCGTATCATTTCCCTTATCTACCCAAGTTTAAATAACTTTACGTTACTAAAAGTCTTCTCATAATTCACAAGATCGTTTTAGGATAATTTTTAATTTAAGAACTGCAGGTAACTCTCAAGTAAACAGTTTCGCTCGACACTTCTCATATGATGAATTAATTGAAGCCATAATTTTCGTTTTTAGAAATGGAACACGCGTAAATAAATTGCCTTGATAAATATCGATAGTTTAATGTGCTGCCGATGAAATTGAAAAAAAATCTGTAAATTATTGACTTTTATAGGTAAACGAGAAACCGCTTCCGGTCTTATTTATTAATAAGTCTCATTCGTCATGAACATAATAGCGTAGTTCAACTCGGATAATCGTATTCGCTATCACTGCGCTCTAGAATAATGTTTTCATTTATTTCTTCTTAAAAATACCATTTCTAATTTTAATCGTTTCATTTAACTGCTTTAATCTGTTAAAATTTTAACTCAAATATTACTGTAAAATTGTTAAATTTATAATTTTTAAATTTGCACAAACCTCGCCGTAAATATTTAATAAATTGAAGAAATTTCTCAATTTTACAGGCTAATGAGATTTACTACTTACAATGGTAAACATCATTATCGATAACGAGGAAAAATAATTAACACTTTAAAATCACACTTAGGTTAGGAAAAATTTAAAAGAAAGTGTGGACGATCCGAAGCAAAAAAATGTTCGGACTTCGGCATTACAATACAAGCAAAGTAATGATACAAATAAAATGAATCTAATTCAAGGCAGTAGAAAAGTACAAAAGCTTTAGTATTGCACGTAACCAATTTTGATGTATCCACTAAGTTTGTTCTTCTTTATACGTACATTTATAAGTTTTGATTGTGTGTGTATACTGTAATTGGAGCTGATTCTGGCTCATAAATATCGACCCGTGGTACGGGTTTTTTATATAAAACAAAACTTTTTATAATTATCAATAAACTATAAAAAGTAAAATGAATAATAGACTGACCTTACTTATACCACTATATTTATAGTTTTATTTACTCATACGCGGATAGTAGTCGATGGATTCTACGTAATTTTAATTTTCTCTTATACAGAAGAGTCAGTTTCATTCTTAGTAATTGTTTTTACTCGCGTATGCTTTCTTAGAATGAAACGAAAAAATTGTAAGCATTTTATACCGTCAATATCGATTGGCTATAATTCGATAATTCGATAGTTCAAAAAGTGATACATTTTGTACAGCGCAAATGGCACGAGGCAGGTACCAGTACTTTTAAAACTCTTTTCAGAGCAGTATTTGGCTTAGTATCTTAAGAATTCGCAAATAAGAAAATATCGGCATTAGCCGTTAATATTTGAAAATATGGTTTCTTTCAAGAGCAGGAGTTTCCGAGGAGACAAGTGTAAAGTATGCGAAACCGACGCGCATTTTTAGTCTCGCGGAGAATCGCAATTGCGTTTACTTTATTATATAGCATTTGAGTTTAGCGTTACCGATCGATCGATAGAGAGGCGTCGATGTTATCATTAAATGTAGCCGATCGGCATGTGCCGCGGTCGCAGTTCGTATAATTGTTTCTGCTTTCCTTCTCTCTTTTTAAAAATGCGCGGGGCTCGTATTACGGGAATCAAATGGAAAGCTGCGAAGCGGCCTATTCTTCGTTGACCATTATTAAATTATTTATATACAAGTAGAGACAGACTCGCCCCTTGTGATTATATCGTCTATCAATATCGCGCGGTACTCATTCATTCGCCTCGGCCAACGCGGCGCTCGCTCCTTTAGCCCCTAGGATTTCCTATACATTGGAATTGGCATACTCATCAGCTTATGCGGATAAGTTGGCATGCGCCCGAGCGATAACGGATAAGGATCTGCATTCTTAGCGTGATTCATTTATATCTCGATCGTTTTGCTTTATCATTTTCGCTTATCTTTTTCTTGTATTATGTGCTTTTTCGAGGTAAACCAACTGGATAAATACCTTGGAAACGGAGGCTCTCTGTTTTTAAATTTGCGAAAGTAAAAACAATCAATAATTTTTGTAATCCGAACAAATTGCCTTGTTAGAGGTTGCATCGCAATTTGTTAGACAAACAGTATTACGAGAAGCTTCACAATATCGAGATAAATATTAAATTAAATAATCCATTAGTTTGATTAGGAAAATAGAAAGTGAAAGGAGATGTCGATTTTCATTCAAAAGGTCGTCCTTTTCATCTTATAAATAACCGTTGTTGCCTACGAGCAGAATCTATTTGCAACAAAGGAAAAGGGGTTTTTTTTATAATTCGTGTTTAACCATTCCAAGACTTTGAGTAACGTATTTATTCTAATAGCAATAAACAAAGGTCCTTGATACGTACAAAGTGACCATGATCGCTTTTTTTTTAAATACTTTCCTCGACAACGAATCGCACTAATCGATCCTCGTTGACTACCTAATTGTGAACAAACGAGACTATCCATTAGAGGTAAACAAACTTTTACTGAAATCAGATTATATCCTACGAGCATTGCAATTTCGTATTTTATCTTCGTGCCCTCGTGCATCCTTATCTGTCCGCCTGTATTTTTGCGTTGCACCGAGAAAGAAAGAGAGAGTGAGAGATGCACGCAGCTAACGAGAAAATCAAGCAATACTATCTTGCAATCTGCAGTCGTTCATCCGTAATAAGATTATGTGTACATATACATATTGTAGATCCTTCATTTTTAATCCACATGCGTGTGTGAGAAATTCGGACTTGCAGATACGACTACCTGTATCTCGCAATCAGCTTATTAAAATTTTCAATTTGTCGAGATAATTTACGCACTTTTGCACAACTTACTACTCGTAGTTTTGTAAAATTTCTGTGAAATAAAATAATTTCTTAATTTTTCGAATTACATATGTTTTCATGAATAAATGAATTTATAAAATATTCAATCGATACGTTGAAAAAATTAAATTTTAATTGGTTTCCTAATGTTTCTATTATCTTTATTTGCGTTTGAACTTCAATTAATTAAAAATAGGCTTAAAATTTACAATAAATTAATTTTAATTAAAAGTTGGAAATACTCCTTGGTCTATTCCTTGTATATCATGTTTTAATTATATTTGAAATATGTTTACAATATCAATTAAATACGTCAAAATCAACAAAATTAGCTTTAAAACGTATTTTTTGCAACTTAATTCAAAATAATATATATTATAAAAACTATAAATGACTTTGTTCCTTTGATATTTTATTATTACACTTAATAAAAATGTTTAAGGTAAACAAAAAAAAAAACATTTTAATTTAATTTAAAAATGGAACCTTTTATTTTGTAAGATATATCTTTCTTCGAGACACTGAATTCGAAGGAAAAGCAAATATATTTATTATATAAAGTTCTAGTTTTATATTTTCTATTTAAAGATCAGAATTTTACAAATTAACTGCTGATACACCTTGTTGATATTTATAGCTGTAAATCATACCGATGCAGCAGTAGTTCCAAGTAAAAGCCTTTTATCAGTGTTTCATTCGTTGGCCTGAGCTCTTACAGTTTTTTTCATCGGTTTTTAAATCTAACAAAAATAAAACATCAATGTTATAAAATTATTTCAATTTCTAATCCCTGTTAATTTATCTCCGATGTACTCATTGCAGATAAACGTGTTAACTTTTGCATTATAAACGGAAGTAGTCTTCTCGAATATTGAAGTTTCAAATATTAAAAAGCTTCTTCGCAGCCTCGTATCCTAGGCGTAGTTTTACTTATTTGATAATCGTAAAACTCAAATTAGCAGACATTCGTGGAATATTCAAAAAATACTTTAAAGATATGTCGAACCGACTGTTGTGCATATAATTTCGCTATAAATAAAAACAAATGTATATTAAATATTTCCAGATGTCAGATACTTAACGAGTTTTAAAAATTCGAATAATATATTACTAAATAGAGAATGCATTTAATGTCATGCTATCATATATGAATTAAAAACATAAGTATATTAATTTCATTGTCAATAAATAATTGCTTATTTATAAATTATTTACCGCAATAATTTTGGATATTTACGAACGTTAATAATGAGTTATGTTAATGCACTACTCAATAAACATTTAACTATAATAAATAGCGCGATTAAAGGCAATATATAATGATGAAGAGGTGCTTTTAATTATTAATCGAAACACATAATCTTTGCATCATTAATAACATAATGAATGAATCATAAGAAAAATACTGCCGGCATTGTAAGACCGATATAAAATATTTTATTTAAAAACTTTAACTACGCATTCTTGTGCATTTTTTCTCTAATTATGAGGTTAGATTTATTTTGAATACATTATTGCCCTATTGAGAAACGGTATATTTTGCTTAAATTACCTTTTAAGATACATATGGGGAGATTGGCGATAAAATCATAGTTCTCAATCGTGAATTTTGAGTAGATTCTCGGTAGTATTCTTGGAAATTGAAAAATAAATTGTGCCAACTGCGGTATGTTCTCACAAAATCTGACTCTAAACATAGATTTCAAAATAATAAATCCATAAAATAGCAAGAAAAAAATCATAATTCTCAACTGTGCACGTTACCCATTAAAATGTCGATGAATGATAAAAAATAGAATAGGAGAATTATTTTTATTCGAGCGAATTTGAATTTATAACCTCGTTTAATTAATTTAATTTAATAAAATACCGTGCAACGAACGGTACAAGAGTTTTAAAAAATGTTTTCAATCACGCGTAAGTTCGGATTGATCAAGTAAACATTTATTCACACGACACATTTCAGGATATATCTCTCTTGTGAATATCCCGAACATCGAACATCGAATCTCTTGTAGAAATATATAAATCTCTGGTAGATCTATAGCAAAGTTAGCTAGGAATGCTAAATATTTGTTCGAGTCATTCGGAATTGTCGAGGGACAGGTGCCCGGACGTTAGCCCAGTCCTGCCGCACGCCAGGGCGGAGATATTTTCGGAAGTCGCGCGAGTCGCAAGCGCTTATCGTGGGACTGGCTCCGATAATTCGGTGTTTCCTTATTGTCGGCACCGATCGCCGATAACTAATAAGTAATAAGAGTAATATCGGCGAGAGGTAATGGCCGGCCGACTGCATCCGCGGCTATTATTGATTGAAAGCGAGCCGAGCGGCTTTAATCTGGCTTACCCGTATAATACGGTAAGAAAGTACGTCAGATAACGCGCGAGCCGAGAAAGCGCAAGTGCGAGTGCGAGTCCTGATAGCGGGGTTCGTGCTCCCGCGACAACTGGACGTTTAACCTTTCACTCGGCGGCGACGCGGCGCCAACGCGCCGGCTTTTAACTTCGTACTCCGTGCCTCTTTTTCATGCGCTTTTTTCCTCGACAACGCCGTTATTATGAGTTAAGATTGAGATCGAGATCGAGATACGCGCGAGAGCGGCCTTCGCAGTGTGCTTTTCACCTCTTATTTTTAACGCGAACTAATTTCCCAGACGGTGATAAGCTTCGGTTTTGCAGATCGAGCTTGATATTGCGCAAACGGATTCGTTTAAGAATATCGCAATGAGCTGCGCTTGCTGATTCTGCGTTATTTATAAATCCAAATTAATATTAATAGATTTATAGATTCATAAATGCAAATTTCATTGTGCACTTAGTTTACTAAAATAGGAACTTTAATTTTCCCGGCTACGTTTAGCAATGTCATAATGGTATGAATTTTGTTGCCGAGCTACTTTTATTGCTGCTTTGATCGAAACCGTGTAAAACGTCGCTAGTGCTGTGCACCTACCAATCGAAAACTATCGCTATTATTTCGACGTGTTTCGTGTAATTCATTATGAATCTTAATTATTCTTTGAGCACGCTCATTTACAGATTTTATAACTAAGCTACATAGTAAAAATATTTGTCTGTAAAAATTGTCGGCACCATTGCTCATTTTGACGAATCATGTTCATAGTATTGATAAGAACGCGAAACTTTTTATCGTAAAATAAACCAATTGTAAAAAAAATCATAGCCACGTGTAGCTGTAATATTTTTACTTAAGAATTTTCTTTTTAACGTTTTATTTATATTGTATATTATTTAAATATAATGAAGAGATTATACATACATATCATTGGTGCACATGTAAATGGGATTACTTTTTGTAAAAATGAATTTTTCTTATATTGAATGCAAAAGAAGTTTTAAGTATTCAACTGAAACAATTATAATTTATTGAAAATTTATCGAGTCGCTATCCTTCTCCTCAAATTAATAAGTAATGAATTCGGAATACAATGTAAAACTTTCGTAGACTATTTTCTTTAAAAGCCGTGGTGAATTATTTATTGATTGATTAATATTGATTCGCAACTAATACGAACTTATGTACAAATAAAAACTAAATTTGAATATGTAATTTACAAAGAAGCTGTGAATTCAGTACAAACTAATTGGAGTTGTAGTACATCTTTTAGAGTCATGGATATAACGGGCTCTGAGAATTTTGGTTTAGTTCTGCTTCGAGTCTTTATTTAAGCTGCAAAAATCTATTTTTCACTAATATAAAACAATGAAGTAAAGGGAATGTAAATTCGTTATAATATTTAAAAGGCTAATATTGAGATAAGAGAAGTAGGGATACAACTGATAAAACATAAAAATGAGCGTATTGTCGATGATAGGTTAAGACAAAATATAGAAATACGAATATTACTTTTATAATATATACATGTATTTAATTAATTTAATTTAAATAACCCACTGTTATCACGGAAAGTAGAAAAAAGAAAAATTAACACTCGTTACACGCATGCAAAATACATGCTTTTATGTAATTATAAATCACAACAACTTGAAATAATAAGATATGTTGAAAATTACAAAAGAAACAGAAAAGGTGTTTAACTTAACGTTAGAATTATTAAATTTTCTTTATTAAAATGCACTAAATAACAAATGAAATTGAAATTGAGAAATAATATCTATAGTTTCGATATAATCAAATATTTTGTTAGAAGTAAAAAAAATTTTTGTTACTAAAATAATAAGTTTAGAATCTTATGAATTATAACGACAATGATCTAATTAACGCTAATAATTATAAATTCATTACAATAGATAATAATAAAAGTAATCTAATACGCTTTATAATAAGCAATATCTTTCATCTTGAAACATATTTTCTATTAGGTTATTACATTGCATTAATAATAAGGAACATTAAAAAAATATTTAACAAATGTTTGCTAAGCCATAAAGAGTGTATAAATTTACAATGATTGCGCCTGCATGGAATTTTTCCAATTTATACGAACATGTAGGTATGACACAAGCAATTTGGCAAGTTTTCATTACCATTCCAGAAAGAATTAAACTTATGATATATTTTTTCCCGATCATAATTTACATAGTACCACTATATATTATTTTATGATTAATGCACTGATATATATGATTCGAATAATGAATTGAAAGTCTAGACTTTCAATTTTAAGATTCAGTTTATATCTTCAGTTAGCCATGAATCCGTTCACTTTCATTTTCTTTATAAACAAACCACTTTAATTATCTACAGATGAACTTTCACAATTTAACATTTAAATTATATAATAATCTTGAAAATTAGAATGAAAATTTTATGCAAAAGAGCTTTCTTTAATGTATTGTGTTATTATCATTTTTTATATGAAGCCGAAACTTTTATATCCTAAAAATCATCGATTATAAATAACGAACATTGAAATTAACCTCAAATTTACTACTTATGTACGAATCTCTAAAATATAAATTTTCTTCGCGGTTAAATCGCCATGTTTAAATATAAAAATAGACGTTACCCATCTTTCACACCGTGAAATCGTTCGAAAGTTAATTTAAGGGAAATTAATTGCAAAAGCGAAGCTTGGATGCGACACTTTTATCCTAAATAAAAAGATTCTAAAGGCCTCGGGAGGAGCTAGAAACTTTTAATAATATACGTTCACGTGAAATTTTCAAATTTTCAAATTTCATGCGTCGTGGTGAAGACTGCGTTTGAACAATTTCGGCTTCCGGCACAAAATTTATATGTTACGCGTGTATATTAAAAAGCTTGGGCAGAGGACAGGGATAAAGCAGCTAAGAAGTACGAAAAAATCAGTAGAATTGAGGTGCGCGGAGAGCAATTGTAAGTTGCTGCAAGCTGGAAGCTGCAAGTCGGTAAATTTGTGGATCGCCGCAAACTCAATGTTTTGTCAAAGCTTACCGCGACAAGTGCGCTGAAAGCTTCAATTCGCATAGTAGCTGGCCAGGCCAGCGGGAAGGCCGTCGCTTCGAGGCGCGTGGACCGATGCGAAGTACCGATCCGAGCGTTGACGAAGATCCCTCTTCCTCCGTCCGGGGCTCTCCGTCCTCCCGATGGCGACTCCTTGCCCTCGCCTCCGCCCTCCCTCTTCACCACTCGCGTACGCTTCTCGTCCGCTTCTCACCGTCTGCTCTCTTCTACTGCGATCGATGCTCAATTGTCCGCCCCACGGCAAGCCTCAGACAATCTGTCCACGTCCAAGTTGCCTCGACGGAGCGAGCGTTCCGATCCACCAGGTCCGACGTTGAACTTGATTATCGCGACGTCCCAGACTCGTGACATGACTACCGCCTTGATCTGCAACAATTCACAACGAGAGTTGGCCTTTTATTTGCTTTTCGACTTCTTTTGCGCTTCGCGATTAAGCTCGGATTGTATTATCATCCGAGATCTTACTCGCGCACGCGAACGTGTGTCTGTGCATTTGTGTGTGGGTGGATGTGTGCGGGTGTGTGAATATTTTAACGAGGAAACGGTATGCGTTACGATTTAAGGCGCGTTCCGAACGGGGTGACGCCAATACAGTTTTACAAAACCAGATTCATTCTACTCAAGGCTTCGCCATTTAACTCGACAAAAGTGCGTGAAAGTACTTGGAAAGAAATTCTTTTTACCGACCCTGCAACAACGTTAATGTCTCAAAATCGAGTGACTTGTCGTATGACTTGGTTCTAATTTCGTTACCTGAATGCCCTTTTTTACAAATTCGTTACGCGTTACATCTATCACTCTTTCAAGTATACTTTTTATATTCAACCTTAACTGTTTTATATTAATGGATTTATAAAAAGCATTAAATGCTTATCTAACAGTAACACATCTTGCATAATTATTAATTACAGATTTTTATAATATTTACATTTACTATACGTCATAAATACGAAGGATCCAAAACAAACACTTTATCCTCCAATTTGAAGATCGATAATCTCATATTTTACTAGGAGGATTATATTACAGTCACAATTTACTTCCCTTCATCAAGTACTCTTAAAAAACTTAGATGGAAATATTAGCAAAAATTACAACTAATTATACACCTAGGAATTTATAGAAAAGGATGAAACAATAATTACATTATTTCAAACGTCGCGCGTTTCAAATTAAAAGAAACATCATTAACTGTAAACGATTAGAGGTGCTTCGAGTGAAGTGCAGGCATCGAACGTTTTTTTGTAAAAATACAAGGACCGAGGAGTGGGAAATTACCGAAAAGTACTTGGAAGCACTTCAATCCAGTATCATCAAAGTGTGCGGTACTCGGTGCGCAATCTCAGGCAAAGACATCCATTCACGTAATGGACATCATTACGTCAGAAGATATCAAGAGTCGTTCCTCGAGTCGTTCACAAGCACACACATGTTCGCTACCGATAAAAACAGCTCGATTGAATCCTCGTAAATCTTGGAAGTCTGTCGCTCGTTCACTCTCTCTTTCTCGGTTACGCGTGCGCTCCAGTCATGTTTTGCGCTCGTATTGTAAGCTGCCGCGATTCGCGCACGCGCCCACACCTGCCTCTTTCACCGTGCCGAGGGAGGGAGCGACATCGTACTTCTCTGGGAGTGCCGGTAGGCGTGTTCCAGAGTAAGAAAAAGAGGGACATAAAAAGCGTCAAAAAGAGATTTTAAATTCCTATTGGATTGCTAGTAGGATATCATTAATTGTCGATCGCGCTGTCAAATCCATAGGGTTCGAGTGGGAGGTTTCACGCGTCCAAACCGAACATTGCATTTCTCGATCCTTTGGTTTTAGTGCGACAAAATTTCTTCATCAGCCGCTGAATGAAACGAGTGCCGAAATAAAACCCCAATAAGCGATTTGTTAGATGTAAGTAGCCAATCGTGGTTTCAGCGATGATTTGCCAAGAATTCGCTTCTCGTACGAAGGAAAAGCTCGCGAATAGTCGAAGCCACCCTTCGCTAATCTGGTACGGTACTTGAACAGCCTCGAATTCTTCACTTGCATCATGTTCCATTCACTCTTGTTAAGCTCGATAATTATTCAAACGGCAGGGAATTTTGCGGGGACTGACAAATATTTGATTGAATTTATTACTTCGCGCTTTGACCGACGGCAATTTATGAATTGTGAGATACATGTAACGCGCATTCGTGTTATTTCACTCACCACTCATTCAATTGTATAATCGATAATTCATTTTTCGTAATCCTAGTTAATTAAATTATTTGTCGATTTGAAACAATTCATTCATTCTTGTAGTTTACTCAAAGCTCGTATAATGAAATCCATCTTGACTTTATTTCTCATTACATATTTTATTATGGTGTCAGATTTAATATTTATGAACTTTTAGAATTGCGGACTAATTTTATATCTTAATTTAAATCATTACACAATTTAAAAATAAGAGACATCAGCGTATTAAATAATTTGTCTTTTTACGCCAAGACTTGTTTTAAGGTCCATTTCTCAATTAGCAATTGATAAAAGTGCCTGCATCTTTATTTGAATGTTAATTTCCTAATCTAAGCAGATATAATACAAATCTTTCCCGTAAAAATACACGCATGCATGTACTTGCTTACAGATGTATGAAGATTAGGTATTCAAGAGTTATACACAGGATGTCAAAAATATTAAATAAATTTCTTTTGCTCATATACGTTATTGCAAACAAATTTTATTGTATATTATATATTTAAAACTAATTTTTTTTAATTCTAGAGCTAGACAATAAATTCTTATAAGACACCGTTTTTACGATCGACCGTGCAAACCCCTACAATAATAAGATATCAATTCTTTGTATTTTTAATAACTCAATTACTAATTTATCCTTCCATAAATCTTCATTATAGATAAAAACAAGAAAAAACATTGATTCTAAGACTAGACCAGAAATATTCCATTTATAAAAGCCATAAATTATTCAGTTTCAATAATTTCTACCAATAAAACTTGCTAATGCGTTAATCCTGGTGAAGACATCTGCTTCGATCACTTCGTAATCTGTGAAAATTACGAAGGTTAGAGCGAAGTTGCTTTCATGCGAGTCAGAATTTTTTTTAGTACGGAAAGATAAAATACCGACTATAATAAATTTTCACCGTCCAATAATATTTGTTCAAGAAAATTAATTACTTATATCTTGCGTTACGGAACAATAGACGCAGATATCGTAATTCTTTAAATGGTAATAACATAATAATTATTTCTTTTATTTGTATTTTGGTTATTGCAATTAAAAATGATATATATTCAAAATTCAGAAAAATAAAAATGCTCTTCAATCGAGTGACATATCGAAATATATTGTTTCACATCTTAATCTTATAGGTAATAATAAATACTGTATGTAACTATTTGAATGGAACAATTAGCGTTAATTATGCTAGTTTTACATATTCGAGTTTCAAATTCTCGTTATATATTTTGTGCGTGTAACTGTTTTATATGCATATATGTATATATTCGTTTTATTATTTTTAACGATAAAAGAACTTCTAGAGACTCGAAAACGGATGCACGCGTCTCTACTCGCGTGAGAGTTGGACTCGAAACCCTCCATTTTCGAAACAGATTTCTTCCAACTGAGCTACCGATCCCGATGCATTTCCTTTCTTTATATCATAATCATAGAAGTGCGCATTATGCTCCACATATAAATACATATAGATTATCAATCACGTTTATGTTTTTACGTCTTTCTTTTAATTTAACTCTGTCTGTAAATGTCAATTACATTAAATCGAACAAAATGCGAAGGCTTGAAAAATGATGACGTAAATGTAACGCATGACTGCGTTGCTTATTCGAGCAAAAGATGCGGACTTAAACTACCAAGTGGAATTCTTGGAAACGTTTTGAAATCCGATTTTAAATTAGGATCAATAAACAAAAAATAATTTATAATCTTTGTCAGTTCTTGTCCGTAGTTTATAACGCTCATAGTAACGTATTAAAATAACTTGAAATCAAGGTATTATCTGTGTAATGCCTAGATATGTGGATATCGCTCCATCTTTTATATCTGTGAAAAAATAACTGTTTGGATTAAGAATACATTGAATAAATTTACTTGTTCTGCGTGTTCGTTTTACAGATCCTACCAACACTTATGCTTCGAGTAGCAGTCGAGCGGTCAATATCGGATAAATATGCTTTTTGAAAAACTGGAGAAATTTGTCGTTGCTCAATCCTAATGCAGAATTGCTTTTCCTAAACTGTAATAACCAAAAATATATGAGATGCGCAAAAGCAATAAAAAGCTTCCAATTAATGTCGCTGCCGAAAAGTCTCAGAGCTATTATCGAGGGAAAGAAGAGCTGTGCCGTGCGCTTCTCAAAGAAGAATCGCAAGAAAGGAAGGAGGGAAAACAACTACCGAGAGAGCGCCCAAGTGTACATCGTATCGGTGGCGATATCGTTCGCTTAGCTCCGAATAACTTTTTTTTTCGAATGATGAAGACATCGGTCTGCCACCTCGTCTCCATAAAAGTCTCAATTCCGGTTTCCTGGATTTCGGTCGTCGGAAGTGCACGACTGGCCAATAGCTACGCGAAGATTATCTGGATGAAAAGGAGCAGCCCAATGTAAGCATGCGGTAGATAACGTCGGATGAGAAACGACAAAAATGCGAGGGAAACGACCACGACGACGACTTCGCGCTGCGATTCTTCCCCAAGATAAGCTGCTCTCTTGTTTCGTCACTCTGTTATTATTTTATTAACGTTAATTGTCAGATTAAATATCCGAGGCATTAAGAAAGCCATGAAAATTATTTTGTGTATAAATGTGACAGAAATACTCTTTTCATTAGGATAACTTTTCTAAGCATCGATGTAATTTTACATTCGTGTAAAAATTAGCCGCCATTTAAAAACGCTTCTATACTTCAACTTCAAAGTGGAATATTACAGCTCGCAACTTCAATACCGAATACGATTTCAAAAAAGCTTTGACCCGAGAGGCCTCGTGTTGCGCGTTGCGTTGCAAAAATCTAGTATACGTTTGTCGAAACACATAGTCTTCAGTTCAAACTTATTGACGGTCGCCAAAAAATGTTCCCACTCGCTATCTCATAAGCTTTATATATTTTATTGAAAAAGTCTTCTCACTTTTATCTTCGGTAAATTATGTGGTTGAGATGACTGCTGAAATATTCGAAAATAAAGAAAAAAGTTAAAGTAAGGTCTCGCCTTTGTGTCTCGCATATTACTGCGTTTAATAAAAAATTTAGAAAAAATATTTGCATAAATTTGTTCATCACTGTAATAACACGGATGTCTACGAAAAATCCTACTAGATAAAGTTAAAATTATGCTTTACAAATGTCTGTTTTGCAGAAATCAAAAATATTTGAAGCTCCGTAAAACTATAAGGACTGCTTCTCAGATAACACTTAAAAGCTTACGAAAATTAATTCGATAATATTTGAGGTTCACCAAAGAAGTTCCTTATCTCGGCAGTAAATCTGCAGCTATTTACGTACTAATTGAAGTTAATTAATTGATTGGCCATTTAAAATTTAAATTAAAAATTTAGAGTTTAGCTGTATGTCCGATGCAGCAGTAGTCGGCGCTCAGCAAAATAGCAAGAAGGTCTAGCCTAATGAAGTTAAAAAGATTCGCTTCGATGGTAGAGTATTCGTGCGTATTATACAAAATAGAACAAACTTGAAGTGTAGCCGACGTTGATTTCGTTGAAAACGCGCGTTGAAGATATGAGAAGTGTTTTCGAGCGGAGTCCTGTTGCGGAACGACGAATAAGATGAAAAAAAAACACGAAGCATCGTCCGAAGACAAAAATGAAGTAATTGCACAATGCCGTGATTGAAAGAGACACGAATTCACTTCAAACACTGGTCGCAACATTGACAGGTTTGCCTCCGCCCTCGGAAGATTCTTCGATTTTTGTGCATAATGCACCAAAATCCAGCGAGAAACCGGAATCTTCACCGCATTTACGCATCGTATATATGCAAAATGGCTGAACCCGACAAAAAAGGAAACTCCCTCTGATTGAGATATCCCGAGGCTTGTTCCTTTCCCAGCGCCAAAATTAACTCGTAAAGAATGAAATCTCCATTCTCAAATAACCTGCCGGAGCCTGGGCCCCCAAGGAGGGGAAGAGGGTCATTCATGAATTTATCTTGTACGCGAGCGATGGCGGTAGCGCGACCGCACGCACCGAAACCTGATCCTCTGCACTTTTGCGCAGTCCAAGTGAGATAATTCGAACGGACGATAGGAGGGAGAATATATAAGAAACGGAGTGGTAAATAAGATTCTTCTTTATTTTTAATCAGTTATTGACGATTCCGGGAAGCTGGATAAAACGCATATTTCCGAAAGTTTATTCTTTTGATAATTTTTCATTTAAATATAACACCAATTATATAATTGCTTTTTTCGTTTTTGACTGATTGGATTTTGTTTAGCCGAGAATAAATTTCGTATAATGCTATTACAAGAATATAAACCTACAAATGTTCAATTTTCAATTTTCAATTTTCAATACAACAAACGTAAAATTTATTTCTCTTCCATGAATTTTTAAGAGACAGATCTTTGCAAACTTACATCTCTTGTTTACTTCAAAGAAAAGCAGTTTATTGAAGACAAGTAGTAATAACTTGGAAGTTCAATGAATTTTCTCCCAAAACTTTCAATATTTGTCGAAAAACAGATTTGTTTCTAGAGAGATAATTTATAGCGCAACATTCCCAGTACTGGATATATTTGATCGAGCAATTTAGTTTTCACAAAATATCAATTTTATTGATAGAGAATAAAAAGAAATTTAATTTATAGATGTGTATAAGCCCTTGGGATTTTTTAAATTCAACTTTTCGTTCTGGGTGATCGATAACTGTTGACGTTGCTCGGTAAGTGTGGTAATTTTTAAACGACTGAGTCTTAAACTAAACCGAGGACATAAATGCATTAAAATAAAAAATTATATCCATACATGTTATAAAAAATATATATTTCTTTTATTTTTTATTTGGAAAATTATACATTATGCATTAAATTTCTCGGCAGCTCCCAAATTTTGGTCATATTAGCCATTATCCCCTGAATAAATAATATTTTTATACCGATAATAAAGATCAAAATATTTTTTTTATTTTTCAATTTAGACACCCGAAGTTAATACTTTAACATCTAAATACATAAAAAGATGCCTTAACTTTCCGAAAGAGTTCTTAAAAGATTATACGTCTTATTATTTCAGTTAGATTAAGAAAGGTTAAGTTTAAATTACAAATACAATTATTTTTTACAGCGGTAAAATCTGAAGGAGTTCGACTTCAACGCCTAGAGATTAAGTCTCTACACTTTCCATTGAGTAAAATATTTGAACCGTGAGAAAACAAGAATTTAATTCCTTATTTAAGGTTAAAAACGCTTCTGGTTATATCGCAATTGAGTTCGTTTATTTTGATAACGTCTTTACAGGGGCAGTTGAAAACGTAATTGTATAATATACAATACAGCTTATAACAGAATTTTATATCTTTAATCACTTTATTTATTAGTATTATACTTTTAAATAATAGATGATTTATTTTACTTACGTTTGTGTGGACCTGAGAATGACAATATTTCTTTCTTTCACTAATGAACGAGCTATTGAATTTTTTTACTCAAAAAAAGAAAGTTTGCGTAAATAACGTTACAAAACTTAAGCATTGAATATTTCAAATATTTTTACGTTTTTACGTATTTTTGAAGGTACGCGTTGAATTTTTTATATTTATCGTTGAAAATTTTAACTAAACTTTTTGCGTAAAGTCGTTTTATCGAAAATTTTCAAATAAAAGACATACTTATTATTATACACGAAATAAATTATCATTACAAACACATAATTCATCGATTCTTTCTTGCTTTAAATTATGGATGGAAAAATATTATACAAAAACAATCTTAAATTTGTTTTTCCTTCTAAAATTGTTCACAATGTCACTTTCGTATAATCTTCAATTTAATGTATGGCTTTTATAATTGCAAAATTTTTTAAGATATATGCGCTATTTACAATACATTCGAGAAAAGGTACATTGAACGGCTAATAAAGAAAAATTAAATATTGTATCCATTAATCATTTCCTGAATACGTATATTGCCAGTATCTTAAAATATGCATGTACACTAGTGCGCGATATGCATGTTCACATGAATTGGTGATGATCAGCGGTGGCTCCTCTAATCGCAATAAATACTACCGCCACTGATCGATTAACCGGATTCTGATGAGAAGTTGAATGCAAGTTGAAGCCATGCTTTGAGTTTTATCGCTGGCTTATCGACGCTTCGTTCTTCAAGTATTTTATAAAATACCTGCTAACTAATAATAAATAACTAAATAAGCTTAAAAGAAAATTTAAGGAAATTTTATTTACTAGTATGCAAAAAAGTCGACGTAAATTACATTAAAAGGATTGGTTTATTCACTTTAGTGACGTTGTTATAGTACACGCAAATAATTTTAAGTCATCCGATGAATGGAAAAGTTCTCTTTATATTTTTATATTTATATCACTTCACATTCATTTACAGAAAGCCTATTTTTCATTCAATTATTTAAAATTGAATTTTTTGTAATAAACGCTGCAAAATTACTAATTATTGGAATTTTATGAATATTTTTATATTCTTTTTTTATTATTACTAAGTTTGTCTGAAATTACTAGTTTGAAATTTTTCTATCCATCTTATGATTTGAATTATAAAGTAAGAAGCTTCGACCTTTGATCGATACTTTGAAATTTAGATAGTCTGAAATTTTTTTTTCAAATACATTGTACCTAAAAGAAGCTGTACACAAAACTACTCAACATTTTATTACATAAGGAATAAAGCAATTAAATGTTGTTGCTAATTATGCATAATTATTAAGTTTGCTCTCATTAAGTATTTGATTTTAAAATATTCGACCAACCTTATATACTAGGAGAACTAAGCATTATATTACTGCAATAAACACAATTTATTTTCTTTTTATTCAATTTACCACTATTAAAATTTTTAATATATTATGTTTGCAATTTAAAGTGAATTATTTTTCATCTCTAATTTTAAAATGATTTTATTTAAACGTAATATTGCTGAACAACTGGAAGTCTTAAATTCAAATAATTTGACAAAGAAAATAAAATAATATTGAAAAAAGAAAATGTAGGTCGAAAATTCGAATATTCATTTGAGTTTCTTTAAATAACATAACAGGCAAAACCTTAGGTTTAACCAATAATTATTGAACGAAGTTATATATTTGTTTAAAACTACTTGTTTTATAGTTTGCAAAAGTTGTAATTTTCATTTTGAGTTGAAAAAATATAATTTTTCCATTCATTCGTAATTCAGGTAATAATTGCAAACTCACTTAATAAGATAAAAATGAATTGAAAACATTAACGCGTCGAAAATCATTAGTCGCGACAAAGGACGCGTATTAAAATGTTAAAACAAACGTTTATCAGAATTTGGATGTTCAAAGACGAAATGAATCCGTTAAATCTTAAAGGAATTATCCGATCCGATACCCAGAGATTATACAGGTACGTGTACATACAATCAGAGCACGCGATTCTCACGATTCTGGGTAGTCCTATCGCTCGCATGATTTATCGAAATTTCTTTTTCATCGAGACTACTCCTCTCGAAACGTATTAAAAAGCCACTCCGCCGAAGAAGATGCTTCGAAAGCGATTTGCATAAAGTGCCGGAAGCCGGCGCGACAAGTAGACGGGAGAAAGAGAAATGAAATATTTATCCTCTCGTAAAATAAAGTATAAGCAGATATTGTCTAGAAGCAAACACGATCCAAACAATCATCCAGCATTTCCCAGAGATTATCCAATATTGCTACTTACGTCTGTGATATTGCCTTACTTGTGCGTGTTTATGGGCTTGCGTGTACAAGTGCGTGTGGGTGCACTTGTACCAGTAGTGTTACTTAACGCGAGCCCATGTAGGATACGCACCACGGACAAACCAGCCAATTCAATATGCGATAATTTTGATGTTGCTTTTCATGCTCACGGAGAATGTTATCGGCAATGTTAATTGAAAATTTTTAATCTAATTATCGTTGTTTCCGCACTCGGCTTCATATGCGTTGAACTTTCACACGTACGAAAGAATGCGTTGCTCTGATAAGTGCCCATAATTCATGAAATTCTGAATAAATTAGCAGTTTATTTGATACGATAAACTTCACTTCGAATAGTTAAACGAACCTAAATATCTTATATTGCCAAATGAAAGTAATAATTCTTTATCTTGATTTTGATAAGAAAACTTATTTTTATCAATAGTTTTTTCAAAAAAAAAATTTAACAACAATTAACATAAAATTTTGCATTTATCAGTAATTATTGCGCAATTTGATAATTGGTCTTTTAATAATATATAAATAATATGATTTCTTGCTCTTTAACTCGTATCCTATAAAATTGATTAGAATTTTTTAAATGAGCTGATACTTGCTTTACTTTACTTTTTTCACAGATAATTAATTTTGCTATTCGTAAACACCTATAAACGACAACTCAAATAAATAAATATTAAAAGTGTAGATAAACGATTTTAATTATTGATATTTCTTTGGAGTCGTAAAAATAATTTTTCACGTGCTCTTTATCTATAGAAGCCCGAACGTACGTGAGATAAAATGCGAGGAAAGAATTTTCATTTTTCAGGAAAAAATAAAAAGAAGCAAGTGGAATAAATAAAAAATAAGAGTGCAAATTCGAGTAACTAAAAAAACGTTCTGTTCAAGGAAACGGATTGATATTTGTCCAGAAGACCGCCCGAACAATGAGTTATTGTATATTCACATAAATCGGTATAATTTATATTTACATGTAATCTATGTGATTTTATAATGCATGCAATTCTTAAATGCTTGTCAGATAGACGCCAAGTACCGAGATTAGATGAATCGCTAAATAACGTTTACATTTACCGATATGCGAATTAAATCTCGTGTATTGAAAAATGTCTCTTTATTTTTATCGTCATATTTATCGTCGACATAATAAATTAATACTAATATCAAAGGTAGAGATTGATTCTTTATCGAATGCATTCTTCAAATTCTAAAGTATGAGTTTCGAAATCAATATTGATTTAATAATACATTAAATTAAGCCATATCAGTGGAAATGATGTATCTCAAGTATAAATCACTGAATTGTCATGTATGTACACAATTGATTTAATCGAGTGCTACGCTTAACATTTAATTGTAGTTTATGTCGCTAGATCATATTAAACCGAGTTGAACTAAGCTACATGATCTACGCATTAACTTTCTCTTTGATTTCCCTGTAATTTAAAGTGAAAACTCAATTAGATTTTCTGCTATTGTAAAATAGTAAAATATCTAAGGAGCTGTGAATAAATTAGAACGAAGGAAAGAAGTAGAGTGGGAACTCTTTAATATTAATTTTTAAAATGCAAATAAAAAATTTTCGTTTAATTATTTTTGTAATTTAGACGATAATAATATAATACTACCAGACAACTGAATCAATCCGTTACTTGCGAATAATAGACATTTAGAGAAACTTTTGATAAAACTTTACCCTTATAGTATTTGTTCTTTGTATTCAATAGTATAGAAATACTTGTAAAAATCATGATTTATGTTTATATAAGAATTTAATTTACATTGTTTAAATTCGATTTAAAAAATTTAAAAATATAAAATTTAATTGTCGCTGCACAATGCAGGAAACAAAATAAAAAAAATTAATTATTTTAAATAATGATTCTAGCTAATAACATTGGTAATATTGTAGTTAAATTAAAATCTCTGGTTTCTTTAATTTTGCGATGAATATATTTGAGCACAATCGAAATTAATATAATTAAATTATTTTCTAAGTACTTGAGTAAAATAAAATAATGTGCTTAAAAATGTCTTTCTCGATGTAATTTATGCATCCAGAAAACAATAATAAAAATAATTTTGAATAAATTTTAAGTCTAAATAATTAACTGTAATCAATGACGATTTGTGTCAATCGAGTACTTAAGACATTTAAATATGATTTTTTTAAGGAAAAAAACAAAAATAATTTATTCAACATATATTTTGTTATTTAAAATTATCTTAATTATGAGTACTTTTCATGTCTTACACCCGTGAAAAAATAATGCACATAAAAATTGATTTTTAAAAGAGTAAAACAAAACGAGTAAAATGTTATTGCGAAATTCCTAAATTATACGAATTAAGTTCTGTAATTTACAAGTGCGTAAAATGAACTTGTTACTCGATATATAAGATGCGATAAGACAATATTATACAAGTTTAGCATCATAAAAATATCAAACAATTATTATTCGTTATTAGCTCATCATTATTTAATATAGGATCAGACTTTTAACGATGAATTAAAAGATTAAGAAAGATTCTTTGGAAGCTCAAAAGGTTGAGTAAAGATCCGATTCGACTCTCGCGAAACTCCGTTAAATTCTTGGTAAGTAACATACAGCTCGGATGGTAAATGACGCCTCTAATTACGACGGCAAGCCGTTCTTATGTAAGAAATTAACCATTAACGAGTGTTTGCACCTGCCCGGCAAGGAATCAGGAAATGTTACGTGCCTCCGTAGCAAAAAATATCCTCGCATAAATAGCATGGAAAGGAAACTAGGGAGGATAATATTATGTAAAGCGAATCCTTGTGGAAGGATTCCAATAATTATCCAATTAGGCCAATGAGGTAATTAAACATTAATATAAGTATGAGCATATATTTTACCCAACATTAATATATCGATTAGTAAGACCAGGTAAAGGAGAACGAGAGTTAATGCTTTGGATCAATAATAAATAATATCGAGTAAGGCTTCGCATATTTTATACGTGTATAATAACATTTAGAATCTTTTTTAATTTCATGTAATCGCACAATTCTTTCGAATGTTTTACATAAATTTAAAAAAAAAATCGTGTAAAATGACAACTATTTTTTAAAAATTGCGTTTGTTTTCGTTTTTTCATACAATTAAATATTATTTTCTGAATTCAATTCGAGTAACGTATGTAAGGTTGAAAATATAAGGAGAACCCATTATATTAAACAAAGATTAAAATAAATAATGTAAATATTAAAAATATTTTCAGGCAACTTGGGTCTTACATAAATTACGAATACATCGATAAGTTAATTAAATTACGGTATAATTTATTTGAAACATTAGTTGAAAATGAGAAAAGAAAATAATGAGTAAATTGCATAAGTTTGGAGTTGAAATACAAATCAGTTTTTAATTTATCTCTGATATTCTCCATTAAATATAATTAATATCCAAAGTTAACATTATTATTAGTAGCAAGAGCTAGCAACGTAAACGTTATTATAGAAAATTAAAAAAAAAAACTTTCTTATCGAATGCTTTTATAAAACGTTTTATTGATCGTATCATATTTTCGAAATTCAGCTGACCAACTATGATAGACAAATATTTCATCTGCTTAACAGTGTAATAAACTTGAAAATTCACTCAACGCGAGTAAAAGTCTACAACTGAAGCCAAACGCGAAACTTATCGGTTACAGTAAAACTTGTTTTTTATTAAAATAATTTCAGATCTAAATTAACATCCGAATAAACCAGAACTAATTTATGTTTCACATCGGTGAAGCGCTGTTTTTAAAGAAAAGTTCAAGAATATATGGATCGCAGGAAAAAAGGATCAAAAGTTCGGATAACAGGTTTATTTAAAAAAAGTAACGGAATCATCGAAATTATTTTTTCTTCTTAGCATCTTCATTGCCAAAAGCGCTTAAATGACTTTGCAGAACAACATGGGCGCGTTTATCGTAAAAAACTTGAAAACTCCTAGATCGGTCGAGGCTATTGTCGGCGCGCGTGGAACGTCCACCGTAAAAAACGGGGCCCTCAAAAAGAGGTGAAAAAGACTCGGTATAGAAGTAGTGTAAAGCCAACTTATGCAGACTGTGGAAGTGCGGAGACGCAGAAATCGGTTTTTTCAGTGCAACACAGCAACCAAGTGCACGAGTTAACAGGCCATTACCGCGGCTCTATTTGACTTTTACGGCGAACACTCCGCACCTCCTCGATACGCCTTGTGAAACAATTTACCAGCGCTACCTCGTCGACCGTTGACTGGCGCAAGTGGCCACGACTTACGAGCGGCTCGCGAACGCAATTATGGGTTCCGCGCTCATAACGAACCAAGAGGATGGACCCCGTCCTGGTGCGGCTGAGCCGAGTTACTAAATCACGAGACGCGCATTGCGATCGTTTTCAAGGCTAATCCCACAAACGTACATCTGCCTTGCCTTTCTTCCTTCTTCTTTTTCGCTTTTCGCTTTCCGCTTATCATTTATCATTTATCGCTGCTTATTGATCGCTCCTTCGCCGATAAATTGTCCAATGAAAATGTTTGCGAACTTAAGAACATTATCCCCCGGATACCCAGAGTGATACTTACTTTTAAAAATTATAGCAGTCCACAAATTGCACACATTGCACAAATAGACAACGTCTAATTAAATTCCGATAATGAAACGCACGCACTCGTTCTTGGCGCGTTGAAAAATTTGCAGAAATTAATAACTCCGGCCGAATCGGACATTTGCATTCGCCACCAACTCCAATTTCCATCGGTAACCACTTACTTTTCCTCTATTTTGCTATTCGAGGGTGGCGAACTTTTTTACTCGGCGCTCGGAGAAAAAAAGTAACTCTAGTTTCGTTCGCTCGTTCTGTAACGATTCTTAAACAAAATAAGACAGCGAGCAAACTTTTACAAGCTGTCCCTGTCTATAACATCGTTATTATACAGCTTATGAAGGCGAATTTTAATTTTACACATGATGCACTACAATTTATAGTGTCATTAACTGCGATAAAACCAAAATAATTTATTGGTGACATTATATGAAGGATTTGTAAAAATATTGCATAAAAGTGAAACTCGTCTAGAACCTTGCGCACTGTTTTAAAGGCATTTTTTTAGAACATCCGAACGCCGCATTTAAATAATTTATAGAGTTTTAAGTTTTCTCGAGTTTTTGGAAAAAAAGAAAAAGAAAAATAAAAATGCCCGAAGAGGCTAGACAAAAAAGATGAATTCTTGTATACAATGCACATCGAACGATTTCGGAATATTCATGAAGGAATCCGCGAATCGGTCAGGTTTTCACTAGACCTCCCAAGTCGTCGGATAAGATAGGAGGACGACCCAGTCGCTAGAGAGAAAAAGAGAGACGAAAAAAATAAATACGAGGAGAAAAAAGAAGAGAGGCAGCGGTGACAGGAAGAAAAAAGAGAAAGCCAGTTGATCGGTCCGACATTAGTGCGCGGGGCCACGTGCCACCATCGCCAACTGCGATTTATAACGATGTGTTCGAGGACGATCACGGAGAGTCGCTCACGTACGGGAGGCATTAGCGCGTGATTTAATGCTTCTGGTGTAAAGTCGCCGTTACGCGAAATTCGCCTTATGATAGGTCGGAAACCACGGACCGTTACAGCTCGTACAAGCCTCGTTCTCTCTGTGGACTTTGTCCTCTTGTATAATTAACGCATCTGCCCGTCTATTCTCTGCAAGTGAAATAGCGATTTGCTATCAACTCTTTATATTACCTTGATTAAAGCCTCCTCTTTCCTCCTCGCAACTCGCAATCAAGTGACTGATGCTGTAATTATTTCACGGAGACGTCTCTTTCCCCAGACTCTTCAGTCTCTTCTATTTTGCCTCGAAGATTAAATATCGAAAATTTATATCGAAAACCATTGTCGGAATGTCAAAGATAAATTCCTTGAAAGTTAATACGTTTGCAAAAAATTCTTGTCTTCTTCGTAGGAAAGCTGTAGAAGGTATTATAATTAAATGTCTTGAAACGTTATTTATTATTTACCACTGATTAGTTAAGCAACCGGTTTAATATTTTTATTTCAAACTCCGCTTTAGTACAATTAATAACGTAATTAGTAAATTATCGTTAATGGCAAGCACTCCTTGCATCCTTGCACGTTACCAGCTGGCATCGACGTCCCTTCGTTTCACATTACCAAATTAAAAAATGCGCGCGAATATTTTCATTTTTAAGAATAACTGATATCAAATTAGATGTGAATGTTTATAATAATCGACTCAGTGCTGTTATCACGAGTAATTACTCCTAAATTTAAATTTCTGTCATTTTACGCAATCGAATACTTTTGATTAATTGCAAATTTCCCATTAAAATTCCCGATTTAAAAAATTTTTTTTTTCTAATCACGGCAATCGTTTGCGTTAAATTAATTACATGATCAAACTTACAATCTTGTGAAATGTAGCGAGAATATAACATAAATATAATGGACACCTTTTCTAATATGGAGTAATCACAACACCACATGCGTAGAAAGCGTAATTAACGTCACATCTATTAATATAAGCACACTGAGAGTTTAGCAATTAACTTCTATACTTTTCACGGAGAGCCTTTCAAAAATTAATCAAAGACAGGCTGAAAATTTTTTCGCGCAATATAGACAATTATCATTGAAAACGTTTACTGCGGAATATACGTATAAATTCTAATAATTTAGATTGTAATGGTACAATAGAGTCATTAAAGTGAACAAGAACATTTACTTAATATGTAATTAGTATTTACTAATAAAATATTAAATTTGTGCTTTTGTGCTTAACGTATACTATAGATATATATGTGAAAGTACTAAATTTCCATGTATCCAATATCAGAAAAAATTCTAGGTTAAAGGTCGTAAATATTTCGATATCTAATATTCAACGAACAATTTCTGCAAATCCTAATGACGATTTATACCGTATAAATAAATAAAACTTTGCGATACGTTATTTTCGTGCAATTTCTAATCTTCGTAAGGGGCAGATTCAAATTTAATGTAATTTAATAAACAAACGGAAACGGAGAAAACGTATTTCAACATTCGTCGATTGAATTCGTAAAATAAAATTTTCTATCGCGAAAATTATTGAAATTATTTTAAACTCACAATTTATAAGTAAATTGACTGAAAGTATTACCGAAAATAGCTTACAGATAAAATTTATAGCTTGAAAAGTATTCAAGTTGTCAGACACGAATAAAAATTATTCGTAATTTTAACAAATATTGCAATCAAAATAAAATACTAAGTATAAGACTATCTAAATTAGCCATAAAAATGGATCAAATCGAAAAGTTCTTGATAAAGAATAATCAGAATGTTCATCGCTAAAATATTAAATAATTCGATAAATTATTAAATATAGAAATTGTCCGTACGCATGCTCGCATAAAACGTAAACTTCAATTTAAAGAGTTACTTGTGTAAGCAATGCTGGTAAAAATGTAATATTTACCTTCGAAAGAAATTTAGAAATTTTCACTTATATATTTTTTCTTTGTATTTAAAATAAATGTAAAAATAGTTTCGATGGATTTTTGCACCGTGTATGAAGTTCGAAATATATTTCTTTAAATAAAAAATCATTCAGTATTTTGATAAGAATGACACAAATATAAAGCAGTTTATCAATGAATTAAATTAATAAGCATATATCAAAACAGATTATTGTCAAGTACATGGCAATTTTAAGCTTTTATTTGATTAAAAAGTACAATAAATCACGGGCTATAATTTCGTTAATTCAAGTACTTAAATCGTACGAAATGAGCTAATAACTAAGTAAAAAACTTGTTGAAAATTGTTGAATAGCCCCTCGCGCATTTGAAATTCATTTACGCATTCCCGTTATGACAGTTCTCAAAACTCTTCTTCCCTGTATTGACAGTTACTTAAAACAAAAACACATCCATAAAAACAATCCGTAAAACGAAACGAAGTTTACCTCATTCGCGACTGCAATTTAGCTTATAAAAGAAATTGAAGGCACTCGCTTATATCAGAAACAAAGATAAAAAAAGGATTTGCAAAATGTAAAAGTATCCCTAGTCTCGCATATGTTACCTTTACGAACTCCAATAAAATCGAAAGCAACTTAAATACTTTCCACTTTTACGACATACTTTCATTGTCCTGAATCAATGTATTCGAAAATAAAAAATTTCTCGCCTCTGAAACAGTCAATAATTCTAAGAATATTACGTGCCCATACAAGACATAAGGACGGAGTGGGGAGGGGGATTTTATTTACGAAGTCCGTGCGCGAGTTGCGAGTGACGGTACGCGAGGCTTAGAGAGGGGAGGGGCAAGAGAGGCGGAAGAGTGAGAGATACGGCAAGAGCAAGGGAAATGTGAGTTACGACTTTGCAATAAAGCGCGTCGAGGCGCGTGTAAATTTAAATAACAAGTACACGCAGGCACTCGCCAGTGCGGAAAAACGAGACAGATGGAACGAGATGAAGATATGCAGGCGCGTCTAGAAGGAGGGTTACGGCATAAAAGTTGTGCCGAGTGGTGGGGCAGCCAACGGCGGCAAACCACGCGAAATGCGCGATTTCTCCCGAGGCAGGCGCGGGAGGCGTGTAGCTAATATCTATATCCCGGGAGGGCGACTGGTTATGGGCCCGCGCCCCCACCCCCACTCAAGCGTCGCGGCTCGCGCGGATAGTTCAATCGTCCTGACCAATCGATCGATCTTGACGCCTTCCTTCGCCGCGGCTGTCGCGCTCGCCGATATATCGCAACCCAAGCCAACGCAACGCAATGCAACGAAACGCACCGCCGTCACAGACGCCGTCCTTTTTTCTCCTGTCGCAGGAGCCGAAGCTTTCAGAAGCTCACGGAGAAACCGAGCGAGCGGACGGTTGACAGGCCTGCAATTACTCGCTTTCCAATGCCTTTTACGAGGAGCTCGCCCGAGTAGTGTCAAGCGAGTAGTTTAAATCCGTGACAAGGAGCAATACGTTTAGCGGCTCCGCGAGTGCTCCTCCGCTTTTCCGCTCGCTCGTCTAACGAGAAGTGAATCCGGAGTCACTCTAGTTGCTGTTCTCGCTGATTTACGCCTTCCTCTTTAAATTCACTTATCCTCGATAAATTTATCCATCATTTTTACTTTGAACGATAATTTTACACGAAACGAAAACAAATTTATAATCGCTAATCGCAAATCGCTCCCAACCTCCTCTGCGTTTGCCTCCATTTTGCTTTTTAATTTGCGGATTTTGTTTTTTTAAAATGCGGCCTTTTTGTAGAAGCGAAACTATTTCAAATCATAACAACCTAAATGCGTTTAGAAACTTAAGCTGCGCTACCTTAATTATAAATAAATCTTCGTTCCAATTCATGGAGATTTTCGGTAAAACGTTTTTCTTTTCTTTTCGCAAGCCATCTAAATATATCATTCTTTTCGCCAATAATTATTAATTCAATGATCAATTTGCGTGGAGATAGAAAACATTATTCGACGCCCAAAAATTTTAAGTTGCAGTAGTGAAAATTGAAATTCTAACAAAAACTCTTAGCCAATGAAAATAGTTTTGCTTCGTCTTTTAAAATATTTTATGCGATTGTTCACATTTTCCATCATCAGTTTTGCCTTTCTTATATTAATAATTGCGTTGCAAAAAAGTAGATTCATCTCCGAAAAATTTGATTTATTATTATTGTATTTAAATTTAACCTACAAAGTTTACGTGTTAATATACGTAAAGACAGAAAGACTGATTGAATCTAATTGAAAACGGATTACAATTTGTTAGGCTTAAAATAAAATTAATTTCAAAATCTTACCTTTCGCATTCAATTTATAATGCTTGAATATTCAAATGTTTGAAAGATTTTCAAATTCTATTTAATGTAACTAGTATATTCTAAAAAAATCCAAAATATAATATAATTTTTTTATTAGAAAAAAGATAGTTAATAACTAAAAATAATTGCATTAATTCTATTAGCTTTACATCATTTGAATTACTTTTTAGAACGGAAATTTTAAACGTAATATCACACTCCTTGAATTACATTGGAAAATATTTGTATTCTTTACCAATAAAGTCATTTAATTATTGGAAAAATAAAATGTTGTAAAACTTTATTTAAAAACGTTTTTTTATATTAGAGGCTTATAAGTTAGGAGTGTTTAGCAATAATATTTAAATAAATTTTCTTCGAGATTATAAATACACAACTTAAAGTTGATTTCTACTAAAATAAACATTCGATTATAAATTATTATTTTCAAAAAATATAAAATAAATTCTTAGCACCTCGGGATGATAATTTAAAAAGTTAAATTTATTTTTATACGACATGATACGTATAATATTTACTAGAAAATTCTCATGAACATAGATTTCTACTTATACAGATATATTCTATCAAAATAAGTTAATATGCAAATCTTTTAATAAATGAGTTTACGATGAAAGTGCGCTGGGGTAAAATGAGGGAGAAAAACAACCTGGAAAGTTGTAGGCATTAAATACGTAGTCATTTTTATGCAAAGATTTTCAACTATCGACATTTCGCAATATAATAATGATTACACCAACTAAAAAATCCGCTCACTTTAAATTCCCATTTTTCATTTTCACGTTGAATACGTTCACCTACGTACGCATACTTATAAAGTGCAGTTACATAATTTCCGTTTTTTTCCTTCGCCATTTTGAAGCTCCGTTTGCCCTATATACATTTTAAGATGTATGTGTCTCGCCGTTCAAAGGTTGTACAAAGAAGAATTTTAATGTACATATGATGTAAAATATGCTAAATATTTCGATCGTTATAATACATTTCTTTCAGATATAATTTAATAATTAAACCAAGTGTCGGAGCGGTTCGTATTTATGTTCATGGTAAAAGAACTAATTAAAATTACATAGTTGTAAGTAGACCATCTTATTTATTTTCGATAGTCATCTTATCGACTTTATTGATTCCATGAATATTTTAACTTTTTTTAACTAGAATATTAAATACGCGCTAAGTCATTATATAACGCGTATATTTACGATATCACTAAATTCAGAATTGTCACTGATTTTATAAAATTAAGTATAATTTGCATGAATAATTTATAAAATAATTGCTTTGTAATTACATAAATATTTTAATGTTCTTATAATTCAAGGTACATAAAAAGTAACATAAAAAGGAACTGTAAAAACATCTCGAGTCGTAAAAGTGACATTCACCCCGACATTTTATAGTCACTTTATTACGCATTGTTTGGAATATAACCAAAAGTTGGAACAATGTACCTTCAACGGTGATCTGTTGCCTCTTCGCAATGTGTGTAAACGCGACATATAAAAATACTCCTGAGAAATTGCTTAGCGCCTTGCGCTCTTATGATCGAGCATAAACATCGGCTGAATGCGAAGGCGTGAAAGATATAAATTATTGTTATAACGGTGAATTTGCGCAGAGGGTACGTGATACGAGTAATGCTCGCGGATTAGCCTCCATTCATCAGGATCTCTCTGTAATTTAGGAATTAATGACTCCAGCACTAGTCAAATTTACTTTGAAATAAATACGTCTCAAGGTCGGCGATTATTCGTGACTCGTTCAACTAATTCGGGGGATTTTGTTCGCATTAATTTTCTTTTAATTTTTAGCGGAGACAAATACAATTGCGAGGCGCATAATAGGCCTTGCGAATTATTCGAACTCGACGCACTAGAAATTATATTCCAATCGTTCTTGTATTATCAAGCCGATAGGACATACCGACGCAATTAATTTCAATTAACAGTTGGTAAATTTTCCAACGAACGTCTTCGACCTATTATTTCAATAAATCTTCGGCGAATCAACGATATTTCAAGTTCAGTCGTAATTGTCCGATTACAAACTCATGAGAACGACATTAGACAATTGAATTGTTTGCTCGTTATTCGCAAAGGAACGCGTAATTTTCTGTGACGTATCAAAATGTTATAAATGTGGATATATTATATGGTAAATAACTCAAATGCAACGAGCCGCGTTAAAAATAAATATTGAGTGGATTTCTCATACGCATAAAAGACTCATAATGGCTTTAATCGAATCTCAAGTAAATCAAAAAACCTTTTAGACTTCACATCCGTGGAATAAGGATTGAAAATTTCTCTTTATGTATTTATTTATTTATTTTACCTGTATTATATTTTTTGCTTTGTGTATTAACTTTAATTTGTCTAGAATCGATACCAACAAAACCAACGTCACCTATAAAACTCTGTTTCGGCATTGAATATTCATATTTGATTGTTGAAAAAGGTTGATCAATAAAATTTATTACGCGCTCGATGTAAAAAGGGCTGACGGAGTAGGCGACGTTTAAAAACCTCGCGCGTTTATTACGCGATTTACAAGCAGCTCGTGTGAAAAAAAACGAGCGGCCTTTTGCAAAAATTTTCGAAATTCATCTTCTCATCTCATATCCTATTTATCGAAGGTAAGATGACAAGAAGCCGCTTACAAAAAACAGAGCAGAGAAATAAAAGAAAAACATTCCCCCTACTGCGCTTTTTATTACATCGCCTTATAATCCAGTCTGATTTATTTGACAAGTCTGAGACCGGTTACGAAAAATTCGTGCCGCCCGAAAAACCGACGGAGAAAAATCGTAGCGAGGCAATTAAATAACAATTTCACGCTTTAACGTCCCTTAAAGTGGTTCCGCAATCTTTCGACGTTTCTCTAATACGCGTGTGCACACTTTTCAGTTGGTCGAACGCTATCCTTCACATTTCGGCACGATAATCTTAATCCTAAAGATGCGTGACACACTCTTCACCGAGACGATTTTACACGCGTTAAAATATTATGTCAGCTAAGATTTTTATGCCCGCGAGTTTATGACTCTCTTGGTTCTCTTTTTCGGTCCCGTTTCTTTCGTATTCAAATTTCTACCTCACCGGAGAATATATTTTTACGCCTAGAAACGTTTTATGGTTGTTTATCGTTTATCGATGCACTTTCTTCCATCAATAATTTAAACATTTCTGTGATATACATGTGTGCACGTCTGCACATGGGCGCGGACGGTAAAATAACGTAAAATATCTTGCGTAAATGTACAATTTTTAATTTACAAAAGTATATCTACTATTTCTCAAATATAAGTTTAACTAAGTGGGAATGTGAGCTTTGTCCACCAGAGAAATACTCTTATTATTTCAAATTCGATATAATCGGTTCACTTCACATAAACCTTAAAAGGTTAAATTCAGCAGTTGACCTATAAACGATCATATTCATATTTTATTTAATAATCACGATTCCATTTTCATTGCTTAAGTCATTAAAAGACCTAAAAATTTGCTACGTTATTTGGAGATTTTTTGATAACTATTTAAAAAATTCATTTTAACGGTCACGATTATTTTCTGAATTGCAAATCGTAAAACGGCTACCATACGTGGAATACATTTTTTTATTGTAACTTTTCACATCTTATAAAACGGATTTTGTAAGATCAAAGTACAGATATAACGTTCTTTCAAATATTAGAAAACATATCTTTGAGCTTGACCAAAATCCATCATCCAAAGACATGACATATCTCTTGTAAGTAGATTTAATATCTTATCATATCTGCAATCGTTGAATCTCATCTCGTAGTCGACATATCTGACTTACCTTTGGAGACTTGACTCAACTGACTCCCCGTTTGCCTCTCGCGTTTACGTACGCACACAAGCACATTTTCACTCTCTGTCCCTCTCTCTCCCTCTCGCGCACCTACACATCTAATTTACCTTTTTAATTTGCCAGATGCCACTTTAACCGATCACAATATACTTATATATGTCGGGTGCAAAGAAAAATTAAAAGCAAAGTATTATTTCGGACAGGAATTTTCGGTTACCTGTGTTACCTGTTTTTATATCATTCTTCGGAAGAATAAAAATTGTAAAAACATACTAATAATAACTGTTGAAAGAAGTGAAAACTAAAGATTAACTTGCTTTCACACTAATAACAATTGTTTCACATTTAAGTTTAAGTACAACAATATCGATTAAGATTAGACTTAAATATAAAAATTATTGCGATGGTTATAAATAAATCAGATGTTTTTATAATTTTCTAGTGCTTTTTTAAGTTTTAATATTTATTAAGATCTGTATTTGGAATAATTTGAAGTGAAATATTTACGTGAATTTTATAAAATTTTTTACATAAAATACATTTTTCTGTCGAGACATATAAGCATTCTGTTATTATTCACCAATTTTTAGTTAATCAATGTCTGATTTTAAAATTGTTAAAAGGTAAATTTATTTTATACGTTTATTTTATTATAGAAAATGTCGCCATAAAAATTAACAAACCTCGCCACCTGATTTGACACAACAGTAGAAGTAAATAAAAGTAAATATTAGTAATGAGACATTGGAAGAAAATTTAACTTAATTATTACGTTGATAATATAAAAATGTTATTCCTGTTATACGCTCACAGATATTTTAGTATTAATTCTTCTAACAGTATCAATGCAATTTATGGACTATTTTATATTAAAGTAAGCAAAAGAAGAAGGATTAAACGGATGAATTTAATAAAATATAATTTGTGACTATTTTTTATTACTTCTTGAAATTTTTTCACAACGATACGACCTTTTCATAGACATTTCGCGATTTTATAAGTGTTAATAAATACGCTATGATGGATATTTACTTTCTTCTCACAAATCCTTATAATCAACATTATTATAATATATTTTATTATGCAAAATTTACATGTCGCATATTTTAAAGTAGACCCTCGCTTATTTGGAGTGTTTGAGAAGATTAATGTAGCAGCACAATAACTCTTTTTTCATTTTTCGAGTACGGGGTCTTAAATTCAACTTTTCCGGCACGACTGGAAATATGGTCCAACAGTCCAAATATACGATAAAAAAATACTTGTGAAATATAAGGACGCGTAATTGCTATTATACGTCCAGTGAAATAATGATGATAATTATAGCATGAATTTATATTACTAATATGTATTTGAATTATGAATATTGTAATGAGATTAGTAATGTGAAACTTATGGGCTCTTGAGTAATTTATTTTTGAGAAATTAAATTAAAAATTAAAATAAACGTAAAGTTAAAAATTACTTTCTCTTTGTTTTCTTGCAACGATTACTTAATTGTAAAATATTTAGACAAAGTATTAAAGATCTTTAATACCAGATCAACAATAACAATTTCGATAAACCGAAAAGTATATAACATACAAACCTCATGATATTTTAAAAATTAACAAAGTATTTAGTTAATAGCATTTAAATAAAAGGTTTTTCAATATACTTATAGATGATACCAATTGCAACCGTCTTTTTCAATATATAAATTACGAATTTTCTCGTAAATAGTATCGTACATTACTAAAAATTGTAATAAATTAAAATCGTTAAGAACAACCAAGGAAGTACTCATTGTGAATTCACTGCTAATCTTTCATTTGTTTTAGACCCTTCAAACTTTAAAAAATTCTACGTCTGTGGGAAAACACTCGGTAAATATTATTCTGACAAATTCGTTAGTCAAGTTTATGATGTTTACCGAGGCAAATCATCACCGTAGCCACTCGTATGTAAGTACCGCAAGGCGATAAAGAAATATCGAGGAGATTGGTTTTTTTACCTTATGACTAGTGCAAATAAACCTTTTCATAATTAAAAATGCAAGCTTACACTGAGTGAGCTAAGGTTTAATTAATCGGATAATATAATGCCTTAAACAGCCGTTGCCTTCGCATTTCCGTCTGCTAATGCACGAACGTACAATTCATGTCCTGTAATAATGTCAGATTAAAAACAATTCACAAAGCATGAGTACTTCAGATATTACGTATCAAAACAAAGATTTATCGAATTGTTGTAAACTTTGTCTTAGTTCTTCACGGCTTTAAGGAAACTGCATAGATGAAGTTCGCCGCGACTTTATAGCATTGAATTTTGCAAGCCTGTTAAATAATTGTTAATGATCGGTAGATTTCGAATGAAAGTCTTGGAGCTTTATCTAAAAATAGAAATCTGTATGCAGTTAAAAAATCGAAAGAAAAGTTCTTCGTTTCATTGAAGTGTGTCAGATGCGTTTGGAGGCGAGAAGTAAATCCGGCGATTAATTTTTTTACACCGACGTTGACAATGTGATAAAGCACTCAGATATTTATGTCGAGTATTTGTAAATGAGCATGATTTTGTAAAAATGCTTTTCCCATATCATTTCTGTAAAAGCGTAGACAGGCAATTTTAATATTACGCGTTATCTTTGAGAGAAGTTTTTAAAAATGAAGAAAATTCTAAAAATCATTATTAATTTCTACCTATCAAGATATTTTACACGCATATTTCCATTAAACAGCTGGCATTAAAAAAGAATCCCGTTAAAATAGTTACTTTATTATACGATTTTATTATAAAATGGTCTTTGGAATTATATCTGAATTTGCAAACGTAATTTTTATGTTTATTAAATCGTGGAAGCCACCCGAATAATGTTTTTTTACACATTTTCAATTAAAACTAATTTTTAATTAATTAGTTACATTATCAGTTTTCGTTATTTTGCGTTATTGCTTATGAAATTATGATTAAATTTAAACATTAATAATAATAATTTTCACAATCCAAGAAATATATGTAAGCAAGACAAGTATTATAACGTATTACAACACGCGAAAATGTTTGTTTTCTCCTCGTGCTTATGTAAACTTTTAATACAATCACAACCACATGGCGCTGCAAAATATTTTAATGGTAAATATGTTAAACAATTAGTTAGAGACATTTGTGCTCACTTTGAGAAAAATGAATTGTGTATAATAAGACATCAACGGGTCTTTTAAGTTTTTTAATTAAATTATTGTAAAATAATCATTATTATTCGTGTAAAGCACAGTACAGGTAACTGACAAGAGGTAAATTATAGAAGCTATGACGTTTGAACAATTTACACAAATCAATTTTAGTTGTGTAAGCACCCAACAGTCGCAGGCATCCAAACACAATAAAAATAATTTTTTAATTTTTTGTGAGTTGGACAAGATATTCTCAGCAGCTGGTGATGTTTTTAAAAAATAACTTAAAAAAGTTGTGATACAAACAGCTTAATTCAGGCATTAATAGACGAGCTTCACAGGCTCCTAAATCCCGATGGCAAACAATAATAAACCAAATTATATAATTCATTGCGCAGAATTACGCGGACAAAGGTTTTAATAATCAATCATTGTCCTTCATCTTTGAATGAAATTAATAAACCGATCGCGCCTGGACAAGAATACGCGCTCGCTTTTGTAAAACGTTGTAAACTACACTTGGTTTGTGACTCGAAGTATTCCGCAATCGTTTTGTGTTCGCGTTGCAAGTTCGCAAAAAATGTTGTCAAACGACGTCGAAAATGCCTCGATTGAATTAACTTTCAGACACAGACTGTAAATTCTAAGCGAAACGAGATCACGCCAGCGGAACAAAAACGCAAACAAATACAAATACAAATACAAACACAAATAAACTTCGCGGCAGACATTTAAAAAATTGGAGAACCTTGTTAGACTTAGATCTCTTTTGATCTATGATAAAGTATCTTTGCGGTAGCTGTTGGACAACGTGTGCGGCAATCGCTCAATCCTTCATAATCATTCGGTATCACGCGGCATAAGCGCTTCGCGCGTATGTAAGTGATTGCTCAAAACCTCAACGATAATAAGCTAAGAATGTGCAGACATGGCGCCACAAATGCAAATTATATCGTGCTTCATCTCCATGTGTTTTTACCTCCTTTTAAACGATTTAGCGAATTAATACAAGACGTACGCTAAATGGATTGCTGCGTCGCAGTGAAATAGAGATTTTGCGCGTTCGCTCTAGCGAGTGGCACTGTTTTTTTATCCTCCGCGTGGAATATGGATTAAGTAGATGAAACGAGATAAACATATTTATCAGATATCCAAACACTTTAATATGGTATTCTGTTATTTCGCATTGGAGTCGAATTCTGCGGTAATGTAATGCGTTAAAAATGTACATTTGGTGTGTCGAGTGTCGATGGTAATATCAATAAACACAGCATTTGCGATGCCTAATGAAAGGCATTCCACAAAGCCATAATTAGAAATTACACATGTTTGGTTTTTTTGTCTTTCCTCGCTACCTTAATATTTATTTCGCGATCAACGCGCGCTTACTACGAAGCACGCGCATATTGTTTAATATTTGATTAATCAATTATTAGGCAATTCGCTTTAATTAAAATCAATCCTTCTTACTAAGATTACATTATTACAATTTAGCCATATCTAAAATCTATGTACACATCCGTCAGTGATTTATAAATACATGGAATCAGCGAATGGTTAAATAACAGCTGCATAATTAAAATATTAATAAAATTTTAATAAAATTATAAATAGAAATTCCCACAAGCTGCAAGAAATTTTATCTCAATTATTTATACGAGTGTAGTTTACTTAAATAACGTTGGTTTATAAGGAAATTTTAAAAAATCTAATAATCTTTAATTCAAAATATCGTGGGAAGTATACCAATACTTGCGCAGCCTTTGATAAATTCAGGTCAGTCAATTAAATTTATACAAAACACAGCGCATAATGAAAAGCTACATTAAATTCTTTTCATATCGGTATCAATCATCGGTAACAAAGGCTTTTTACCTTAAAATACTCGAACGTGCTAAATAAAATATTTTTCTAAGGAATTCTCAATAAATTGGTCGAGCATTTTTAAATTGATTTAGAATTCCCGTTGGCGTTTAAATTAGAATGTACGTAATGTATTCGAAAATTCGAATAAACGTAGAGTCACCCTGTAGAACACGTATTTAACGATCGAATCATTCTAAAAATGTCAAAACAAATGTCGAAGAACATAAAAGAGATTAATTTGATTATGCACTAACGCGATAGAGAAATGATTGTAGCAAAACAAATAAACATTACGCGTAAGATTGTGTCTCGTTCCTTGTTACTGGGACTAAACGATCCTTTCTGTACGTTCAAAATTAAATAACGTAAAATAGTTGCAAATAACTTAGCGCTCATTTACCTATTTATTTTTAAACAGTTCCTTAAAAAACATTACAAGAGCTCATTCGAAAGCTACAACATTGATCTAAACTCGCGATAATTATTAAATATAAAAGTCTTTTTTTATACAAAAAACGAGATTATTTAAAGTTTACTCTCTGCATGAGCTAAATTAAATAACTGCTTTGCGCATTGGATTAATCATGTAACTAATTACTGTTCGATCGCATTAAAAATCAGAAAGCACTGATTTTACAGTGGAAGATAATCTAATAATAACGAGCATACAAGTGGCTAGTGACATGAAAACTGATTTAAAATTGAAAGGGTATAACACGATCGAAGTAAAAAAGCTTGATTATTACTGAGATTCTAAAAGCGAGTATCTCGAAAACACGCATCGCTGAATCGTATAAATTTAAACGAATTTTTCAAATGCTCCTAAGACTAAAGTATTCGCGTGTAAACATGCACAATCATCTCTGCAGCTCTATTTTCCCTCTCACGCTCGCATAAATTATCGGATAAGATTCGTTTAATTTGAGCAGCTCGGCGTTGGAATACACTTGTGCACTCTTTTATCGCGATGAACCGCTCATTTTCTTCGAATTCGCTCACTTTGTATCGGAAATGCAAGAAACCATCTAGAAAATTCTAGCTTTCGCAACTTTGATCTTTTGTCGTATAAAAAGGCTCTCCGATCAACCGCTTAATAACATCTTATTTCGCGCGTTAAGGGAGAATCTCGCCGCTTCTGGACGACGACGGTTGAAATTTACTTAAGCGCCACTCGCCACTTAACATTTTCTCGTCTTCCCATCAAGAGAATCTCGCCGAACTAGGAAATGAGATGATAACCCGTGACTTTTACTTCCTCTCTCTTTCTCTCGCTCTTCATCTCTCGCCATGTGAGAAATTTAAGGGTAGTGAAAGATAATCAATGTCGCCTTGTATTAAATTACGCCACACTTCCATCGAGTGTGACGAAAGCTTCGAAGCTTCAAAGAGAATTGCTCTTCATACAACTATTGCAACGCCATATTTAAAGTTGTGCTTTAGCGCACGTTTCATGCTCGCATACACATTAATCTTTTGCATAAATTTATTCGCTCTATAAGAATAGAGTTAAGTAGTACACGATTATTACAAGTTCGTTCAATTGTGTTTGTGTTGATGTTAGCGATGAGTGAAAGTTAAAGGGATAAAACGGTGAAGTATGTGCTCGAAGCTGATGTTGGCTCTCAATTTATAAAACGATTGTATTCCTGCAACAAAATCATTTTCTCGCGAAATATTATTAATCGCTTTTTTAATAATTTTCTGTAAATCATCGTTTTTTTTTTAAATAAAGTTGTTCATTGTTGTTAAATAATAACGGAATATGTTTTGATATGCTGATTATTGTCCGGAGCTATTTAAAGGCACTATACACAAAAATATATTTATGAATGTATTGTAAATTAGACTAATGAAATTATTAACTGATAATTGTTCTATTGATGAATGCTTTTATTTTCACGAGGAACATCAAAGTTCTAAATTCGATAGATGTATTAATTATATAATTTTGTATTGAAATTAAGCAAATTATCTTTACATTTCTAATGCACTCGCGGTAACTTTCTCTTCATTTTAATATGATTCTATTAACATGTATGATCTGCAATAGCAAGATTAAAATTTTCGCACCTAGAATTTTTATCTCGAAGAATAAAGGAGTGATTAACGAAAACGAACTTCTAAATGCTCGTGTATTATTTATCATGTATTATATAATTTTCTTGAAATTGCAATGCTTCAAAAATACCATAATAAACGATAAGAAAAAACCTACTATTCACAATTACACCTAATACCTTGAAATATTTAATATTGGTAGATTTAATTTTATTTTTTTTTCAAAACGACTATCAAGTTCTCATGTCATATTCTTGTTCGTTTTCTTTTAAATAATATAATAAGAAGCATAGAAAAACTAAATCAGCAATCATTACCAACTGCAATATACGATATGTAAGAAAGAACACACGAGAAACTTGTGTGCTTCATTGCTTGATAAAATTAAACTGATAATGATTAATTAATTTTCTGCTCAACTCCTATTGGCAGTACCCTATTAAACTGTAAAAAATGGACTTGAGAATGAAAAATACTATATGTACCATTGCAGAAAATGTCTCGCTTAATTTATTGAGAATTGCACACCTTTGTAGAAAAATAATGTACATACAAAAAGTACCTTCAATGTAATAACTCGTAGTTTCTACGTGTCGCTAGTCTACATAACAAGTTGTTGATTCGATTAGCTTTGTATTCTTGTGCGCTAGGCTCGTTTCTGCATTTTTTCTGAATTTTATCCACCGTCTCATCAAGCCAATTATAATAGCTGTAATAATTATGATTGCCTAGCACGCAACGTCATTAGCTGTGAAACGATTCAACATAAAACACCCATTAATTTACTTAAGAAAAACGCATAACGCGAGATTAAGAAAGTATGCAAATAATACAATGTTCCAGCGGCACAATTCATGTGCAGCTACACGAACGAGTGCTCCCCATAAACACCATTTTAAACGAATGAACGAACGAATCAAAGATATATCATGGGTAAAAAACCGCTTGGCAATGGGAACGATGGAGGCGCTCAGGGGTTTTTGTTCGCGCGCAGTTTCACGCAGTTTACGGTGCACGAGCCGACGCCGCCGAGCTGCTGGGAAAGTGCTGCGAGGGCTGCACAGGCAGCAAGCAGGAAAAGCGCATCGAGCGACGCCGGCGTTCGGTAGCGGTGGCGCCTTAACGCGCACGAGTGTTTATCTCTCTCGGAGCCGCCCGGACGCCGTTGAATTCCTCGCCCGCATAGGAGTTGCAAGAGGCGCCGTTTCATCAGCCCGTGGGCGCCTTCCACTATTTTGCGCGTGCGCGCTCGACGTCGTTATCTCATTAGCATCCGCGGCACTCGTTTTCCGAGCAGCCGAGAGCCTGCGAACGCGAAATTGCGAACGATAAGTCCCTCGAGCTTCTCGATGCTTTTATGCTTTTCGAGCTCCTCCTTTTCACAACCAATATTCTGAGTTGGCCGAGTGACACCTTTCGCAAGACCACTCGGTGCATCGAGGACATTAACATCGGCAAACTGTCTTGATTAACGCTTCAGCTGGTCTTTCTTGCCTTTATACGATAATTTATGTTCCCACAGATTATTCCCGAGACTCGGTGTTCAAGCCATTAGTAAGTAGGAAACAATTAAAGCTTACTAAACGTTTCTACGAAATAATAGTCTAAAAACACGAGTTATCTGATTAGGTGATTATCAATGTTAGTTACGCCTTTGACACATCTAGAACAATCGAAAGAGCACACAGCTTTTCGTTTGTTCCTGAAAACGAAAGCAGATGTCTATTTTAATACATTTGTACTATGATTTAGGCACAAATTCGAATTATTCAAATGGTAGTTATAATTGAAAAAAAACACAATTTATTTTTTAGTATTTCTCCGGTTTTCTAAATATGACTATAATTTATTCTGAATCGAAGTTGCAATTTTATTATTTCACGCAAGACTTGTGCAAACGATTTTCTGCTCTTTGCATTCCGATTTGAACCGGAAAAAGTTTTTCGTGTTGCCAGTACCCATTCTGCTGTTTGAAATCTGAACATATTTCTTTTCGCAAATAAATTCATCTATTTCTTTCTCACACATGGAGCTCTCAAATATTATCATACTCATGACCAGAATTACAATAGCATGCATTTTACTGAAGAACATTTGACAAGATACTTTGTTACGACGCACAATTTTTATTTTATGAATTTACGAAATTCGGACGCTGACGTTTACTTTTACTACTTGAATAACATTATTTTTTGCTATGCCGTGCTTACGTAGAATTTAATTCACATAATAAAATCTAGTCGGTTGAAAAAAGACTAGTGTTAGGATGAAGTTCAAGCAGATAAAAAGAAAATCAAATATTCTACTATAAGGATTCTGGATTTCGATAAAAACTTGTAAAAAATATTTTTATATCAAAAATAACAAAATCTTACTCTTATATTTTATTATTATTATTCTTATACTTTTTAATGAATTAATAATAACATATAAATGATATTTATAATTTTTTATAATAAATTTATCGAATAATTAACAAAATATAGAATATTTTACGTACGCGATGTTAATATGATTATTTATTTTAAAATTAAATATTTTTAAATATAAAAATAATTCATCTCTGAAGTATTTAGTGATAAATTCCTTCGTTATATGTTTAAAATTTGAAACTTTTAGTACGTACATTTATTTTTAATTTACATCTAATCTTAAATAGAAAAAATGTTGAACATTTTACTTATATATATATACATATATATTAAGATTTTTTTAGTATTTATATTTTGAAAAATAAAATCCCGTTAAGACACAGTAAAATAACCAATATTTATTACGAAACACGCTGTCTTGTGAATCATTTATTTATTGAATTATTAACAGAAAAATAGCTACAAATATTAAGGCGCAATTAACAAGGAAAACACTTAGTTAGGATCAGTAGATCCGAGTTTTGATTTAAAAAAATAAAATAATGCAATATTAATATTCATATTTTTTTAAAGTATAATATCTCATATTATTTTTCAATGCGTAATAAGAATTGAATCAGTTTCAATTTTTATTTTAGTATCTTTCAAATTATTTAAAATAAGAAAGGAATTTCTTTTATAATTATTTAAAACAAATAAAAATTCATTAAAGTATTTAAGTCATTTTAATTTGTGGAATTAATATATTTTATTTCTAAATACACTTAAACAGGTAAATTATTTTCATTATGATTATCTGTCTGTCCGTTTCTCTCTCTCTCTCTCTATTTTTAAGAGTATATAAGGAAAAACAAAATAATTTTGTGGATACGTGTGTATTAAATTATTTATTTTCAAGAAACAAAACTCTTAGATAGAAACTAGTTGTAGAATTAATTGACAAGGGTTTAGTTTTAGGAAGATCGATCAAGAATTAGATTATTTTTAAAATCAATATTAATAGTGTATATAATCAAATATAATAAATTATAAAGAAAGAAACGAGCAAAAAAAAACAGAAAATGCAAGGAACATTACGAAGCCGGATAGAAGTAAGAAAAGTATGAATTAAAACGGGGTCTGGAGTTGCCGAGAGGAGAAAAATGCATAAAAGGGTGCACCTTCTTTCTGCATAGCCTTAAAAATGAATTACAAATGAATTTCCCTCGAAGAACTTGAGACGTATTGATTAGCTGATGATGAAGACTGAAGATTAATTAATTATTTAATTCCACGTCGTCGAAGTTACTAGAAAAATTTGACATTTTTGGCGGCAGAAATGTGATTCGATCTGTCTGGTATCATCCCAAGGGTTGACTTCGCAAAAACTTTTGAAAATAACACTGGCGAGGGAAAATCGTAAAAAAGGTCGTGACCGCTAAACAACGAGTGTTCAAAAGAAGAGACATGAAAATTCTCTGCCCTTCCCTTCGTTTCGCTTGAGAAAATAACTTTCTTTGTTTATCTTCTTCAATTTAAAGTCGTATTGTATTCGTGTAGTGTTATTCGTTCGTATTGTTGTTTCTATATTTATTTTTGTTTGCATTTTATTCTTTAAATTTTTAATTACTTATATTTTACTTTAGTATTGTACTGCTTATATTGTAGCGCTTTACTTAACGTCTGTTATACTTTTTTTGACTCAATACAGTCTAATAAACTATTAATAAATACACATATTAAAACTAAAATTTTTTCTTAATCACATATAACTACAATATATCCTAAAAATATACTAAAAAATAAAAAATATAGAATCAGTAAAAAAAATTTTCTTAAGTATATAAAATTTGTAATAAAAAAGACACTATCGGGTCGTATAGAAGTAGTCTCAGTATGATATCAACTTATACTAAACGTATTAAGATAAGAATTTATGCTTCGATATTTCGAGTACAATATAATTAAGAAATATAAAACTTATGATAATCTTTAGAACCTAATAAAATGGAAATAAAGATAGTAATTGTAGAAGTAGAACAATAAATGAATAAAGAAATTACTTAATTTTAAGAATCAGATAGAAGTAAAATGAAAAGTAAAAGCAAAAAGAGAAAAAAATTACGAAAAATAAAAAATTTATAATATTTTAAATATGATTTTAAAAACTACAATATAAATTCAATAATATTTTAGCTGCTTATATATTTTTTAATATTTTGAACGAGCATTAGAATTTAAATAGTTTTAAATTAAATAATTATTAAATAGATTATATATTGCGCAAGTAACAGCTTCTTTTAAATTAGATATTTAGTAGTTTATGGATCGAATTAAATTAAAAATTATTCAACTTCGTAAATTAAAAGTTTCTCAAATTATGTATAAAAAAAAATAAAATTTATAATTTATTACAAATTATAAGTATCTTATGCATGCATGGATACATTTATAAGAAACTAAAAATTATTTAATAATCTATATGTTATTTATAAGTGAATATTAAGATGATGTAAAAACAGAAATCAATATATACAAATACTATTAAATAGTTTAATGTCTGCAGAGTAAAATAATGAAAATTAACTTTTTTCGTTTATTTTAATTTTTTAATTTCACTTTTTTCGTATAACATTCCAATATATTGTTTAGCAGCTATAAACGTCATTTGATTCAAATAAAACTGAAAAGACATAGTCTTATATATTTTAAATTCATTTTAATTTAACTGTTCAGCTGTGTCTTAAGAATAGTTTTACTGATAATAAATATTAGTAATAATATTTAACTATTTTCAATTATCAGTGGAAAAGTTAATATTGTTTTCGATCATGTACAATATATTTTTTTTTAATTTTCCATTTAATTGTTTATAAATTAGAAGTTGAAACATGAAAATAATAATGAGTCAATAAAAAAATTAGAATATTAAAAGATATTAAAATATTTATATAGATCATTTGAAATATTTCATATTTATAAATATAAATTTTTTCAATCTTTTAATTTAACAAAAATTTTATGAATCACATTTTTTGTGTACAATAAAATTGACTCGAACTTTTTAAATATCTTAATACGTAAATTTAAAAAAATGCACACATAGATTCTTTAAAATTAAAATGATTTTAATGATTATAAGTGCAGTTGCTAGCAACATTGAATCAAATTATAGCTTTTATTCGATTATCATTAATATCACTAGTCATTTACATTTATAATTTTTTTATATAAAATCTTGAGAAAGAAAATGCCGTTGATACAAAATTATCAAGTGAAAAATTACATTTGCAAACGTTCTTTTATCGATCAAAAGCTTGTAATTCAGCTAACAACATTTATTTTACGGTGTTAATTTTATTACTTTTATTCATTTCATTTATTATTACAGTAGGTACAAATAGGTTTTTACGAAATAGTGTGACTGCTATTGAAACATATTATATATATATGCTTGTAATTTATTAATAAGCATTTTATGTGGGTATTATTTATGAGTGAGTGCCTCGTCACACTTACAATGCATAATTGACAATTTCAGATGGAGTGTGCGGGCGAGGGTTATGCAGTTAAGCGATGGGCGCGAGCATTAACAAGATATGTTGACGATTACAATCAGCCATGTATTATTTCGTGCCCTTCGCACTGTCTACTGTGTATGCGAGATCAGAGAATAAAAAAGCTGGAAGAGCTGGAGACGGGATGGTGAACAGCGGTGTGTAAAGTGCAAATCAAGGAGTCGCGTACGTAATATGCGTCTGCCAGAAAAATGTAAGAAGATTCTGAGATCGCTTTTTTGCTTGTGTAACTTGCAATTCATTACTCGTACTAAGAAGTGCAGAATATAGTAGCCGAATATTATGCGTTGACGATCGGCAAAATATACACGTTTAAACGATGCACAAGAATATTAATGGTCAACTTTGCGCTCGCAGGCGTTTTCATCACGCATTAAATGATACTTTTTAATTTCAAGTGCTCACAATCGGTTAATTTATAGTTAGTAAATCATTACTAATGCTACTTCTTCGCAAGTCTCAGTATTCAAGTAAGTTCTAGGACTTTTTGGTTGTCTCTGTGCGTCTTATCATAAATATCTACACGGAAAAAACGTAATCGCGCGCCATTTATCCGAAATTCATTTCGCAGGTATCGCTTTTTAAGCGTCGAATCAATTTGTCATTAAGAGTTACAAGAATAATCGCTATGCGAAATCATTGGTACGAAGAGTGAATTTGTAAATTCGAACGACTAAGATACAAATGCGCAACCGAGAAACAACTTTCAGAATTATAAAATGAAAAGCTATTTTCACGTATCGCGTGTCGATGTTGGTACGCCGATGATTATCGTCCGCGAACGTGTTGCAGTCGCAAGATGGAGGCTCGCGTAAATCGAGTATCAAAATCGAACCGAAACATCAACTTCCGTGATATTTGCAATTTTTTATCCCCGCCGATCATTTCAGCTAATATTGGTATGAAACATAATTGATAGCGTTGCAATGGCCATTACTGCCGATTCTGTTAAAAGTTCGAATTCATTCGCGTGTCCACAATTTATCGGATTCGCCCTACTCCTACGCCAAAAACTTCGAGTGGAACTATATTTTACATTTCACAAACGTCGAAAAAACATCATTCAAAGGATCTTGCATATGTTATTCGAAGGTAGAGGTGACCTTGCGTTGGCTGCCAACGTAGACACCCACCAACGCTGTCAAGCTCGGATCGCGCTAAAGCGTTTGGGAGTGCAGCCCTTACCTGCGCGTTTTTTTGTCTCTTTTTTTTATTTTCGTGTTAACGCCGCCGAGTTTAAAATTTAAAATAGCCATATACATATATCACGATACGCGAGACGTGGCTTTCCTGTTGTTATGGGTCCTTAATATACATATTAAAGTGCATTTCACGCGTTTTGAGTTTGTACTTGTTGCATTTGTACACCCCCCTCCCAAACGTGCCCACATGCACGCACCCACCCACACACACACACACACACACAACACACACACACACACACACAACACATATATGATTTCAATTTCGTTCTCATTTATTTTTAAAGTCAATAATGAAAAGCTTGTAAGTTGTTTGCCTTACTTAATTGCAGCGTATACCATAGAATTCATAATTTAATTTATGTTTAACTTCAAGGTTTGATGTTGTTATTTACACCACCATTTTAAGAATGTGGGAAACTCAAAAATCAAGGAGTGATTAAAACTATATGACTAGTATACTTTTATTACCTCATATGCGTTTAAAATTGTTGCAAAATAATTATAACTATAATTAACGACAAATAATTAATAAAAACTAACGGTTTATTAGCAATAAAGGAGTTTTAGTTTCGGTTGTTCATTTTTTATGCGTTTATTGCTAAGATTACCGTTTACCCTATAATGTAATTACGTGAAGTAATGAACAAATTTTTTTATTACATTATACATATATTATGATATTGATAATATTAAAGAGTATGACAAATTAAGTAAGATACACATAGCATTTTAAATTGTAAAGACGTTTAAAAAAATAATTTAGCAAGTACATTTTAACAAAGTATTATATGTACTAGAATTAAGATAATCTAGTGATTTATGTTTACATAACTTAAATACAGTTTAACTATTCTATGGTGGGTTTAAATATATTTATACTGAAATTATTAAAATGATTGCCTTTTGAGTCTAGATACAATTTAAATTAGTTAGATAATTCACATTTTAATATTAAACGTTAATATAAAAAAGAACTTTTTTCTGGCTTAGAAAAATCCTAAATTAACTTCCTTTACGATTCATTATGAATAAAAATAAAATTCTTCGTTTAAATAGCAAAAGCTGTTTATACGTTTAAATTAATTTTAAGAATAAAATTAACTCGTTATCAATAATTTAATTTATTTAAAACAATGCGAACTTAATTTAAGCAGTTAATAATAAAATTTTAATATCTTTTAAAATGTTTCGCTTGATACGTGAAATCGAGTTGATTTATATAAAAAGTAGATTCTATCGTAGGCCCCGTTTTAAAGTACACAATCTTACAATTCATTCGTTGAGAATTTTAATTTTGCTCGTACTGTATTAAAGTAAACAACAAAACTCGAAAAAATATAAATATATTCATAATTTTTGCAATGTAATGTATAAAAATGGAATAAATCAAGAAAAGCACATGTTTATGGCCGCAATTAAAATCGCACTCTCCAAAGAAGACTCGCCTCGCGCTTATAAAGACTCATTCTGCCGTGTGTGTAATAAAAGAGACTCGAAGAATTTATCGATTACTCCGATTGGATCGAATTATATGTCCGATAAACTTTTGATTTATAAAGTTTCGTTCGCATGGGACGATCGGTAATCGGAGGCGCGCGCGCACGCTGCTACTACTGCTCAAACCCTTTTTTCTCCTTCCCTTCCTCCCTCCTTCTCTACGCGCTTCGAACGGCTTTTATTTATGAAGTGCGAGGCGGACACACGTGCGTGCGAAGATCAAATTACGACGAATATACACGTTTCATTTTCTTTCCTTTTCACTCCACGAATTCCTTATGTACAACCTGCAGCTCAATGCACATTCGTTATAATAAAGAAACGAAGACCGAAGGACTTTGGAACAAACCGAATTTAGAATAATTGCTTTTCTTCGATACATCAACTCTGACGCTCTGACTTCTCTCCTTTTTACGGACTTGCGACTTTTTAATCGCGACTCACGAGACATTTCAATTGCTTCGAGTCGGATTTGTGCGACAAACAATATACTATGTATTTTACACGAGGTGTACGCACACTCGAGCTCGATAATCCAAAAGTTCGTTCTTTATTGCATTGAGATTCTATTCAGAGTGAAAAATTTCAGTAGTAAGGAGGATGCACAAATTATTATTAGCCTTTTATGTATCGGTCGTTTGTTTTTCTCTTTCACCGATATAAAAACGCAACTTTGCAAAGCGATAAGAACTTTTCAAATTTAGCATTCGAGAAATTTCTTATCGGACATACAGTATTCAATTATCTTGATAAATACGACATGTATTAACACTGCTGAATTTAACACTAATACTAAAGCAAGAAGCGATGTTTTCATAAGTATATGAAATTAAAGTTTTAAGTAAAGTTATTTAAAATCTGGTTAATGTCAAATACCTATCCTGTATAAGGTTGTCTAATTTAAAATTTTTAACAGATCGCAATAAACGTTAAATTTCAATAAATTTAAAAAACAATCGATAATCGAAACGTGTACGGTGTCTTGTACAGTATAGTGTGAAATAAGCTTTTCGTTAGATTGAATATAATGATTACACTTACATTTATTAGATGGTTTTCGTAAAATTATAATCTCTCTAACTCACCTGAAACAGAAATATATATATATACATATATATATATATATATATATTTATACTCATGTATATAATTTAAAATCATTTTACAATATTTAAAAAATAGTTTAAGATTAAATAATCCACAAATATATCTGTAAAATTTTTACAGATTGAAAAACAAATCACATAATAGATTTCAAAATATCGGAGTGCACATTTAACATTATTTTAAGTGAATTATGTTACTAATATTCAATTAGCAAGAATCTTAAAAAATGACCCAAAACTCTCAAAAATAAATATGAATATTAATTTATAAATATTTTATTTTAATACTATTTTAAATTTTATTAATATAATTAAGTACGATATTTTTCGGGATGATCAATTAAAAAATTTAAATCTATTTTATAAATACGACATGCCGTGAAATAAGAACCATTTATCACGTGAAATACCTATTTGACAAGTTTTAATTCAAAAACTTTTATATTTTCTAGAATAATTGAGTACAAATCAAATATTAAAACAAATAATCGTGAACGGCAAAATATATTAGTTTACGAATGTATGATTTTATGTCTATATATATATAGACATAAAATCATACATAGACATATATATATATATATATATATACATATAAATAAGATCTAATTTCTTCGTGGTTTTCAAACCTGTAAAAAGTAAATAAAATTTAATAATTTCTTATTTAAAACGATGAATTATTTTTTGTGAACAATTTTAATTTTTCAGCGATTTTAATGTACAAAAGAGAAAAGAAATATTATCAACAGTGTACTTAAATGTTGTATTAACATATAGATTATATGGGTTTGAAATAGTATACGAAACTCTAAAATGCCGTCCATAAATGTTAGTTAAATATAGAAAACGAACGCCATATTTATATCTTAATATTTTTCAAAAAGCTAATTAATTTTGACAGCATTTACACTTTAAATTACACTCATTGGGCACGTACTCGGATAAAATCGAGCTATTACTTACAATACGGAAAAAGTTACTACAGTTTATATTGGTGATTAATATATAAAACTCGGCTCTAGGGAAAAGCGGAAAACTTTTTTCAGCAAGTGTTTTAAAGAGAATAAAAAATGCCTTGGTCGTATTTCTTAGTAGGAGCGATGGAGAAAAAGCTTAAAACTGCATACTCTCATCTCGCAAATAAGTAATAAAACGACAATAATTATCAGTACGTAAAAAGCGAAGATTTTGTAGTGGATCAAACGCATGAAATCGCTCTTCGCGTCAATTCATTCGAGGGTAAAAATTTCCTGAAAAACCGGGAAAAAATTTCCGCTCCGAATGACCGACTTATCCCTCGCTGCAGAAAATAATAGATACGGCAAATTAGCATACAAACGAGCGTAAACAAAATAGTAAGCAGTTAACCCTCCGACCTGTGAGTCCAATCCGATCTCCGCATATCGTAAAGTTCACGGGATTATGGTCGCGGGTGAGAACCGCCGCCGCCTGACATAATTACGCACTAAAGGCGAGAACAGTGGACGTAAAAACGTCGCTCGCGCTGAGGACGACTGAGTTACAAGGGCTAGCCGACCTCGCGAGTTCTCCTCGCGGTATCCAGCTCACGTCTATTTAGCTCGTAATTTCTGGCCTGGAATGCCGTTAATTGGCTATATGCAAATGCCTGGATTGATCTAGCGACCGAGTTATTTGCCTATTTACCAGATCGCCTCAGTTCCACGCCGGCGCCTTATGAATCGCTGGATCACTGCGCTATTTCTGCTTTCCTCCATGCCCATGTACACGCGTACATTCATTTTTACGTAACAGATATCTGAGTGCACGTTGCTGCTTTATATAGTCGAGGTGATTTCCAGCGTCCAGCGTCCGTATATTTCAGTCGTGTTATTATATTGATCTAATCAATTGATATTTCTTCGAGTCCATATATCAGTGCATGTTATGTCTGGCAATTTTGAAGTATTATTCTTGACAGAAGCATTCGTAGCCATTTAAATGAGCTTTAATCGATACTTTTCACTCGCGCATAATTAGCGATCTCGTAAAGCAATATTGTCCGCTCCTTCCTTTTTATGTAAATAATGCTGATAATGGTGTTTACGTAATGAGCTCGAAATTTGATTAAAAATACATTTTTCTCCGTGCGAACAAAAGTTTTTCACAAACGCACGCTTATACGCTCGGGAGTGCTTCGAGTGTCTTCTTTCACGAGCGCGTCTCGCTCAACCTTTCCCAAAAATACTTTGCAGCATAAAATTGAAAATCTTTTACCATTTAGTCTTGGCTTTAGTAGCGCCAAACAAAATTCAATGATTTTATCATTGAAAAGCTGCTTCGAAATATAGAAATGTACTCCGTACTTATATTGTATCGATGTTTTATTTTATTTGGCTTTCAAGTAGTTTCGAGCGCATGAAAAGGAAAATGTTTTGGAAAATCTTCGCGAAGAATAATATATTCGACGCGAAGTGCCCCGACGAATTTACAACTTTTTTATAGTTCACTTTACTCAACGCAACATCACTGATTGAATTCAGCGATTCGTCGTGAAAAAATTGAAAACTTGTGATAAGCGTAGCTTATTAAAATTCTAACATAATATATTTTAGATTTACGAGGAGATTAAAATTTAAGTAGGCATATTATTCACATAAATAGCGTAGTTTTAAATCATAAATTATTACACATTACCGATTGCTTTAAGAAATTCTTGCAAATTAATTACGAAAAACCGTTTTCATCGTATAATACATTATGTAAAAGTAATTTATAACATTTTCATTGCTTAAATTTTCAGATACGATGAGGGAAACGCGAGGAAAATTCTAACATCATTCGCTCGCTTATTCTGTATTGAATATTAATTACGGAAAAAATTGTTTTCTGAAAGAAAACATAGAAACTAATTGACACACAACGGTTGCACTGCCTCCGAAAGCACGCAGTTCGCTTTAACAACCCAACGACTAATGTTTTGCGCATTAAACGATCTAAAAGTCTTTATTTTAATCTCAATCTCAGTACATTGCACAATTCTGAATAATAATCCAAATGTAAAAATCCGGCATATTAGAGTTTTCGCGTATCAGGGCACAAGCCGGACCGCGAGCATTGATAAGAAGGTGGATGGGAACTCGAGAAAAAGCGAGTCAGGAGTCAAAAGACACGCGTGTCTGGCGGTGGCTACAGTTGTACCCGGCCAGAGGGGCGATCGCGATAGGGTGCGCAACAAATTGCGCCTCCAGATTAGCGATGCATCCCACAACGGTATGCGAATACAAATACAAATATATAAAGGAATAATGCGTGTATCTTTACGAGTCTACTGTTTGTACGCTTAGTTAGAGGACTTACGGCGGCTGCATGTTCCGTGTGCGCGCGTCTGCATTTGAACACACGCAGAGCAAACTCGTTTCGTTTTATCGCCCGTCTTGCTAGGCAACGATACAATCTCGATGACTCCCCCTCCCGCCCTCTATTGGCGCTTTTCAAGGAAAATTTTTCGCTTACTCAACGAAATTACGATGAACGTAAGGCGCGCAATTTGCGCGAGGATAAGGAGCGATTTGCTTTATTGGGTTTTGTTTGCTGCTGTTGCTTCGGTCAGCGATTATGTGAATATTTCGACTAGTCCGGTGTCCGGGTACCTTGACGTCGTCGTTTCGATGCAAATTTGACGGAATCCGAACAATACTGTGTCTCTCAAAGCTCGGACTCTGACTAAATTAATCCACTTTCGCGTGCTTTTCCAATAAATCGCGTGTCTACTGAACTCACTTGCCAGCTTTGCAAAATAAATGAAGATTATTTGAGCTGATTATTTGATGGTTTGTTTTTGAATAAATAATAGAATTTCGTGAACCGAAACTTGATTAATAATCATTACAATGCAAAAAGTGGACCCGTTTCTTATTAACAAAGTCGCTACGCTACTACACACATTTACCGTACTTTTCATCCACGATATCCACGTTGTTTTTTACTGGAACCGCGACGTACTTTGCAAAAATGTTCAATATTTGCTTTGTATTTACAACCACGTAGTCTGGAAATAAGTTATCGATAATTTTCTCCATCGCTTCGTCAATTAATCTCCACATGATCAAAAATCTCGTAAATAAGCGACATCGTCGAAAAAGCGCGTAATATGAACGCAAAAACATGCAGAATTATCGTGCATTTGTGTTTTACGCTCTAGTCGTGACTACTCGTTTTTTTTGCGATACATTCTTTTGCGCGAATCAATTTTATTGCTACTTGTATTTTCCTGTTACGGCGATAAAGCGATTTTATGCGAAGTAAGTGTACAAACGACTCGATAAGCCGCGAGCCAAGAAATTACGATCATTCTCGGATGTTTTAATGATTCTTGTTCGATAGAATATAGACTCGAGAAAAAAGTTAGAGCTATAATCGTCACTCGCATTGTAACTGTCAGATACACGTTGTAAAGTGTTGTACATTACGTTAATTCTAATTGAGCTCGATTTAATTTGGTTACTATCGTTTAATTTTCGCCATATTAACTTTCGTGCAGTGTGCGAACGTTTGACCTGTTAAAGCGGAACCTTAAGTTTTATTTTAAACACTCGTAATTATTTACATTAAACACATTAACGAAGTTTTCAATATCGTTATAAATATTTTTATACGGGACATTTATTCGTTCGTTAACACGCATAAATCATCTAAACGGTTTATTAATATTCTTATTTACGAAAATTTTACTTTGCATTTGGCAACAGAAATTTATAATTATTATGCGCTTTTTAATAAAAAATCATTGTTTATAAAAACATAAATGATTAATGAGACGTATGAAATGCTAAAACTTGTAACGATATCGTTAATTTATAATTCATTAAATATTTATGAATCGGACTTGTTAACATTATGGTTTCTAATGTGATTAATTTTATTTTTGTTTTGAGTATAAATGTCTTTCAACGTAATAATTGTGTATTGATAACTTTTAAATAATAACAAAAAACTTGATGTTGTGAGTAACTGCATATTTAAAATAACCAAGCTTATTTTCGCTCTCATTTCCTTCTGATTAATTTGGAAAGTAGAACAATATCTGTACGATAATACGATAATAAGAATCGCAAAAAATTATATACATCTCATTTATGAAATTTATTATTTCTATTTTGATTGTACTTATAATACGTGCTTACGTACATATCCAGATGGAATTTTTGGGTACCAAGTTGTTAATTAAGTCTTCTTCGTCTTCTTCAGAAAGAAAAGTAACATGCAATTATAAGTCTGATTCATATTGGAGTAAAAGCGAAGGCGAAAAAATGGCGGCGTCTTGAAAACATACTAACTAATTTATCTAACAGCTCGTAAAGGAATCCCGAAATAATGAAATAAAGAAGTGTACGACAGGAGTAAAAATAAAAGAGAGAGAGAGACAGAGAGAGAGAGACGAAAAAATAAGGCATCAGCTCGGATTCGTAGAAATTGCACTGTCAAAATATGGGCTCGTGCGGGCGCAACAATTAAGATCATCCTTAACTTTCTGCGGCGGTGTGCGATAAAAGAGACTGGCGCCAATTGTGCTCAACGCATGTGTGCTTGCGTCTGTACTGCACTCGCAAACTCACTCTTGTTTGCACACAGAGTTAACAAAATTCTCATCTCGCCCGTCAAGAAGACGAGTTGCAAGTTGGAAGGAATGTTTGCAGATTTTCGACCGATGCTCTTTGTTGTTTTTACAACGAAACAAGGAAATGCAACTTTAAACGCACTTTTAAATATAAAAGCGCAAGACTGAATAGTCGGAACGTAACGGCAAAACAGTTGCGTTTATTCTAACTTTTTATTCCCTACATTTTGCGTATATTTTAACTATAAGGCTTCGCACGACACTTTGTATTCCAAAATACAATCTACAATGTGAAATATGAAGCACATCTAAAACACATGTACTAGCATTTTACTTAGATTTAAATGAAAACATAAAAAATACTTTATTGATAACATTAATCAATTTTACTTTTGTATTATAAATAAATTGAAGAATAATCGGTCATGACTAAAAATAATATTCAGTGCTTAAACAATAAATTACATATTCTCGAAAAGAACTTTATATTTACTATATTTTTATTTACGAGATCAAGTATTTCGAACGAATAATCGAGTCTATTGAGCAATAATTGTTTTTAAATATTTTTTAAGATAATTAAAACGATTAAGATGTCTATTAATAATCTAATCTCAAACAATCAAATTGTATTTAATGAATAATAAGGTTATGCTCGTATCTCATTAAATAGATATTAATTTATGTTTTAAAAAACTCATTATTGAAATTAATTGTAATTAAAATTAGAATAAACTTTAAAAATATATATATAAAAAAAATATTCCCGAAAAGATAGATCAAGTACATTTTTGTACTTGGATTTAAAAATTTAAGATGTTTAGTATAAATAATCAAGCTATTGACATGTTATTAATAAAATAATTATACGTTGATTAGAAATAATTTGTAACTATAAATGCTGTTTTTACTTTTCGTTGTCTTAAAAAATGCATGAATTTGTATGTTCATTTTTTATATATTGGCTTGTCTGCTTGTAAAATATGTTGCACAAAATTGTGTTCAAATTTTTCGACTATAAAATGCATTAAAAAATATTTTTCTAAGTAAAAATGAGTCCGTCTAACTGTCTTTCTTAGTGTTAGTTAACCTCGGTTAAAGAAACAGGTAGAAAAAAATACTTGGTGTACGTTAACATTTCCATCGATTCATAATTTTCTGCGCAGTTAGTTATTTTAAGAATAATCTTATACATAAGTTCATTAAGAATTCAACAAACAAAGGAACTAGAACACGATTCCATTGTAATTTACCTCGAAAGTGCCGTAATTATGTACTTTAAACGTCGCTCTTCTACAACTTAACAGCATCGTTTAAGCTGTTGGAAGAGTCGGAGTAGGTATGTGATTGGCGCAAAAAAATTAACATCCAATAATTTGAGTGTTTGTAAACGACATAAACCAGAGAGGGAGAGAGAAAGAGAGGTCTGTTGAGGAGACGTCTGCCAAGACGCAGCAGCAGCATTTGGATCGGGTGGCTGAAAAGCGTCAACGCGCCGCGAGTTTATCAAGGCCTAGCGCGTGTCGCGACGTTTCGTATAGATTAAACGGGATGACAAAGCGGATATTTATTACGATCCTCACGATCAGGAATTTCGAAGACACACGTTCGCCTTGCTTCAAGTACTCGAGGCGTTGCGCCGCGACTCCGCGGACTGCCCGAAAAATTATAATATCTCGTGGCTCTCTTCAAGTACGTTGAAATACAAGAGTCCAGCATAAAATGTACGCAATGTGAATAAACTTTCACAAGTCCCCCTTCTTATCTTAATTTTTTCGTCTGCGTCCACAACAGATTTCGACTTTTTGAGTAAGCCAATTTTCTCCGCGCGCACTTCCTTCTCCAGGACGGCTACACACGTAGAAGCTGTCGAGGGCCCGCGGGCTTGAGCAACAGCTTCATTATGCTCGTAGAAGTGTTAGTTGCGCGCGCGTTTTATTATATGATCGCGGATACTCGCTAAGTTTATTAGGATTCAGAAATAAATGGAGATTATCGTTAACCGCGAAAAGATACAAAGATGGGTAGGTTTGTAGGAACTGCGACGGTGTGCGCTCGAATAATATTACGTCGTACGCTTAGAGAATAAATTAAAATTTTGTTTTCTTCCATACATTTTGAATATTTTATGCGACTATGTGTGTGTATGTGTTATATGTATATGCATATCTTTATATGCGCACACTTCCATAGAATTTATACTTGGTTATTGTCATTGTAAGTAATTTACGATACAATTCAATTAAGCACATTAGTCAGTTCAAATAAAATAAGAAAACTGGCTATTACTATACGTGAAAAATCTAAACTATTCCCTACATCGAAATTTCCATCTTTTCAAACTATATTATTCTCGTACATGTAAGTTGTGCGATTGAATAATGATTTTTCCAAAACAATTTTATTTATATAAACTTAACGGAAAGGTGTTGTTCGTTGGTTTATCTCATTTTACTCGCCGAGATCTAAAATCTGCATGCAAATAAATAAATTTATAAATCCTAATCATTTTCAATATCGCATTTCAAAGATTTGAAATACCGATATTTTTAGTTTTATCGTAACATAAATTTGTATGCAATTCTATACTTTTAATTTTATTTCCATCATAGGAGCCTTTCTAATACATAATACGTTAAGGGAGGGATTTCAAAGGCGCGAATAAAGTTTTACGTTTGAAAAGTGCAGCAATATTATATAATATTATAATAAACTTTTTAAAATATTTGTATAAATTGATTTATTAATTTTGATGAAATGTTTACAATATATTTATAGTTAATCAGCTATGGACGATTGTTTTAAATTAAAACGAAGCGTTTCAAGTATTCGTTCTTTAGGTATTTAAAAGTTATGCGAACCTTAAAAAAGGTTTTAAAAATGGCTTTGAAAAAATACTCTTCGCTTGAGAAATCGAAAAATCAGTAAATTTTGGTTAAAAAGAGAGCGTTGTAGAAAAATTTTTTTGCGAAACGCACCATCGTTCTTGGTTACACTTGGGAGAAAAAAATAACGAATTTATGAGCGATCGCGGCACATTTATAAAACTACTCAAATTTTTTATCACACGTCAAAAGTCTTGGAGAGACATTCGCCGCTAGACGTCTCTCGAGAGAGTGAGCCAAATAAAAACACCAAATAAGAGCCTCCATCATCAACGAGATTTACATTAGATCCGAAGCGTGTCTCCGTGAAAAGGGTCTCCTCTTCTCCGCGGAAATGAGGGTGATATAATACAGGTGTAATTTCTTTGTTGGAGCCAATCCCTCTCTCTTTCTCTCTCTCTCTCTCTCTCTATCCTTCTTCCCTTCGTGGTCACCTCGTTATGCATATGCTGAACCCAAACAAGCGCGCGCCTCCGAGTTCTACATCCGTCTCTCTCTTTCTCTTTTGGCACCAACTGAACGACCATGAAATTCGCGGGATGAAAGAGAAGAAGAGAGAAAGAAGAAACCAAAGAACGAGAGAACGAGAGTTGATTATTGAAGGAACGATGCAAATAAGAGGGAAAAGAAACGATAAAAACTGGCAGCAGTACGCGGCAGAACCCAGCAAATCCATCAAGATTAAGGGGACGTGCAAAGTGCGTTTTATGGATATGCACGCGCACGTGTGCGTACAGGCACCCACGAGCCTTTCACCGTGTGCAATTCGAGACGGCTACGCCCTCGTGAACTCTTATGAGGAAAAAAGACGACTAATCGTTAAGAGGCCGTCTTCTGCTTCTTTTTCTTATTTTTCTTCTTCTTCTTCTACTTCTTATTCTTCCTTATTTTCTTTTCCCTCGCTCTTCAATGTCTGTTACTACTGATTTTATAAGCTCACTATTACTTTGCTGCAAATATAACATTATTTTCACTTAAATACCCGAAAGATTGATGTTTTATTTTACTTGGTTATAAATATTTGAAAATGCTTTTTTCTACGATAAAAATAATATCACTGGAATTAATTTTTTAAGCAAGTTTCAATCCGCCTAAAGTATTTTGTTGTAAAATTGAAGTAAACATCAAAAAAGAGAATTCTACCTTTTAACATTTGTTTTATTTTTATATAAACTCGAAAAATGAACAACTCAGTTTGATATGTCCAACAGATTTTATACAATTTATCTAATGAAACAGCAAATATTTCAACTTTTGACGTACGCACTAATATTAATATTAGTTTTAAGATGAAAATTAAAAAGATTTTTGTGCTTAAACTCGTGTTTTACTGCTATTACTTTATTTAAAAGAAAGTAAAGTTTCACCGGAAAGCAAGTCTAGGAAGTATTTTAAATATTGAAATTTTTAACGCTTACATCTATCAATAATTAATATCAATTTCATTAAGTTAATTTTTATTATTTTTTTCAAGTGGACATTAAAATTACTTTTGCGGAAAATGTGTTGTCTAATTTGCACTTAAATATCAGAATGACTCGCGAGTACATGCTCCGATAGATATTAAAAGCACGGCCACTACTTTACTACGGTTAAAATTTCATCTACTTTTTGAACTTGTCCATGTTTTTATTAATATTAAACATTATCGCGCATTTTAACGACTAATAATAATTTATTAAGAACAAACTCAAATCCTTTCTGTCGTAGTTTACGCTTGCGTAATTGTATCACAACTGGTATTATTTCAAGTTTAGAAGATAGATTTAAATATTTTAAATAAATGCAAAACATAGCCAACTGAAGGTAGACGTTTGATTTAACCTTAAATCCCAAAATTATGACGGATCTACCGTTTGATGGAATCTACCCTCGATTCACCTTAATTTCAATAAAAACTCTATGATTAGCGATTGTTTTTATAAATGTTATAATAAACGCTTAGATGTTATTACAAGTGTTATAATAAATGCTTAGATTATCAAGTTAGTCAATAATACAAATTATTTCTTAATGATTTGGCAAATGAATTTCATTTTAAACGCAACTAGTCAAGCAAGTCAACTTTTAAATGTTTCCCGCGTCGAGTCACGAACGAGTCGCACGGCTGTTCGTGATATACAAACATCCAAAATTTCCAATTCAACATTTCGTAAGCCACCTTGAAGTAGATAATTTACTTATCGGATTATCGTTATGGCATATAGAAATCGCATATTTCGTTTTCGTCGTGTTGCTTGAATAAACGAAACTGCCACTCGGAATTCTCCTACCAAAATTCATTATTTATTAGAATAGAATTTTTTATCTATTCTATCCTTTTAAATTCACGCGTAATTAATGTCATATAAATATTAATACTTACATTATTAATATTAATATTTGAAAATTAATTAATAATTAATAAACAATATATTAAATTGACGTTATCATTCCGAGGTAAATTTTTTTATAATTGCGGATGAATCTCCATAATACGCGTACGATTTTCTTACGTTATTGATTATTCGTTTTTCAATGGAAAATAATATCGGGAAAAAAGTATTTGAATAAACAAGTTGAAGCAAATTGGGCTGACTTGATACTCAGCAACATTATAGATCTGCATTCATGTAAGCAATGTGCAATGCATAACATACAATAATTTACTTAAGAGTAAGTAGATGCTTTTAGGAACTGATTTATTAATGAGTTCCCAGAAGTAATAGTGTAGTGATATTAGTTAAAAAATTTTTATATATATATTCGATCTATCATAACTATAAATATCAATTTTTGGAATAACTATCCGTGAAGTTTTTCGTAGCGCATAATATTTCATAACATATCCCTTCTAATAAGAGTATTTAATAATCGTATAAAATTATATCGTGTAAAGCTAATTTATAAGCGAACGAGGTACATATTTAAGTAATGAAGTGAAATTTAGTAATAAAACACAGCTTCTTCGCGTTTCGAAAAATGTTCTCGCTTTTTTATTAATGGATACTTTATAGTTATTTCGAGTGGTGAAAAAAGACATTAATGAAACTAAATTGTGCATTAATTACATTCAACGAAAATTGTAGAAATGTAATAAAATTATTTAATAGCCAGCACGGAAACAACATCCAACTCGAGTAAAATTTCAAGCAACTAAGGTAATTTGAATATTGCAGGACGCAAATAACCTGAAATTTCAGTGTAACGACGAAAATTACAATGCGAACTTGAGCCTCATCATTCCGATAATGGAAAGTCGAGAAAAATTCCGCCGTTACCTTAGCGTAACTTTCTCCGCGGCATATCAATCAAACAAAACAGCCCGCACGAGTATACTCTCGAAGAATGGTACAATGAGAACAACCAACGAAGAATCTGCGGGCAGCGTCGAGCGGGGCATACGTCGTCGTCGACGTCGCCCACGTAGACAAAATATCAGCACACGACGAGTGCGCCACGAGCAATGGATGATACTCGGAACGCATTCTCGTTTCGTGCTTGCATTGCTCGCATTGGGGACTGTGCGATAAAGGAACGCCTCGGTGCGTATAACTGAGCGCGGAAATTCGAGATGAGCCGAATTATCGTGTCGAGCGGCGATTTTGGTTTCTTCGCTCGCTTTTACACGCAGTCCCCGGCCCATCCTTCTTCCCACGAATATCCCGAGTGAAATGTCTTTTTCGTTGGTAACGACAGCAGTGGTTCCGAACTCGTGTGCGTCTCTCTCTCTCTCTTTGCTCAACCCTGCTCGAGTTAGACACCGCTCACCGAGGCGAAGCTTTACTCCGAGAATCATAGGAGTATTTAGAGGGATTCCTTCGCGAGTAACAGCTGCAATTTATCTACTCCGCGCTCCATGTAACTTTAAGTTAATACAGAGCGGTCCGTGATAAACATTCGACTTCAACGAATTTAGCAACTACAACTACCACTAATTTTATTTCCAACTGAGCTTATAAGCAAACACTACGTTCTTAGAGCTTTTAATTTTTATTCAAGTTCAAGGGAGTTTAAGAAGGTCAATGAATAAAAACGGCATAGTATATTTGATATAATTATGCATTCGAACACATTTTTAGTAGAAAGTATTTACGACGCTGTGATCGGGAAAAAACTAAGTGATTAAAAATCTCCCTTTTTCAATCGATACAATCATGTTTTTTATTCAATAGATCAATAATCACGCTCTCAAAATCATCAACGGATGATCTCTTTAATCACCATGGTTTTCATCAATCTTCAATGAGTAAATAAATACATCTATCTCGATATGAGTACCGACATGTTTGTGTGAAGTTGATTGGTCTTTAAACGATAGATATCTTGTATCGAATGACACACGTTTTACAGTTCAATGAACAGCAAATAATCTTTTAACTATTTACTAAATGCTTTTGCAATAAAGAATCTTTAGGTGTATGAAATAGGTATTTACGACTCTGGTTATTTAATTGATTGATAATTTAAAATTTTTATTTTATTATATATTACACGTTCAGGTTTGGATAGTTGACTTTTGACTTGGTACACATTAATCCCATCGATTGATGGGTATAATTCGCGAAAATATATGCATTTTAAGAATATTTCTGAAGATTAAGACCGTAATAGTCTTTACAAGCCTAAAGTTTAATTTTCATTGTTAAAAGAAAAACAAACTGAAACAACAATCTTAATCAAATACTATCAAATGTTAAATAACGAAATGAAAGAACTGGCTGACAAAAAAATGGTACTTTTGTTTGCTTATAGATACCAACAGGTATCGAAGGCAAGGATGATAAAACAAACGGGGCTCATTCTCACAGATGAACGCGCGGTTGTTTTATTTCGAGCCGTTTCAAGTGTACCATTCGCGCGTGCATGTACTGATTGCACTAATTCATTGCTCTATTTGCTCAATGTATACTCATAAGTTCCTGAGAAGTTTCGTGCTACCACCCTTATAACAAACATACGTTTATTGGTGCGATGTAAACCTAGCCCTGAGAATTCGAGAGGTCAAAACGTTGGATTAACTTTTACGAGCATTTAAATTTTTTTTTTCAAATGTGTATTATTTGTATTAAATATTTATAGCCAAAACATTCGAATGAAATAAATTTGAAGTTATAAGATTTTTTAAGAGGTTTTTAATTGATGTGTTTAGATTATCGCGTATCAAATGGAATTTTTTTATACGTTTGTTTTTATTACAAGCAAATAAAATTGAAAAAAGCGCACATATTTATAGAAATGCATTTATTATTTAATTCGCTTTCAGCATTAATGAAAAAATAATATATGAATGAACCAAGACTTAAATTAGAATTCATTTTATAATAAAATGCTATTTTATTTTATAAGTAGATTTTTAAATGAGTAACTGAGGTATCATCTTTTTGAACGTAAAAATTTTCATTAGTACTTGAAAATTATGTAATTTTAAAATAATTTTTAGCGATGAAAATTTTGGTTCTATTAGAATAGTCCTAATATCAGTTATAATCATTTCGTAGAAAAAGCTCGACCAAAACGTTTGCATAAATTCTTTTACACATAAGCGAGAGCAGCAATTAATGGATGAAATTTTAAAGAAAGTAATAGTTGTCAAACTTTCAATAAATTTACATCAAAGCACGAAAAATAGTAATGATGAATGGTTATAAAGGAATTCTCCAAGTTATTAAAAGGAACATGCTAATTGCTTCAGCCATGTATTTGCAAGTAATTCGAGGGACAGTTCATATTTTCTCAAGCATTTAGTACGTACAGGATCGTAAGCATAAAGAAGGTACACTACTTTGCCAATAAAACGTGTGAAATTTTTGACACAACAAAATATTGTCTATAATATATTAATAAAACCATTGTCGATTAATCTTAGGAGTTATGCATTTCAATCGAGTGTCGGACAGTTTTATTTATAAAAATATACAATGTGTTTTTCTAAACTCTAAAGTTGAACGAGTTAACGAAGAAATAACGATTAACTTTTATTTTACAAAAAGTATTTATATCATAAGTAATTCATAAATTTATTTTCCGATGATCTAGTGCAACTTAAACGGTATTGCATATGATATTATTCCGTACACTATACAGTATACAGAAATATTAATTCTAATCTAACTTATTAGTCGAGAAACCTAGATAGCGATTAGATAATTGCGAAAAATTGTCGATAATTCGAATCTACGATTTTATGGTTTAAAAAAGTTTTAGATATTTTAATAATGATACGCTGTGACATGGTGGAATTAACTGATATAAAGTAAACTTAACCAGAGATAACGAAGAAACACAACGTCTCGTGAATTTTAAAACATCTAATGAAGATGCCAATTAATTTGTTGCTAGACGCAAGTTATGTTATAAGTAGCAAAACTTACATAAGCCGAAAAGCAAAAAGCAGGCCCAAATGAGAGATTATAATGGAGTTAATACGAAAGATGATAACAAAGCTGCAGTAGTCGGAACAGAGAACGGACAACTGGACACGTCGCATCAGCCGAGATATAATAATGCGACAGCCCGTAAAATGTGAAATCTGCACGCGCAGGCAGAACGTCAATCATGCATGAAGTGAAAATGTAATAAGGAGTCATGGGCTGAATGAATCGACGAAAATAAAGGAAAAAAGGAATAGAAGCAACGCAAAGGAAGTCGCCGCGCATCTGCTAAAAGGGACAAAAAGTACACGAGATAAGTGGCGCGTGCAATCGATCGATTGCATACGTACCAACATATACCTAGGCATGCACACGCGTAAACACTCATTGATTGTGGGTACTGATTGTTAGTCTCTTTCCTTTTTCTTTTATCTCTTGAAATGCTCTCTTTCTGTGCTGCAAATAATTTTCGACTTAATCAAGATTCTTTTACGAGTTAATAAACATCTACTCTTATCATTTTCAACATTTTCCGCGGGTACTCCTTTATGTAGAATCTTTCAACGCACAATAAAACCATTCGTTATTATGATAATTACGGACAATCTATTGGGTGTGTAAGAAAATGTGTAAAACTGCTAAATTGATTGAACTTGATAAAATAATAAAATTCTAATTTAACGATGTATTGTAATTTTATTTGAGTAAAATAAAACTTGTTTATCAGTGTCAAATATTATTTTAATATACAACTAAATATATAATTTATAAAATATTATATAATAATCACAATATTCAAACGTTCATTTTTCTGTGATCTATGTTTAACTTGAATAAATTACAAGAGTAAAAAATTACTAAATTGTGTCAATAAACGACGTGACGAAATAAATTTGAACGAACAAGATTTTTAAAAAGAAGATACCAAAAAAACTTAATTTGAATTTGAGGATCAAATTTGTGCATTGAACTTGTGTATTATAAGAAACGTATAATAAACAGCTACTGAATAGGTCGTGAAAAATAAATTGCAAACATTGGTAATAAATTTCAAACGTTATAAGGCATTGACTTCATAAATAAGGCGCTCAATTACATTATTTTTTCATATATACGAAAAAGATAATTGACTTCTAAGAAATGCGTTGTCTCATATTTCATTTTTTGCTCTCGATTGTATAGAAAAGTGGTATTAAGAGGACTAGTAACGATCGTTCGCCAATTTCTTCGCAAACATTCCCGTAAAATTCCAAGGCCATATGCTTCGCCATACGTATCTCTTGAAAAGTAAGCGGGAAATTGATCTGATGAAAATAACGAGAGTAATCGAGTACACTACTTTGTTTCTCAATATACTGGACATTTTCACATAAACTTATTTGCTTTGTGATTGGATTTTATATGATAAAATGTATGTAAGAGCCTTGTATTTCCTCATAGCAATGATTTTCCACGTATCAAAATATCTATCTCTTAAATCACCTTACATTTTACACTTACCTAATTCGATTGGATTAAAACAATTCCGATTAAATTTTCTTTATGTATAACTTTATATTCGTATATATTGTAATTCGTATGTCATGAAATTTATTAATTTACCAAAAATAAGATGCGCCTACGAAAATCTGCGAGTACATAAACTGTGTATTAAGAATATTTTTCGCGTTTAAAAAAAATTGAGAATAAAATTATAATAACCGTTCAAAAATGAATTTGTATGCATTGTTATAATTATAAAATTAGATTACTTTATTAAAATGATTTATTATTTAATTCGGTACTATCGCTTTATAAAATTGAATAGTTCCAAATATTTTCTTAATTCCTATAATCTTTCTAAGCAGATCAAGTGGGTCATATTTATGTTCAATATTCATAAGGCAATCGTACAAAAAAAATTATATAAAAAAACCAATTTTATCCGGGATAAAATTAATTAAATCTTGTATGCCTGCGGAACATTTGTTCGTACCAGTGATACCCAATTACCCCCTCGCTCTTAAAAATGGTTAAATAATAAAAGAAGGAACGGCCGGTGGTATTGCATAAAAACATACTCTCCTATTACGTATATTCTCGGGAAAAGATTTTACGTAGACCCTGAAAGGGAAAAAATTGCATAGACGCGGCCAATCGAAGTCGAAGCGGCGGCCAGGCAAAATTTGATTTATATATTCGACAAAACTCTATGTTTCTTCTCACTCGTTCACATATTATACACACGTATATCCACGTGTAAGCGATTTAGCTCGCACGGCGGCGCCAAGATAAACCGGTTTAATAAATAGAGACGATATACGCGTGCGGCGCCGCACCACCCGTCTCCGTTAGAAACATTCAGAAATGTAAATATATGTATAAACGAAAAGTAACGGAAGCGTCGCGACCTTTTTCTCGCACGTTTCTGTTTTCTTCTACTTCTCCTTTTGTTTTCAGTCTTATTTTTTATCTCGCCTTGCTCACTTTATTACTGCAGCCCCACTCGGAGAAATTGTTGCGCTATGTTATATTTTTGCAAAATAATATTTGTCAAACTTCATGTTTGCTCCTTTGCCGTATTCTCCTATTTATGCTTACTTTCCTCCAGCTCTCGAATTGTTTCACTTATTGCTGTTTACTAACTTAAATGAATTATCACTCGCAACTTAAAAAACTGCATATTTTAATCTTTAATTTACAGTACCAAATTTATTATTAAATATAGATATGGAACACAAAACGAAGCAGTTGCCAATAACAGTACATGTGAACGTGCCTGCTATTGATGCGACAATTTACATAATTAAAAAGTAAAGTTTTTGGTAAAACTCAAATTCTAACATTTACTTGAATTACTATGAATTTCTCAGTACGTAACTAATCAATTAATACACTCATTTTTCTGAAACTTCAACTTTTTACTATTATGCTTTCTTTATTACAAAATTATACATTTTCCATAAGTTTGAATTTATTTCCCTATAAATTAAAATAATTTTATTACGTTTAAATTGCTTGCATATGTAGATTCATTCAAAATTAAACAATTCTAATTCTGTTGTATTATACACTCATATAATACTGTGCTATAAATTTGATAAATTTGAATAGAGTTCTATGGAGAACGTAAATGTGTTCTCTCAGTGAGACAACAATGTAATAGTAATGCGACAATATAGTTTTCTGTAAAAACAGTAAACTGGTTCTTAAAATTTCAATATGATTCGTTAGCCTTATCTATATGAATAATATTTAAATTTAACTAATAATATATATATGCATGCTTATATGTTATACGATCACAAATAATGAATTAAATAGAAATGACAACTATTGTACAATTAATGTACCTTGTTCTTGCTAGAATCGCCGACAATTTTAAGTTGATTTAATTTTAAATTAAGTTGGCGTTTGATAAATAGGTTTTAAACACGTGAGCATTTTTCGAATATTTTTCGAATTTAAAAGTATTCTCATAAAATATCGATTAACCTGCAGATGCAAATTGTTACATTGGAAATACACATTTAAAAATTTTCTTCATATCGGATTTATTATGTTGCATTTAACACATTGTTTTATTAGCTTAATAATAATTTACGAATATTCCGTTATTGAAAACTGTTTTACATTTCAATGAAGTAGTAATCTTAGGTTGAAAAATTGTTAGCCATAAATCACTCCGTAACATCCGAACATCCAATCGGAAAAAAATGTTATATTATTAATATCCAATAAAAAGAAGCGTTCATTTATTTATTTCCAACCTAGTATCTGCGATTTGCTGCTAGAGAAAATTCATCCTTTTTCTTTCGCGTCCGCTTTGTCAGCAAATTCAGTCGGTGAACGTACGCTCGGATATAAGAGCGAAGATCACCACTTGCAGAAAAAGCCTCAAGCTTGCTAAAACGACAGCCGTCAGTCTGTCTATATATCCGATAATAGAGATTTTTCCGTATCTCGTCTTCTCATCGGTATGCCTCTCCGTCCTGAACCTTTTCTTCCCTTGCCTTCAGCAATTCAATTTCCATGGGGGTTGGCTCTAGGTCTCCATAAATGTGTCACTTTCTTTTTCTTTATTGCTAATTGTGAAAGACGATTTGTGCGCTTATTTCAGTGCACAGTGAGGAGGCCGGTGCCGATTTATGAGATGAGAAAGAAAACAACAAACATATATATGCGAGAATCAGTAGAATTGAATATTGGACGAATTTTATTTGGAAAAATTATGCGTGAGCGCGATAATGAAACTACAACTTTCTGTCCTTTTCCTCGTCTGAGCTGTTTGTCTTTTTATTAAACTTTGCTTCGAAGATTTGGTTTTTCTGGTAAACTAAATATTAATAGTCACATAAGTTACTTTTATAAATATACCCTGTTATTGATTAAAAATAAAGGATTTTTACACGTGTAACTTTTTTTTTTAAATAGTGCACAAATTATCAAATGTTTTAATAAAATATCTGTTTTGATGTCTCGAGCGTATTTAGACCAAGAATATCAGGGTCACTGACTATTTTCCATTTTTTAATTCAATTTTTAATTTTTTAATTTCTCAAATAATATGGACCACTTATTTTCTTCTAATTTCATATTCTAATTAAATTAAAGTGTATATTTTATCTTTAAATTTCGCATGTTATAAATTATTGTAATAGATGAAACATTATTGCTAGAGTAATACTGCTTTTCTAAATCAGTGATATTCAACATATTGAAAAGATTTTATGACCTATATAACATGAAGTTATCATCATAGATCAAAATTATAATAATACATCTAATATTATTTTAGTTTATATCGTTTTATTTTTAGATATTAAATAAATTTAACTCTTAGCTTAAATCGAAAATTTGATCTCCTAATGTTGAGCAAACGGTAATTAAGATTTTGCAATAATTATAAGATTTATTTCAACAAGGTAATATTTTTGTGCAGACGTAATAGATTTAGTTCACTAAATTTATATTCCAACGTTAAACCGAGTCTGTCAGAATAAAAGTAAAAAATAGAGAAAAAATTTAAAATTATTTGGGTGACTCATAATATCGAAAGCAAATGAACGCGCTAACAAGAATAAGGGTGGCGTGTACGAGATATTTGCGCGTCTCTCAGATCCAAATTCACAGTTTGTCTCACAAAAGTATAAGTTGCATTGCTTGAAGAGAAGAGAACTAATGTAACCAAAATTACTAGGAATAGATAGACCACATAATGTACGTGATCTACTATTAGCTTTCATATATATTTTCGAAAATACAATTAAAAAGCGATGGAAAGCGTTTTAATCGAAAACTTAATTAAAAAAAATTTTATTATTATTTTGTGTAAGTTGGTAAAAAATTGTAAAGTTAATAACAAATAAGACCTTTATTATGTGTGCGTTTATTTAGGGAAAGTTGAAAGTATTATTGAATTATCTATACATGATTTATGAATTTATTAGTAATTGTCGGTTTAATATATTAATCTAAAATTTTTGAGAACAGTTAATGTTATTTTCAGTAATACAGTGAGTATATGAACGAATAAAAAGCAAGACCATAAGGGATTCTTAACAAATTATATAAAATTGTATTTTAATCGAGTATTTTTCGCAAACTTTTCCTATCGTGTTTCTGTAAGAAATCATAATAAAATAATAATTTAAAGCCTTATAGAAAATAAAAATGAAAATTTTATATTTTTATAGTATTTCTATTAAAAAAGTTAATTAACGTGCACGTTTGTTTAGAATAGCCAGTGAATACGCGAATGTCAAAGCAATAATTCTTTCATAAATAATCGTTTATTGAAATGATTTACAATCAAAAATTTCGCGATGACATTCCTATTAGCATCTAAAATTGATGAATTTTTTAATTTTAAAAAGAAACAATAGCTACCTAATATCAGTTACTTTCTACCATAAAGAGATATCATCATATTATTACTGACGAAGCCTGTCTTAAAAGATTGACGATAAATAATCAATAAAAATGAAAGATGGACGAGTCATTTAGATAATGCACGTTTATATTAAATTTGTGTTTATATTTTTTCTAACCGATCATTCACTTTTTAGATACGCCGCATACGACTGTTGTGTGACAGACTGTATAAGCAAATGTCGCGTTAGTTTCGCCGACGTGTAAAGACACTTAAGCCCGAATAGACGCATGAGACTCAGTCTCGTCAACTACGAAGCATCAACTAACAGCTTGGCACGACTTCCCACATTTCGTGAGAAAAGGAATTGTTGAAATACAAACGAGAACTCGTCTGCAGCTTTGCCTGGCCTTCGGTAATTTATCGCAGAATCAAATATTATACATTTTAAGAAATTGTCTAATTTAGTTTTTTAATTATAATGTTGTTAAGGGAAAAAAAGAATATTGGGCTCTAAAAATATGATGTATCACTAAATTTTAAACAAATATTTAATAAAGTAGTAAATAAAGTAATAAAGTAGTAAATTTAGTAAAAATAATAAGAGCCTTAAACGATTAAATAGTTAAATAGTTTCTCTAGCATACGCTAAATAAAATAATTATCTGCGTAAATTAACTTCTTTCGATGACAAAGAATTTAGGGTGGCTAACATTTTTACCCTTGAAAAAATTAGGTACTAGTATTACAAAATAAATAAATAATAAAAAAAATATATCAAATGTTAAATACAGTTTTAAAAAAATTAAACCGAAATATAAAGACACCTTGAAATTATAAAAATAACTAAACTTCTAAAATTGCCTTAGATTATTGTATTATCATCTTTTTATTACGTAGAAAAAGAAAGGAACATAAACGAGTAGTCGAGGTATATATATATATTTATATATAATTTTAGATAAATTTTATTTAAAGAAAAATTAATGGTTTATTAGCTACTTAATGAATTCATAGAAATACAAATATCTATAATATTCTGTTGAAATAATAATTGTTTGTAATGAAATGGAAATTTTATTTAAAACTTATAATTATCCTAAAGTAACTGAGTAAGCAATCACTATGTAAACATTGCATAGTCTATTACTTAGTTTTTAAAAGAAGTTAAATTTCTAATGGAAGTTAAATTTCTAAAAATACATAAAATTATATACAAAAAAGAAGTAATAATAATCAAATTGTCATTAAACTGATATCCTAGTCTACAATACTGTACTGATTGAGTGGTCCAATAAAGAAACGATTAAATAAAGTCTAATTGAGTTCTTATAGATAAATGACACTCGCGTAAATATTATTTAAATAATATATACGGAGACTGCAATGTTGAAGATATTAGCATAACATTACAAGATAATTTAATCTCAAATTGTAATAAAAAAAATTTATTAAAACAGATTGCATAGTACAAAGTCATTATTAATATATCATTTCTTATAGTTAAATACGCATATTCAAGAATATGCTTTAAAGAAAAAACTTCTTTCAATGATATAAATGTTATTTCTCATTGTCATCTTGCGAATATAAACAGAATTATCATAAATAGAGAGTTTATAAAAGCTGATGCAGAATTGATGAATGTGTTGTTAAAAAAAACAGGAAAGCTAAAATCGTGATGTAATTAAATGTTCGACATACCAAGAAATTAGATTTTAACATATGATAAAGAGCATTTATGCAAAATTGATGAATATTATAATTTTGATGAATATTTGAAATTTATTTTATGGAAAATGTACTAGAATTAGTGTAAATAGCTTAATTCATAATTCCAATAGCGATAAACCTGATCAACAATTATTCTATTTATGACAATCAATATTCTCAAATATAGGTGTCACATAATTATTTGCAGTAATTATGAGAGTTAATTATAAATTGGTTACATGAAGATTATAAGTAACAAACAAAATTTTAAAGAAAGTAGTTTTGTAATGAATCAATTTGGAATAAAAAAAAATAATAATAAATATATATTTAGTATTTTAAAAAAATTTAATTCCAAGACTATGTAAAAATCATTTAATTTACATAATCGACGTGATGATAATTATATAAATAATTTGTAAAAAAGTTGTAAGAGTTGCATGACACATTATAAATTCGGTTGAAGTGATTTTAAACGAAACGTCATATGTTATAAAAAGAATAAATTACCAATAATATAAATTATAATAATGTATAAAAAATGGAACATTTATAATGATTTTAATAACGTTAAGTATCGTAAAATATTATTAAATTAATTATACTATTATTCATATATTTAATATATTTAAATAATTTAAATATGTAAACTTGTGTAAATTCATAATATGTATAATTTTCTCTATTTCTCAATAATAATAATAATAATAATAATATAGTTCGTTGCAATTTTCATGAAAAATTGCATTAATTAAAACTCATTTGTCTAAGCACCATTAACTGTCTTATAATGAATTATACAGTCAAACGTATACATCATAAATCAGTTATTAACGCTATTAAAGTCATCTTCCATGATTAAATAACATAGTCAACGCTTACGATTTTATGCATATGCAAACGGTAAACGCTTTATAATAAATAAATACTGTTTCAACCCACTACATCTTTTTAAAGCTGACAATAAGTTACCGCTAATAGGTGTCCATCGTTAATCTGTTTCACAATAAAGCATTATAGCGTTTGTCCTTTTCAGTTTCCAAGAACTTTAATCCCGCAAAACGGCATCTACAATATTTAATGTAAAGCAAAACTAATAACTCATCATTGCTATATATTTTAACCGCTCAATCATACCGAGCCTCCCGCGTTTCCATGTGCACGCTTATGAATGAGCGCGTTACACGTACACTAATAATCTTACTGTTTGAAAACTGTTTTACTAATTTTCAAAATATTATTTCATGTTTTTGCGAAAAAATACCTTACGTCAATTATGGAATAATATTAATGTTTATCAATTAAACACGTTATATCTTTCTATATTTTTATCGTATATACTCATTATATAATATAATAAATTATATTTATGACGCTTATTTTATAACTATTTTTCATAACTTATTAGTACTATAAGACTTAAATTTCAAAATCAAGAAAAACAAGTGCACCCTTTTTCCAATAAATAATAATCTAATAATAATAAAATTTCATTGACTACGTAAAAAATGATATTTTATTGGTCAATAAAATTATATTGTGTAATAAATAATAACCTATATACTTGTATAATAAATCATGTATACGCAGATGAAGATGAATTATTTTTGAAAAAATTGTTAATCCAACTGAAAAATTTAGTTTGGCGACTAAAATTATTTAATACAAGTAATAGAGATTGTAATATAAGAAAAATCTCGAAAAACAAACTTGAAAATTATTGCTATTTTAATATATACTATTTTAATTATAAACATTTTACATCTATTTTATGAATTATATACGTTGACCTTAATAAATTATTTTTTTTTATATTTTAATTTGTTAAATTAGTATTTTATCAGTAATTATAATAAATAAATATTATTAAATTAATAAGTAATATAAATAATTATCTCGTATATTTTTACAAATATTCTGTAATGTTTGTCATTCAAATTCTCAAACTATGACATGAGTTCAATTATAATATTATAAATGTTAAAGGTGCTTCAAAAAACTATTATAATGTTATGGCGTGCCAAAGTTTTATTATATCGCCATTTAATATTCTATGATTTATCATAAAATTAAAGACAATTTTAGAAAGTTTCAAAAGTCTCAAACATCATTAGATTTTAATTATGAATTTAATTAGTATAAAGAAATAAGATGTTGAAGTATTTAAAAGGAAGTTTATTACATATTATGTTTTGTATGCGAAGAAGAAAGTATGGATGAATTTTCAGCAAAATTATCGCCAAAAATAAACTAGTTATAGGCTGTTTCATATTCTACCCTCTCTTGATTTATACTGGACATTAAATCTTTTATTAGTAATATAATGAATTTTTTTTTTAAATATGAAAGTTTTCTTGTTTTTAAAGTTTCCAACATTAAACTGAAAATTTTAAACATATTTGGTAACATTTTCTGCGGTCTCGCTGACCATTAAGATAAAATTTTTAAATTTTATTTACATAAGCGAAGATTTGAAAAACTGAATATTCTATTATAATTCTTATAAATTAATCGAACAATTTATCTGTAAAAACTGTAACGGCACTCGATGAGTTTTAAAATTTCATAGCTTACAAATTAATAAACTTACCGAGAATTCGAAAAATTTCGCGAATTGTTAACTTTTGTCTTTCACCGCGAGTCAAAATAGAATTCAGAGTACATTTTGCTGGCGAAACTAAGTAAATGTTTTGAGGGTATTCCTTTCAAAACAACGCATCTACTGTAAACTTTAATTAGACTGTGGAGACAGAGACATACCTTTGCGTAGCACTTCTGACATGAAAGCAAGCATCTATTTTCCGACAAAAGATGAAGAATTAGAATAGTGGTCACGTTTTTGAAGGGTATTGTGCAGCATAATGTCACACAACGTTAATTTTAAGTAATTCTTGGTAAATAATATTATCAGACACTCGAATGTTTCTTAAATTATGCAAAATAAGCTAATCGGCAAAATCTGTACGTTTTAAATAGCTTTGGGTATTTTGATCGAAGTTGGGAAAAAAGACAAAACTTTCAACGGACAACATCAATTTCAGGAGTAACCAAATGAATAATTGCGACGTTAAACGTGTATTCGATAATAAATTCAATCGCGATTATCGATAAGCGATTGTTGTGCAAGTACAGTACTTGGCTGCCAATGGAGATAATTCTTTGCAAAAGCTATAGATGCGACCGTAAAGTCGAGATTTCGAAATTTTAAATTATTAACAAAAAACGCTCGCGGAAATTGTGTAAAAAAATCCACGATCTTGTCTATAGCATGGCTCGAAGCATTGGCTCGAAAACATTATGCAACGACGACACCTTACGGGACTTTTATTTTGTTTATTAATACAAGAAAGAGTGTGCTGTTTAACAGCTCACACGGTTTAATGGATTATCTTTGATTTCGCACAAATTTTAAAATCGATACTCGGTATTCATCGGCGGAAGGATTCCTTGACAAATCAGTTGCACCTCGATATATCGCGCGACTTCTTGAAAAGGTATCGCGCACTCGCAACGTCGCGCGCTTCTCGCGATATTTATGAATTCTCATCATAGCGAACGCGTGAATCACTCGAATATAGATAGGCGTTTGCAAACAAAAAAGTCTCCGTGGGATGTTCCCTTTACAAGCCAGTCTAATGTTGTGTCCCTAACCTCCCCGAACTAGCCAACCTCTTCATATGCATACCTCAATGACTATCATAAGCGTTATTGTTATTCCCTCGATTATTATGGCCGAAACCTTCCGAACATGGGACACGTGCTGCACACACGCATTTAGTCGAATAGGCGACTAAACAGCTGCAAATCATCGTGTCGTTTAATTCCGCGGCGCTTCTATACCACCGACTGCAATCGAGGAAACAATTAACGTTTCTTTTTTATCTTGCATGCAGTCAAGAGCGGTGGCTATTGTTTCTTTCTTGTTACTACTTATTTCTATTTTGTAATATTTAAACTATTTTCTGAAGACTCAATCAAAAATCATATTTAATGCATAAAATCATTGCACGTTAGAATTATATTTCGATTTAGCTGCGTTTAATTTTTCAAATCGAACCACGATATCACAAAATTCATCTTCGATTAAGTACGAAAAATCTTGTATGAAAATAGATGAGAATAGAAAAGCAGTATTTTTTATGAAAACAAAAATTGCTTACCTTATTTTAAAAAAATGCCGAGTTGGGTAAGCTTAATCTATTCATTCAATAATGAAAGAATTTAATCGACCGATGGAAAATTTGTTACTATAAATGATCAACTATGCTTGCTAGTACCGTTAAATATTCAGTAATTCGCTTTTCTTATTGTGCAGCTTATGATAATGATTTTTAGCGATTATAAAATCGAAAAATTTTCTGGTACAATTTAAGTCACTTTTCACCCTGTGAATGATAAATATCGAAACTAAAAACATAGCGAAAAACAAGGTGCAAGAGTTCAATTTCAGTCAGTACTACAAACATCTGTATATAAAGTATAATATTAATTTTATTATTTTATCATTACATTTATCTCTTACGTGAAAATAGGGTACATCATTCAAAGTTACATAACGAGGATTAGTGAAATTCTCCGTGAGTCCTTTGATAAAAAGTTCGATCGATAAAATGATTAAAATGACTAACGGCATTCATTGCATGCAAAAGCTTTGTAGGTAAAATTGTACATTGAGTTTCATGGATCGAATCAATAAATGTTCCAATTAGAATTCAAGGGTAAAGAGTTTTTTAACGCATTATTATATTACTTTGGTACTTATTATTAAATACAATAATATAATATCAAGTGTTCAAAAAAGATTGTCAATCGCTAAACTTTAATTTAATAGCTTTATTCGCGCTTGTAATTTATATTCTCACGATAATGTTTGTATTCAAATTCAATCGCACATTTGCTCGTTCTAGAATTTGTCAATTGACATAAACAGGTAATTACAAGTATTCAACTAATTTTGGTTTTTTTCTAATACATAAATTAGCGTCAAACTTTAAAATTAAAAATATATTTAACGCCAACAGTCGATATTGCTGACTCCAATTAAATCGATAAGTTATTTTGAGTATTTGAATGTAAATAGACGTGTAATTAAAGTAATCTCGTAAGATGGATTCTTAATTATACTCACTATGTCGTAGCCACCAACGAGTACTGCTTCCTATTTGAAGTAATTATATAAATAGTACCATTAGCTACAAAGTCTGCCGAAAGAAATGATAATTACCTAAAAGAAATTTCAAAGATGTAAGACAGAAATCGAGGTTATTAAAAAAATATCTTAAAGTAAAGAATTTAAAAAGTTAACAACTGGCCCACCATATTTTTCTAACATTTTTATACAATATTGAAAAACCGTTTAGTACTCAGTTCTCCTATTTACTAAAAAATGTTTTTAATAACTTGTGATGCTCAATATTCTTGCGCAACTTTTCTAAAAATAGGTCACTTTAGATATGATAGATGTGCGGTGTTTTTATTTTGCAATGCAGACATTAGTCTGGCACAGTGACCGTAGCCAGACTTCTGTAATACTTTTGCCAGATTTAATAAGCTAGACTTTCGCCAGACTGTGTTGCTTTACCATAAAAGTGAAATTAAAAATCGAATACTACACGTATAGAAGAATAAGATCGTCAAGAAAATGGTCAATAACACCATTGATCTCCACGCACAATACGGTTTTTGAACGGTCATTGTTATGTTTCGAAGTCGGTGTCTGGAACTAGTCGCTTGTTTTTCTTTCTGATTGGTAAATACATTTAAAGTTGGAATTTCAAATTAATACATACACGGGGAAACAATCATAATTTTATTAAAAGATATAAAATCTGGTATAGCTTGTGCATTGCGCGAATAAAATAACAAGCAAGAACCCGCCATGAATCTATTTCAAGGCGCAATAAGACAAGCGCACAAACACCAAGTTATTATTTCAAAAGGGACACAAATTCACGATTTTTCTAGTCGCGATTTACCGGTCGTCGGTGAAAATATTCAAACGCGTTAGAAATTACTAGCTGATCATCGAACAATTTTAATTTCCTTTCTATTGCGTTTCAGGATCATGAACGAAACGGACCACTGAACGGTAGGCACAAAAAAGATTGCTGAACCCGTGGATGCGTATGAAATTAAGCATTTGCCAAGTTTACCATTTGCATATGTTATTCATGAGGAAATATGTGGCCGTTCGCTATCACCAGATTCCTCCTTCTCGCGACCGTTTTACGATCTCTATAACTATAACAGTGCCTCCAGTCGATCCACTCGAATGGGAAGATACGGGTGCCGCGGAGCATACGACCGATCCTCCGTCAATGGAGGCACAAGAGCGATAAAGGAAGTCAGGCAGGCAGGCAGGTAGCGTTGCGCGAGCGACGAGGCATCGATCGTGATCGGGCGCGCATGCGTATCGCGCGCCAACGGGTGACTGGGCGCTCACCCAGGTGGGCGCACGTGCAGCAGACGCGAAACTCCGGCGGCTCTCCTACGGAACGGACCGCCCGCCACGGGTGCGTGCATATTTCCCGCCTCATTGTGTGCGCGTGCGCTCCCTTGCTACCCCGGCGAACGCTACCTTTCCCTTTCCCTTTCCCTTTCAAACCTTGCTCATCCCTCCCCCGTGCCCTTGCAGCGGTCGCCGGCACTACCGCCGAAGGAGAAATTAGTTGTCGCAGTTACGACCTTTCTCCTCGTTCCCTCCTTCTTGGAAAAAGGATTCAGGGTGGCTATATTTTCAAGATTACGTTTTATAGGACTCACCGCTTTCGGAATTTCTTTCTAGCTCTGCTGCTTTTTGTAGCCGCATGCTTTTTCTCCGAGAATTTTTCGACCTCGCTTACGCATTTTTCGTTCATACTTTACTGCTCATTTCGCCTTGAGATTTTATTTCCTGTCTTTAAACTTTACACCTTCCTTCAATTTGCACCAGAGGTGCTTGCCTTTTTACATCATTCTTGCATTATCTTGCACATGTATTTTTAAGGCAAAATATTGCGCGTAAAGTAGTACATGTCTTAAAGATAAAATTCTTTTGAAATAATTTTTACTACTCAAAGATAATATTTACAGTTATTTTATCGAAGCCATTGTAATTTGTCCGAATAAAAGAAGGAAACGTAAATAACGATGGTTAAAATGCTATTTATGGGTATTTCAAATTTACCGATAGCGCAGCAAATTAAATAAGCAATAAAATTCATTATCTCATTCGAGAACAAATATTTTTTAAATATTGCCAGGTGTTGTATGGAGATTCGGTACCGAAGCTCGAAAAATCTTTGAAAATGTTTAGAGAACTGCTGTTTGCTTAGCACGCGCGCGCGCACACCCACCCGTACGCACGCACACCTAAATAATCGACGAGCCAAACGAAAGAAAGAAAAGAGAAAAGGATTTTCTGCATTTGGGCGTTCCAAAATCGGGAAGCAGGTGTGTCAGGATGTGCAGCCTTGATCAGCTGTACTCGTAAAATCCGCTCGAGGTGATCGTCCGCGCGATGATGCAAATTCGCCGTTATCCATGCCTCTTTTTTACGTATTTCGTTCACGAGCAAACATCACTTACTCCCTTAAAGCTTTATTTTCTGAAATAACCATCTCCCCTCCCTCCACACGGTTCGGTGTGACTTAGAGATTCCGCTTAATTTAAAGGCTCTTACATCGCTCCAAGTTTCTTCAAAATACCTCGCCTTACAATAGTACAATTCAATTTTTCGTATACCAAAATTTTTATCTTTATACGTACTGTTGAGTATTTTGACGACAGCAAGTTAATCATTGTGTAATAACATTTAAGAGTCGAAACTTATTTAAATTTAGATTATAAATTGTAACTTTTTATTTATAGTCGTAAATGATCTAAAAGTTGCGTCGCGCGCTATTGTCACTTGACTTGTGATCAGTTATCATCTTTTAAGCCATTTCCAATTAAAATCGTACTTGAACTAAAAAAAATATGTGTTCATTTTGAAATTAATATTCGATTATATCTTTTGATGCTTCATTTCGCGAATAATTCCGGAAATATACGTACGATATGAAAGAGCAGGGCGATGAAACAAATAGATAAAAATCAGACCTTGAGAGTCGACATGAAATTCGTTTCGATTCGTAGAATCGAATCTGTAGAAACATGATCGCATGCGTGCATCCCCACATACTCAGCGGCAGCCTCGTGAGTCGGATAATGCCTCGACACCCACGTACTTTCGTACACGACACGGCTGTAGAATCGTTTTCGGCGCGCCCAGGACGTTCGCGTAGGTGATCCTATGAGAAAGCTTTGCAAAAGCTCATGCGAACTGAAGAAACTTTCGCGAATCAGATTATAGTTGGAACGGAGGGAGAAAAATACCATAGTTTATCGCGCGGATTTGAGTTTGCGCGTTTGCACGCATGGAAGTTGAGTAATTAAGAAGGGAAGAGAGGAGGCACTTATTATCTCGATTTCGTGGAAAGGAACAGAAATTTCGTAGGATAATTGCTTTGATTAAAGGAGATCTTTTTTCGATCTGTATGAGTCAAAAATTGCGTCTGCGTCACTGTCCAGCTTTTTTTTGTTTTGCATTTTATTACAATTTATTTTAACGAAATAACGTTACAACTTGACGTAAAAGCAACAATTTAATTTTTTACACGCTTCAAGTGGACTTTCTTAAATGTTCTTTTAAGGTTTTACTTCACGAACGAACCTATAGTTTTTAGGTGGACCCCCAACCATCATTGTGGTAGTAAAAGATAAGCACTTCTAAAACTAAATAACTTATTAAGTGTGCCAAGCTCCAACAATTCGTTGAACTCGAGGTTTTTAATCCAGAATCCAAAGATCTATTCGAGGCCTTTTCTTGAATTATACTCTTTTTGTGTTGAACGTTTGAACGTATAACTCCAAAATGTTCAAAGTTACGCAATTATTTTAGTCTATGAATTCGATGAAGGACATCTAAAAGTGATAATATGATTTGAAAGGATTTAAAAAAAAAATTAAATGCAATTTTTACCCCAAAATTTATACATGCATATCCTTTCGTATATTTTATAAAATAAGTTAAAATGTATAAAAGAGTAAATACGAGTGTAACACGCAAAATGAGAATTGATGTAGAAAGAATGTGATCATAAGAATTTAATAATATATTTTAAGAAGTTTGCAAAGATTTTGATTGTAATATTAACCTCTACCTTGTACAATTGTTATTGCTACAATAATTTATAATTTTGTTATTTCTCCTAATAAATCGAATTTGAATACAATGGGAGCATTCGATGAATTCGGAACTTTTATTTGGCGTGTCTGCTGAAACGCTTTTTCAGTTGAGCTGAAATGCACGAGCGCAGAATTTGTTCGAAAGTGGATTTATTATTATGAACTTGATCAAAAGTATTTTGTGCAATACGACTTAGCAAACAGAAGTACTACCACTACTAGTCATCTATTTGTACGAAAAAACTAAATTCGTTCTATTTTCGCTCGTTATTAATTATACATTTAAACATTTGATAGCGCATATTTGACACGCGCACCCTGCACTATGTAACTCATAAATTTCGTCTTGATCCAAAAACTCTTAGGTTAACGTATATACGATTAAAATAGCATTGCTAAAATAAAATACCATTATTACATTGCCAAGAGGAAAGCCAGTGCATCAATAACCGAGAAAAGAGTTAGACTAAACATTGTTAATTTTCGCAATAATTTTGGGGCCTGTCGGAGTTCCACGCCTCCTCCGGCGGATGCAACGCGTGATTTCGGGACTCGTAAATTAGCGATTGATTCATCGCCGGTCGCCCGGCTCCGCGTTATGTGCCGTAGATGCGAAATAACGGAGCCTCGTCGTCGTCGTCGTCGTCGTCGTCGTCGTCGTCATCAACCAGCGGCCAGATAGAGAAGAGCGAGAAAGCTTTCCGCGAGTCGTCACGGAGAATGCGTGTGAGCGTCGGTGCGACGAGGAATAGGTGGTGAGGATCGGCAGACTGCATGAAACGTCAGCAACTTAATTAAGTGAGACGGCCCTCGTGGCGCCGGCGTTGTGACGCGTATTTCGGTAATTACGTCGTTATCCGCGTTTCTCTGCTCTCGGCGCGAAAATCTTCGGACGACTCCCGTTCCATTGTGTGCACCACCGGCATCACTCCCGCTCGTTCCGTCTTAATAATTCTCTCTCGCGCGTTCTGCGTGTACGTGTGTGCGCGTGGGTGCGCGAGCGCGTATCAATCCATCTATCTGCCCCACCTCTTCCACTCATTGGTCTTCACTCGGATGCGTCTGCGCTGTGGCAAGGATTTACCCGCGTTCGGCACTAAATTAGTAATGCACCGATTGAGCGCTGCATGTGCATCAAGGGCTCGATCCTATCAGTCGTTTCGTCGTTCAGTTTTTATTTTTAGAGATCGTTCAATTTGTACTGTCTGTATCAATGTATCTAATATTAAATTAATTTTGTATCCTTATAAGCAAATTTCATTGCACGCCAATCCATCATGATAAAATTGATCTTGGGGATACACGAATGCGCAATGCCGGTCTGACCGGTCAATCAATTTTAATGTAATATGGCTCATTTTCTTGAAGATTTATGCTATTTTAAGCTGCTGTTCTTTTCTTGGAGTTTTATATTGTCCTTGTATTAAAATATTTACTAAATGGAATGCAATATTTCGGTCAATTGGAGCAAAAACATGTAAGGGTTTCAGGTTTTCCCGGGGTAAAATTGAATTTTGAACACTGCAACCAGCTATAGTCATGTGTAATATATAATTTATGAAAAATAAACTGCGATAGTTATTAAACTGATCGAATCTGTACGATAAATACAATTATTTTTTAATAATATACAATAAACAATGCAGTGTACTTTTACGTTACCGCGTGTCACTTTTAACGTTCGAATAATTGTCCATAAAAATGTTAGATTTTTAAAATTAACTACACATAAATATGTTAATAATGTAAATATATTTTATTGTTTCGCGAAGAGTAAATTCACGAAGCATTCGTTTTATACTTATTTCATTAAATAATTAATGCATCAATTATCAAATTATTTTTTTAAGGCTTGTAATTTTATTCGAAAGATAAATACACAGGTCCGGATAGAAAAAATAATATGTACTTAACTCAGTTAATGTGTACTTTCTGTAATAGTCTCATATTTTACAACGAATGCTGTATTTACTTTGTTTGTTAATTCAAGGATCCTCTGAAACGTGTACCTTTTAAACATACCTAGCATACCTCATAATTGACCAAATACCTTTTTCGTATTATCAGAGAAATAAACAAATAACAGAGTATTAAAATTCACCTATCGAGTTACACGAATTTTCAAAACTATTCGCGCTATAATCAACAGTTACATTTGGAAAGAATAATTTGCAAGTTTAAGTGAGTGGCATTCCGACACGAAACTCAAATGTTTATAGTCTCTTATAAAATTTAACGACATTCTTAACATCCGCAAACATTGATCTTCAGCAAGTGTTAGGGCAAGTGTCTCACCAAATTACCCCGAACGAATGTTACGTTTTTATATCCCACTAATTTCTCGGCGCGTCGCATGCGGAAAGTTTCGCGTGTTTAAACTTTGTATTTAGAGAATCAAGTTGTCGGGGCGCTTCCCCGTGTACCGGAAATCCTTTAGATCACCGGTAATATGCAAATACAGCAGAGAAGTTGAAGCGTGCCGACGCACGGCCGGGGCATCGACCAATTTAAAAAAAGCACTTCGCACTCGTTTCATTTTAACGTGCCTCGAGAACCTAATTAAATCGGACGTTAAATCAGTTTATTAAACATAGTTCTTCAAAACTTAATTATCTGCGTCTTGGGAACGTGGGCCGTGTGCGTCTCGTACACGATCGCCGAAAAAAGACGAGGGACTCACATGAGCCGGCATGCGGGTGGTAAGGAACTAAGGAGTGAGAGAGAGAGAGAGAGAGAGAGAGAGAGAGAGAGAGAGAAAGACCGCCCTCGGGGCGGGCGCTCTACATTTTTTAATCATCGCGCGAGTGCCCCATATCTTGCCGGCTCCATCGTTTTATTATAAAAGTCAGTTGGAGCCGGCCTCGAGACATTCGGCTCTCCTCTGCCCCGACGTTGTCGTCGTCATCGTCCTACACCTATTCTTGCCCCATGTTTTGATAAGGTTGCGCGGATATATTTCAGTCGCACGACCGCTTTCTTTCCTCTCTCTCTCTCAATATTTTTTCTCTCCCTCCATCTTCTTTTTCCCATTAGTTTATTTTTCACTCTTTCTTTTTATTCTCGTCTCTAATTTCTTTTAATTACGCCTGTATTCTTTACTTCTCTTGCTCCCCTCACAAACACACGCGCCTGCGCTATAAATGGACACTTTACTTCAAGAATCGGACTCCTTGAGCGAAAAATTGCACTTGCATTCCATAATACGAATGAGAAGCAATACAGTGCTGAAAAAACTATATTAAATCTAAACTATTATGTGATATTTTTATTATGTTGAAATTATAGAAAACATCTTTCTCTAGTATTGCTATATATTCTTTATCAATCGAATAATTTTTTGAAATCTACAATACAATATTTAAAGATCGAGCCCTTAATAAAATTTATTTATTTATCTTTTTTTACCTCAAATACCAATTTTCCCATTCTATTATTAATAGTTAAAATTATGACGGCAAACATATAATATATTTTGAGGAAATCATAAATTTTGCGCAAAAAAATTTATTAGTGCTTTTTACATTATTATTTCTCCTATGATTAAGTGTAGGTTGAAGTCTTAATGAAATTTACATTAAAGTTTCAAAAATAAACGAAAACTATTGCTGTATTATATATAAATTGATCTTTTATACAATTTAACCTCTTACAAAGTACTAAATCATTTTTTAGCTCCAACTATATAACATTAAGTTGAAAAGCTTCGAAAACGATACATCTTCTATATTTAGACCTCATTATAAATAATATAGTTCGTTTTGCGGTATTTTTTTCACCGTGAAAACACTCAATGTATTGATTTACATCAAATAAAAAATTTTTATTTATACCGACCATTATCGCCCTGTTCTTTCAGAATTTATGTATTTAATTATTTATTCACCGGCTCAATTTATTAATTCAAAGCCTTCGATTCCTAAGTTCCAAAGCGCTCGGATTTTCTTCTAACGCAACCTCAGTTTCTCCACATTCGTATCTTCCTGTCTATTTGACTATTATTTTCTCTCTCTCTATATATCTCTATCTCTCTCACTCTCCTTCTCCATTTTCTACATTCCACTATCTTTCTCTCTCGCCCATTATCTTATGTGAACTGAGCGTCCATTATCGCCCAGACACTTGTCTCATAACGATGTTTTTTGCGCCTGTGGTTACAGCAGCAAGCCATGTATAATACTTTTTCCCACACCACTCGCATCGTCTACTGATTCTTTGGCAAAGGGAAGTTCCTCTAAGATCACTGATTCACGACGTCGAGACACGCGAGACTGGAAATAGGTTTTATCCGCATGTTTCGGTCAATCTCATTGCGGCTTTTGCTTCAACCAACTCGTTTCCTGAATCCACCATGTATTTTATATTCATCGAATAAAGAAAGTTCATCGTGTTTGCTTTTTCTTCCCCATTGACTATCTTTTCTTCACCCTTATTCTAGAAAATATTTTATTATTTGATTGACTCGCAATCAGAAGTCTCGAGTTAAAATCATTTCGCTCCGTTTCACTGTATTTAGTAGTTCAAGAAATTCCTTTCAATTAATAATTTTTGACAAGGTATTTCCAAATCAGGTAGCATTTAATTTTATCAATTGTAGAAGTTGCAAACGTCATTCAAATAATTACAAATTATACCGAGTTGCATTTTATTTTTTAATTAAATTGGAATATTGTTATTAAAAAAGAATCTTTGTAAAGTTTGAACAAATTTTAAGTTAGAAAAATTTATGAAACCAGTTATTTGGGTTTATTAGCATTTATTTATTACATAATCATATTTACAATAGAAAAAGATATTTTTCTAAAAATTTCTAAAAATTGATCGTTATAATTATTTATACATTGCAATGTTAATAAAATTTAAAGTTTTTCATTTTTCATTATATTTTAAATGAAATAAAGGTTTTATTTTAAAAATTTACGAAATTATATATCTAATAGTAAAACATACAAGAAAAATAAATTATATAAAGTATGTCTATCTCTGATAAATCAATATTTGTTAGAAACTAGATTATATTCAAATAAGTGTTATTTTATATGATACAATTATGATACTTTGATTCGAATTAAACTATAAAGATGTTAAATTTCTAATATTCAATCATATAAAATACACTATATTGTAATATTTCGTAAATCATTTTTACATATATTAAATCATAAACCTATTTCACTTATATATTTACCATATTCTTACAATCATAAATGGATTGTAAAGATAATAAAGATAATATATACATTTAAAATTTAATTAAAAGATTTCATAATATTTAAGTATAATATAATAGTAATAATAATAATAATAATAATAATAATAATAATAATAATAATAATAATAATGAAATTTATTTTATAACTAGTCTAATTAAATGGCATTGATTGTAAAGAAAATATATATTAAACACGAATATTAAAATAATTTTCAATTATTTATTTGTTCCAATAAAGAATCGAAAAAGCTCTTATGAATTATTTAGTTATCTTTTTATTCTTATGCAGTCTTAGTTAATCTGACAAATATTGTCTCCTCGCTTATTTGTAATCTGAGTATTAGATACTAATTAAATAAATTTTCTCTTTCGGGCGCGCACAGACACACATCTTTTACTCTCACAACACTGAGAGGGATCACTTTCAAATAATGATCTCATCTATCTAAATCTGTGTCCTTTCTTGTTTACTTCATAGAAAAGAAAGAGACGGAGAAGAAGAGATAACAAATCCCATCTTTAGAAGCTCACCGCCTGCCTGGTAGACTCTGAATGAAGTTAAACACACGCCATCGTTATCTGTCTCATTCTCTTTCTCCCTCTTACTTTCTCATACTGTCAATAAACTCATCATTGGATATTTACAATGCAAAGAAGAGTGAAAAGGGTAAAGAGATTAAGTAGCGAGAAATAAAGAAGGAGAGAGAAAGTAAAACTGAAAAAGGAGCAAATTGTATTCACATTCTCTTTAAATTTATATACAGGCATTTGAGATATTCAGACAATTCCGGAAGTGTTCTCTGAACAAATTACCTACACTACTCTTCTACTTCGTGTGATTTTATTATTTATAAATAAAAATAAACATTTTCAAAAATTCAAAGTGATTCTAAAAAATCTCGCGTTACTTATGATTTACCTTATACGTATATCTGATATGATGTTTTAAAATTTATTATAAAATTTAAACTTGTTTGTGAATATATACACCTGCATATATGCGCACACGTATTTTACAGAAATTTATATTTTAACATTATTTAACTTAAAAATGAAAGTTTAACAAAAAAATATTAAAAGAAATATAGAAAAATTAATTATATAATAAACGGGAATAATAAATGTCTTCAAACAATTTAATTCACAATTATTAAAACTATAAATCTGAAAATAAATTATTCTTATATTTTAAAGCTTTAAGAAAATTTTATAATATATTATCAAATACATAATGAAAATAAATTAATGCATGAATATGTAATGTTCTATAGTAAATCGTGAGTAATAAAATCTAAGACAAAATTCATAATATTATTTTAATATTATAACTTATAGTACATACTTATATTTAGAATCGTTATGGATAAACATGATGTGAAAATTTAATTTCCTATAATATTATAATTTAAGATTTTAAATAATTAAAAAAGAATTTTTTATATAAAAGAATATTAACTTTAAACACGATTTATCAACGTCAAATCTAAATTTAACGTAAGAATTTTAAATTCTATATCTGGTATAAAAAGTTTTATCAAGAGAAATATTAAAAACATTTTTATCAATGAAGGATGATAATAAAATGTGTAAATATTAAAACATATTTTTATTTTGAAGATTGATTACAAATATGACATAAAAACGCATAAAATAATTTCATTCTTAGATAATACTACTTGAACTTAAATGTACAATGAAAAATGAAAGCTTTTGAAATTAATACTTATAATAGATAAAACGTGAAAATGTATTAAATTATTTAAACAAAAAATGATGTATTTTAACATTAATTATAAATAAGATGATAATATTAAAATTTATCCTTTGGAGCTTATAGCAAATTCTTTCATAAAATATTTTGGGTAATAAATGCCCTGTATTTTTAGAATTTTTTCTCTTAAAATATTAGTAGTCAATATTAAGATTTAGAATTAACAAATTTTGCATTTAATATACAACATTAATTTTATTTAAATTCGTTAAAGTAGTATTTTAACGTGGTAAGCAAAGTTCAGACGAGTATTTAAGTGTTATTTAAAGGAGATTTATTCAAGTACTATGAGAATTTCTCGAGCTAATCGTAATACTATCGGTAATCAGTAAATCATAAAAGCATAAGTGTCGTAACTATGTGATTTATTAGATTATTCTTGTATAGTAAACATTAATACTTCGAAACGAGAGGGCAGCAAATAATATATGACAATAAATACATCTGCAAAAATAACTGTTTATAATTCCGACATTTTTTAATTTCATTTTATAAGTCCAAAAAGACCTTGAGGTTTTGTTTGAGATATTTAAAAAATTTTATAAAATATTTTTGAATTATTGTTTGATATTGTTATTCAATAACATTTATCAACTTTACAATTTATCTTCCTTCTCATCTGTATCTAAGCCTATATAATCTCATGAATGAATTTCTATATAATGGACTGCATAGTTCAAATACTCAAGTTTTAAATTTGACAAGAAATTGAAAGTACTATATTCACATATATATAATATTCAATAAATAATCTCAAAATGCTCTTAATGATATCAATGACAAATGTCATCATAAATATTAATCATTTAAAACAATATTTATTGCTTAGTTATATTTTAAAATGTATAATTAATTAAAAAGTTTAGGGAAATCGATTCCATAAATGTTGAAACTAATTTTTAATAAATAGTGTACAACCAAATGATCAAACATCTTATATTTTCGTGAGTTTTGTCATAATCGTCATATATATATATATATATTACACTGAAGGCTTATAGATAAAAAAATGTAGTACTTTGTTATAACAAAGTAAGCATATTTAAACCGTTTTGAAATTTGTGTTTATGCATACGTACACGAACAGATCGCAAGATACCATTGAATTTTTTTTGCTATCGAAATATTATTTTCGAACAGTGATTTATTGTGTCACTGATAGACGTGAACAAACTTTGCAACTTTATCCGAGGAATCGAATTTTCTCATAGATGACAAAGAGTTTTCTTAGATTTTATATAGTAACGATTTTGTCTTTGTTCATATTCAGCTGTTCTTTGAAATACTACCGATCGTATATCATTCTATTTATATAAAAAATAATAGAATAATGGTCTAGCAAAATATTTCTTCTTTAATAAATTCTTCTTTAATAAAACAAGCAAAATAAAGTGCAGATAAATTACATTATAGGAATATAAATATTCGATAAAATTTTAAGAAAGATGGATTCGTAAGTGCCTACTTTGAATTCCTTCAATGATTTGTAATTAATTTGTTGGCTTCGAATAATGGCATGATTCAATTTATAATGAACTAATTATGTAAAAATTCTCAAATAAGCATCTTGGTTTGAAATTAATGTATTAGAGAATTTTAAGCTCTTTGTATTAAATGAGGTACTAAAGAAAAGAAAGCACCGTACCGATTTGAAAATTTCTAATTGTATAGGCCGAAGAAGCAAATTAGCGTGTGCATTAATGTAAAATTAGGTGAAAATTGAATGGTTAATAAACGAGTGAAATGTAAATTATCTCCACGTATAATGTTAGAATCAATCGAGAGATCATTTTCCAATTAACTATAAATCAATGGAGAAAATATATACTTTAAAATTTAAAGAACAGAGCTAAAGATCACAAACGCTAATTTTTACATTCAAGTGATTTTATTACTTTTCACGATATAATTATAAGTTTTATTGTTATATATTTTATTTTGATATCAAATTCATCACTCTTGTTATTGTAATAGATCTTCGCATAATCTCGTTAAGTAGAGCAGCGTGACAGGCGCAAACGTATTTCACAATTTAAATAATATGAAATTAAATACCGCCAATTATTTACAGGCTCGTTTTACCGGTACAATCATAATGATTAGCAATTTGTCAATACGAATAATTGATTTTAATGAATGGAAATACTTTTACAGATAAGAAGCTAAACTGTGCTTATTACTAAACGTAATGAGAACTATTATTAAATAGATAGCGATCAAGTCGTAGCACCGAGCCGAAGAACGTTCAAGGAATCGAGAATAAATCGAGATGAGAGCGTATTTTCTCAAAAACCCAAAAAAAGAAAGCGAACAACAGTAGCCGAGGAAAGATAGGGGTCAAATCAAAGCGATGGTAGCGGGCGATTAGCCGAAGCGGCGAGACACGTCGAGGTTCGCCGCGTGCGCGATAAATCGTCAGGGCGGCGCCGCCAAGTGGCTGACCCGTGGTGATCGCTGCTCCCGAGGATGCCGAGGATGCCGAGGACGCGAAAGTCGCACGTGCCCGGGAGTCCAAGACGGGACTCCCGACAAGATGTCCCAGGCGCACATCGTGGATTTTCGCCCTTTGTTCCCGATTGTGAGCGACCGATATTCAAGTACGAAACGAGACGAAAATTAAATTTATCGGCGACCAAGCGCGAATGAAAGTTTCTTTGGGATTTGTAGTTATTCTTGGAAAATCGCTCTCCTTCGCGTGTGCTTGTCCATACGAATGAAAAACAGGCTTTCATTAGTCACGTGCACCCGACGATGCTTAACCTCACGGGCAATACATCAGAGCGAAGAGAAAAATTTAGCGTCGAAAAAAATTATATTTTTCCTCGCTATACCTTCCACATCTGTTTAAAAACTTGGAGTATAAATATATACTACGGGATTGTGGAGCTTGAAAATGCATATATTATCAGCATTGAACAATATATTTGAATTATATAAGCAGACAAGGTTCTGTTTGATGTCGAGCAATAACAATGTCAAGAGTGAACAGGATCAAAGTGATTTTTTAATTTATTTTTAAAAATACGCTCTTTTCTTGTGATATTTCAATAAAGTTTTGTTAAATTGTTTTCGGGTTGGTTTCGCTAAGTATCGAGAAAAAATGAGCAAACTAAGCGAATAATTCGTTTCACTTGAACTTTTAATTATCTTAAAGGCGGATTTATTTTTAAGCGATTGCTTTCTTTCAAAAGCGCCCGTTTATCTTTTTATAACGACTATCCAGTACCGGTCATTTCATTTCCCTCAACAAGTAAACTTTGTAAATCGACTAGTAATTAGTGATGTAAATAATGAGGAAGATTAAATAAAGGCTATCGAATAAACTAAATCTTAAGAGAAAGAAATTGTATTTCAGCATCGATGCTGGTGAATATTAAATTTTATTGCGGTATACCAACCAGTTTTAAGGTGATTGTAAACACCAAATAATGCCACAATAAAAAATAACTACTATACATGGGTACATATTCTCACCTATTACTTGTAATTTACTATCGTATTTTCTTTAACTCGTTATTTTTAAAGATTAAATATTTGTTTTACACCTTCCGAAGCATTTATATGTATATATTTTTCAAATATACTTGGTGCGAATGCAGAACGGTAAATAATGCGCGTATAACAATCGCTCCTGAAAAATCAGATATTTTATCAAAAACAACACTTGAGTATCTATAAAGCCGCAGTGAATATAATATTTTATAAGTACGCCTGTTTAACGATTAGACAAATAATAGACTGTAACAAAAATATTTATATTTTATAAAGTAGAGAGCTTAGTATTTCGTTCGTGATTCTTCAAATCAAATAAATGTGAAAATTCTTTTATCTATTATTAAAATCAACACGTTGAGCATCAATTCATATGTCGCAATATAAAGACAATGTATTTTTTTTAGCACAAGCATAAGCAAGCGCTCACACTCTTAATTTTTTGCCGGCACGTTGACGTAGACACAACGACGACAGCGTCGTGGTCATGCTGCCAAAATACCAAAATTACACGTATTATCGCGTTGTAAAAACGCGCACAAACCAGTTGCCGCATATACGTGTGTTATTCAAATCTGCAAGATTCTCTTGTGTATGCGCGAACTTTTAACAACGATTGATGTCGCTTTCTTAATACAGAGACCTACAGTATATAAAAAGGAAAGAAAAAAACGGAGAAGAAAATGAAACGGCGGACCGCGCTTGTTAAAATTTATTACTTATCAGCTTCCAATGTGTTTGAGGGAGTGTTTGCTTATATCGTGTTACTTATTTTTTGCCGATGAACGTATAATCGGCTTCCTTTTCTTCCTTTTTCTTTAATTTGCTTATCATTTCGTTGATCTGGTTATGCAAAAGTTCTCCGGTTTTTACAGACAAACTCTTTACTTATAGCATGTAACAAACTCGCCGCTTTTATTACCCTCGAAATAAACTGTAATATAAGAATTACTAATAAATATTTGTTCAAGAAAAATTTAATTTTGCAATCACAAGTAAAAACGCAATATTTTAATTATTATTCGCTAATATTTTATTATAAGTAAAGTTTTATTATAAGAATAAAAGACGTAGTATATTTAACTTCAGTATCTTAGCTGAAACACTAAAAATCAGGATTCCAGTTTATTTTATATGAAACGTCTCTTGAAAGTTTTATTTCTTTTTATTGAGTAAAATAACAGTTCCTCAATTTTTTTCTGAATTATATTTTTTATTCAAAATAATTTTTATTGTCAAAATTTTACAGTAATAACATACAAAAAATATTAATTAATTTCAATTCTTAATAATTTAAAGTTTTATTATCTTAATTCATTTCGAGACCGATTATTTTTTATTGCATTTATTTTTATTTATAAGATGAGAGTAGATATTATACTGAAAACGAGAAAGTAAATTTCTTTCTATTTTTTCCCTGGATTTCCTTTAGTAAACGAAATGGTGAAAAAAGGTAACGTTACTTCCGTGCCTATAAATGATTTTCACGTAGATATACCTTCGTACGCGTCCGTGTAAGTACGACATTTATTTACACTTCCGTATCGAAACTCAATAGTCATAAGTACAGAGAAACAATTTTTAAGCGACTATAAATATTTTGAAAAAATTTCCTTTCGTCGTGAATACTGTAATTATTATTATAAGGACCTTTTTCACCCGTTAAATCAGTATAAATTGATATTTATATTCCATTGCATATACTTTTCGCAGCCTTTCACTATTTGATTGATAAAAAATTTTTGTATTTCAAAAGCTTGTATATTTATCAAGAGTATTACGAGTGTTTTTCAAAAGTCTTTAATTTTTATTAAATATTTATGAATTTAGTTTGAAAATAGAATACTCTGAAAAATTTCGAACATCTCTCAGAGATATATTGATTTATCCTGACGGATGCTAACAAATATAATTGTTATTTAACAGTCTAATTATGCCACGAATAATAAAAAAACAAAAAACAAATAAATTTACAGTAATAATAATCGATGCCGCATTTTAGTTAAAGAAAAAATCAATTCAGTTTACAACTAATTCAAAACACGTGAAAGAAAAGACACATCTGACCTAATTTTCTATTTTTAAAAGGTCACGTGGTTTGGTTCATTATATTATATGCTATCTAAAAAAATTTTGGACTCCAGGCGTCAAGGTAAATTACCCCATTGACAAGAGAATCCGAAAATAAAAGAGTTCGCGTAAACAACTGGAAGCACAAAATGAAAAACCCCAAAACATACGTATGCGAAGTTTAGCTCAGGAACTAGCGAATAGCTGCAACTTCTTCAGGTCAACCGTGCATTATAAACGACTGTCTTTAATTTATGATTGACAGCTCGTTTTTCTTCGATTATTTGTCTCTGTCTGTATATTTTTTTCTTTTCCTCTAGCAGCAAACGCGTTTACGTAGAATTTTTTTTTACTCTTTTATGTACTTATATAATTTGGAACTTTCCCATGCCTCCGAATACCTCATATTCATCAAATATAAGCTATTCTAACAAACGCACACTGAATATTCACAAAACGTTTTTGTACATATTGGAATGTGCAGTAAAATACTTGTTTTATAAGAATTAAAAATATTTCCATTTTATTTCTTTTATTTCACTGAATTATAGTATGTAAATTGCCTTTAAGATCACAGCATCAAATGTTAATCAAACCAGTAATTTTATAGATAACGCGAGTCTTTAAATTTTCTTAATTTACTTCTATTTATTACAAAGTATAACAAATAATGTATTAATATTCTGAAAAGTTAAAAATTAAGTTTAATTACGTGTTTTTGTTTACATTGAGCAATATAATCGTATGCAGTGAAAAAATGAAAAAATTGTCGAATTACTTAATAAGAAACTTTAATAATGCTTTTTTGATTGATTTGTAAATGAAAGTACTAAAAGCAAGTACGGGATAAATTACAACACAGTGTTTGGTAATAAAAAATTAATTAAAACTGGCCTTTTAATTTTAAAATTGGAAATATGCTTACATTCAAGAAACAATAATTTTCAGGCCTTTAACATTGTACATACGCAGTTAATAAAATAATTATAGGATTTGCTTATATAATTAAATTCTTTACAGCTGTCACGATGAGTAATTATAAGAAACTTTCTTAAATATTAATAAATATACTATATTGAATCTAAAAATTATAAACTAAAAATATTTCACTGAAATATACTTTGTTTATCGATGTAACAGTATTAAATATTATACGAAATAATCTGAAATTACTGAAAATATTAATTATATCGAGAATGAATATGACCCATTGATTAATCTCATGGTATAACGGTATAATCCAATGAATTGAGAATTCTGTAGAATCATAACATTTTTATTAATAATAAAAAAATATAGGCTTGTTTATATTTCAAAAACACTATTATCTCTATTTATTTCTTACTGATTTTTATTTAAAAAATTGAAGACTAAAGTGATTGGCTTCAACATTCTAAAACATTTTTACTAATGTCAATGGCAAAAATTTTATATTTTTTAATTATTTTATTATTCTATTTTATCCTACGCATATTTCATTAGAATTTTAAATTGAAAACATTCAATTGCATAAGAAAATTTCATTAAATATACTAATGTATGCTTGAAAATAATTAAGCAATTGAGAAGATTTGATGAAAGTTGCGGAATAAAACAATCGATCAAATGCATTGAATTACTAAATATGTAATTGAATTTTTGCACTAGCTCTCGCAAAGAGCGTTAATCTCTTATTTTAAAGAAAACATTCAGTTCATTAGCTTTGAATTATTATAATAACCGTGTTGAAACGTCGAGTTGCGAAGACTATATGGGCTTATTTTTCTTTCTGCTCAAAACTCTCCACGAACATAAAAGAGACCATTTAATTTCCGAGGAGCTGCTACACTAACGTACACGAATTCAGCTACATCTTCATTTTTACCATTTGGCTCTCTAATTCCAAAAACGTATTCGATGCGCGTTCGGATATTCACAGCGTTCAATGTGATAGGGTACGTGCTTGCGCTTGCTTATGGACACCTACGGCCTCTAAGGTGATGCGCAGCCCGCGCTGCTTGTCTAAGTGAACGCGCGCATCAATCCAGCGCTTGGTGCCGCTTCATTTCTTTCCACTCTGACCTCCGGTCTACCCCTCCCTCCCGCCACGGGGCGTTTGATTTATGCCTGGCGTGTGACGTGCCGGAAAAAATAAAAAACAACTGGTGCGACGCGACGGGCGGACTGAGCTCGCCAGATTTAGAATAGAGTGCGAAAGATTTGCCGCGATATCAAAAGGGTTTCCTAAGCACGCGTCAAGGGTGGCAAGTCGGTGTGTGCACACGTTAATGTAAGAAGAGACTATGGTCAGTTCGCCGCAGTCGTAGTGGAAGAGAGAACGAGAGAGACATAACGTAACACAGAGGGAAAGTCAAGTGGAGAGGGAAGCTCTTTTTATAGAGCTTTAGCCGATTCCCTTTTAGAACCTTGCACGTATGCTGTATGGGATGCAAGAGTCCAACACTACCTCTGCATGCGCTATTGAATCAGTACGAGTCGAGGTGTATGGGGATTCCTACTGCGGATGTCTAGATAACTTCAAGATTCGTGTGCTTCCGATTCTTGTGCTTTTTTCGCTGTTCCGCGAAAGATCTTCCGATTGTAAAGCATTAGAATTAAATTTAGGACTTCGACGTGGAATTTAGAAAAATTTACTTCTATTAATTTTTTTAGATGCACAGTAGTCGTAATACCTTCACAGATGGAAGGATTTTAATTGCAAAATTGCCACATATATTTATTTATTACATTCTAAAAATATAACGTTTTAATATGATTATTCCTTATTATTTATTAACAAGTGCATACAGATTAGAATGAATTTAAAAAATAATTATCCGCTGCGTCTTGACCAATTAACAATTATCGTGAACAGCGACATCAATACTACTCGTCTATTCATAGACAATAAAAAGGAGAGTTTTTATTAATTAGTTTTTATTCGTGAAATTCTTTATAATAAATTTTAATTGTCTTTATAAAGGCGAGTGTGGAATAAAAAATTTTAAAAAATGCCTAAATAAATGTATACTTGAAAATTTTGCGTAATAAATAAAGTGGACTGTAACACGGAACTCACACCGTTCAGAAAAATTAAATGAATCTAGAGATTACGCAAGTGTATCGCTCAACGGATAATCATGTTATTGTGTAGTGATAAATAAATTTTTCACAAAACATGAAAAAATATACTTCATCGCTTAAAAACCCATAAAAAGAAATACAGCGATTTACTATCAGTTTTTCGGTAAATTTCACAGAAAAATATTTTCTATTTCATTTAAGTTCAGTACAACCCATTTATTTGGATTTAGAGAACAGAGCGCCTTGTGATAGGTAGTAAACATTCTCTACGTGTTCTAACGCATTAACTTCGTTCTTACACAAGTATGACGAAACCGACTTTTATGGTAATCAAATGATACGAGTAATAATGTTAAATGCTTTACTGTTTTAAATAAGATAAAATTCAGATGTCGCTGCAGTAAATATCTGTTTTAAAAGAAAATATTATTGCCGATTTTACTGTAATAATATTGATTTCTTTACACTGAAAAAAGCGGTTTGTTATTTATAAGGAAACAACATTTCAATTCTAAATCTATATTGGCTCGTAATAATTAAGTAAATGTTTTAATATCTAGTACGAGAATATTATGCGTAATTAAAACATTTTTTAATGCAATATTGCATTAAAAAAAAAGTATAATAAAATCTATCGTTTAAATATCATATGGAAATAGCACATAATAGTATTTAATGCATAATAATTATTAAGAATTATAACAACCAGGAATAATTGTAATTATTTTACTATAAAAATATATTTTTAAAGTCCATATATATTTATTAGAAATTAAAAATTTTGCTGAAATTTAAATTTATTATTTTTAATAATCTTAAAATTAAATCTTAACTTATAGTTGACGTTGCAGGAAATTAATAGGTATTTCGGGTATTCTATAAATTATGTTAATATCGTATTAAAATTTGCACTACTTAAAAATTGCTTATGCTAGTAGTTAGGTATTTTTATTTACTTATCGAAACATAGCTATTTATATATGAATATCAATAGTATGTCTAATAAATTAAAAAATTTGTAATCACTTTTGACAATAAAATAAACTATTCGAAAAATATTATATTTATATTTCTAATACAATGAGAAATTTGTTTAATAATAATGAGATTTCAATTAATCTCTTTTTAAATATTTATACACGTATTTATAAGGACTCAAATAATACGTAACCATTATTAAAATTATTTTATTATTAAAAAACTCTAAAATAAAATAAAAATTTTAAACATTAACTGTGAATTCTAACACTATTAAATGATATAAAATTAGTCCTGAGGTGTTATCACTTTACTAGACGAAAGACAATAACAAATTTTATAGTAAGAAATATTTTTAATTTTATTATGGGTAATTAAGTATGGGATATAAAGAATAAATTATAAATTATGAAGTAAATTTTAAATTAACCTACAAGAAAATTAGAAGGAAATCAGTAATAAATTTGATTATTGCAACAAAGAACAAAATTTTAATAAAAAAAACGATAAAATTTAATCATTAAAATAATTATTTTACAAAGATGTATAATTGAAAGAAGACATCATATCTAGCAAATAGCAAAATAAATAAATAAATTGTAAAAGTGCCAGTATTCATATGTGAAATTTTAAGTTACCGCTATGAAAGAGATACGCTCCTTTCAAATTCGCAGAAAAACTTTTTATTTAGATGCACTTACTATTTTCAGTACGTTTTAAATAATTACATTGTTTAGACTAGACTTTTTATAAATATCAACTATATGAGAAACTTTGTTTTTTGTTTTGTCAATAATTTAGAATAATGCGCTCAGAAAAATATGTATATACACATACATAAATGTTAATAAAATGTAATAAAATATCATGGTTTCGACTGAATTTTGCTTAAAGACTAAATCATTTTTAGAAGCTTTCACTACACTACATCCGAAATCGCGCTGCCTTGTATTATGTATAAACACTTGTATTAAAAAAAACAAAAAGAAATGGAGAAGAAGAGGAAGAGAGCAACAATAAGGCTTGACGAGATCTAAGTTCACCACCTTGTTGACGATAAAAAGTGTAAGTTACATTTAGAAATATAAATGTCTATGCGCGTCATAGTGCCTGTAAAAATAGTAATACGCTTGCTTCGTAAAAAAGATTTTTCCTCTCTCCTATTATGCATCGCGCATAAAGCAGACCTCACGAGACGAAAAATAGACGTATATAAGAGGATGGTGAGGGGAGAATTTTGGAATTCCCGCCTTTGCGAGTTCACACCCGGGCGCCTTTATAATTACGAAGGCCCGTGCGTGTGTATGGGTGTGTGCACCTTCGCGCGCATGTCGGTTGCGAGAGCAATTAGTAGCACGCGAGCGATTTTTACGTGGCAGGAGGCGCGGCGCGCGTCGGCTTCTTTGCTCTGTGCATTAAGATTCTGAGGGAAAAGAGTGACTTCTTCGGCTAACTCGAGAAATAGCGCACGGAATTCGCGACTTGCAAGGGGACTTCCGGTCGCGGCAAAAGTCAACGAATCTCGTTGTTTCGCAATCAATTTCGCGAACCCGAAAGTTTTCCAAAGTTTTGTTTAATCAAACGTTTGAGCTTCAAATTGCAGCGGTGCAAAATTGCAATCACCCATCGTTCCAGTCGAAGGTTGCGTTCAACCTCAGATTCATGACTTGCGAAAATCAGTTTCATCACTGGGGTTAAAAAAGAAAAGCACCAAGAGCTTTTTGATTCTAGATTAAAAACGACTCTCCGAACTCATGACTACCATCATTTTATTTAGTAGATCACGTAAAAATACGTTGTCCTGTCAAACAAGCATTCGTCGCTTTCAAGTTCTTCGGTAAAAAATTACTGTCTCAGAAAAGTATCCTTATTATCGCTTCTTGCACAGTTATCCGTTGTATCTCACTTTTGGATTCATAACAATGAAGTTGTAAATGAAAAACAAAATTTGATCGTCGGCGCGATGTTGCAGTAAAGAGTCGTTTCACGATTGATCGTGTTTTCACAAACTCAATTTTTTCAAAGCACTCGTATTTTTAAATCACTGCTTACTTACCCATACTTAAATTAATCGAAAAAATAAATGTCTTTTTTCGAGGAAATTCAATTATTTTTAATAAGAGATTTTATTTTTTCGTAAGGCTCTATCACTCGAAAATTTTAAATAGATCACGAATAGTTCAGTTCTATCGGTCTCTTTGAACTAAAATAGCATTGTTCCTGCCCTCCCAGAATAGTGTATTTTCCTTTCATTTTTCTCTGTATTTACTTGAAAAATTAACAGTGAAAAATGAGAGTTAAATTACGACATCTCGTAATAGAAATAGAATAAAAACACGATTCCTCTTAATCTCTCAAACGTATCGTTTCGAACGCACGTACGTAATATTTTATGTCCGCTCGCTTACAATTAAATGATAAGTTGAGAAATGTGGTCGGTAGGTTAGTTTAAGATTCGTTTTGAAGCGAGATGCCCGCAAATCTTCGTAATTAAGATTTAGGCGACAAGAGATCGCGCGGAGCAACATCGGAGTTCCTCGCAATTACAAATTAATCTGATAAAAATTATTCAAATTACCGCCTGACGTGACGTATGGACGAAAGTTTTAATTCAACTTAATGACGCGCACTTGAGACGAATGCAACAACAGATACACAAATACCGAGCTCTGAATTATCGTGAAAAAATATGAAATAAATGGCGTCATTAATCTTGGAGCAAGTCGCCTTGTAAAATTGAGCCCTAGTGAAGTGTATGCTAATTTTCCCTCTAGAACATACCGAAAGGGGCCGCGGGAGAGAGAGAGGAGAGAGAGAGAGAGAGAGAGAGAGACAGACAGACAGAGAGAGACCTTGAAAAGGAAACCAGAGACAAGACGAAAAGCGAAGCCAGCACCCAGGGGGAAAGCCGAAAGACGACCTCGAGTGCGCTCCAGTCCACGCGCACGGCCGTGCCGAGGTCCGAGAGCTCGGTAGTGTGACGAGTAACGCATGCAAAGGCACTCACCGCATAAGATCCAGGACGGCGTGGTCGACTCCCCGGCCCTGGTAAGGGTCGCTTAGCCGGGAGCAAAATCGTGGAGGAGACTCGGCCGCCCGGGAGCGCGGGATCCGCGCACATGCACACGAGAAGCCTGGCGGCGGCGGCCGATTCGCCGGTCCGGCGCGGAGTGTCGCCTCGCCTCCCGCTCCTCCCGCCGAGGCCACGCCGTCGCTCGCACCGCCGCCGCCGGTCGCAGGGCGCGGGCGCGCCGCCGATGCTCTCCGCCCACGGTGGCGTCGGCCCACCACCACCACCACCACCACCAGCACCCCCGCCTGCGCTACCACCCCTGGCTCTGCCTGGGGCCCTCGGGCATTTCGCGCCCGAAGGCGTGGGGGATGATCGGCTCGGCCGGCGCGCCCGCCCCGCGCAATCGATCGCCCGCCGATCGCCGGGGCCAATCGGGGCTACGAACCTACGGGGCTCGTCCTCGGCGGCTGCCACGGAGCTCTGCGGGCCGTCGGCTCGGCGCGGTCAGAACTGACTCGCGCCGGGCACGGGAGGCTCCGTCCTCGGCTTCCCTCCCCTGGCCGCTCCTCCTCGCGCTGGCGCTTAAACTTTTCGGCCGGGCGCTGCTCCCGGTTTTATCACTCTCCGCGCCGCTTTAGAACGGCCGCGCGCCTCCTTTGGCGTTCAGGCGGGGCTCGTGCGTCGCCGGCAAATGTAGCAGGCCTGCGGAACGGCTGCGCCGCCCTCACCCCATTTGTCACCGCCTCGTGCCCTCGTCATTAGACCGGGCCGGTTCCTCGCTCCCGCCACCGCCGCCACGCATTAATAGAGACGAGCCGGCGCGCGTTTACATTCTCCTCCCTTGGGCGCGCTCCTCCAGGGGGAAGCCCCTTCCTCGTCGGGCGCGGGCGAGGTCCTGGGGCGCTGCGTGCGCGCGCGCCTATATGAGCTCGTCGGCCTTTTCAAGGCGAGTCTACACCTTCGGACTCGGACTGCGGGCCGCCTGATGAACCGCGCGCGTACGAATCCCGAGTCGCACTGGTCGCCGCCGCTGCCGTCAGAGAGGAATTTGGCCTGCCTCCTCCTCCTGTGTGTGTATAGACTGTACTCTCGCGCTCTCTCTCGCTCTCTCGCTCTCGCTCTCTCTCTCGCTCTCTCTCTCTTGCTCCCCGGCTCCGGCCGCGCTCTGCCGTCGCAGCACCGCGCGCTCCGTTCGCCGGGCTTCTGCTGCCGGTCTTGATTTTGCACCAGGCGGCAGGGCTCTTGTCCCTTTTCGCCCGCTCGTTCGGCAATCGAGTCTGGCTCGCGGCCTCACCACCGCCACCGCGCTTTCCGAGGGAGGAGCAGCGGCTGAATTCGCCACCACCACTATCGCTGCCGCAGCCGCAAACCTCATCCCCTACGTGCTATACTCTTTCCTCCCTAAATTTGTCAGCTGCAGACTGCCAATTGACTCTGGCAAACCGACGAGCCCCCAGGTGAACAACTTTTTGCACCAAAATACCACCGATACGTCTCAGCGAATTTGCCTCTCTAATTCTCTCCCCCCGTCGTTTCTCTCGAGTGCTTACACCAGCCTCTTATCACGTCTGCTTGTTTTAAAAATTATTTGAAATATGCTGCAAACTCCAAGAAAATTTCTTGGAATAAGATGTAAGATATTATATATGTGCGTACCTGTATACGCGCACCAACACCTTTTTCGAGTTTAACGTTCGTAACTGTTTTCATTTTATAAACATCGTTATAACATTTTACGAACCAAGAACATGCTCGGGATGGATATCGAGCTCTGTCTTCTTTCTACACAGCTGATCAAGTATCTGTCTCTACTCTTTTCAAAGGAAAGCTTATGCTAATGCAGAAAAAATTATAAAGTGAGACCGATATACTTTTAGGAAAGTGCGCTATAAATAAAGTTATATTATTTATACCTCTATTTAGATAGCAAAAATAATGTCAGAACCCTAGTACACTAGATGCGTTTTTTGGAATTTGCAAAATTCGAAAAATCTCATTTCGTGAAAGGTTAATCATCGATTAAAATGAAAATTATAATAATAAAATAAGAAGTTTATATAAATTTACGGTTCGCTGATTAACTTTTAACGACACTTCTTCGATGCTCAAGCTGAAAATATCCGTACAAGTAGTCCGTATAGTTTTAAAACTCACCTCGAGGCAGAATATTTTGAAATCCTGTCAGGGACGGGTATCATTGTATTGTAAAGGAATATCGATACATAATCCTCATTCAGGAGTCGTGATGGTTACCTCAAGTAATAGATCTAGGAGTAGAGAGTTTAGCTCTGGAGCACGATCTTTTCAATTTCAAGTCTTGATGGAATACCAGGACGGATGAATGAAATTTTTAATAGATCCGTTGAGTTGCGCAGTCGTAACATGGGGTGCATTTTGGAACAGCGCACCACACCGACTCCCGGAGGTAGGATTCGTCGGAAAAGTGAGGAGCGTCGATGAGAGAAGGATGGTATCAGCCGGCACTAATCAATCTTTCGGCCGAGTTCGGGCATGGAAAGCCGCAGATCGTTTAATGCTTTTATGAGTACGGCGAAGATACCTTAGTCTTTTCATAATTTAATTTTTCCGAAAACGCCGTCTCGATCATAATAACAATAATAATAACAACAGCAGCAACAACAACAGCAACAATAATACCTGTATTATCATATTTTATTTGTGCCTTTTTTATGAAGGTTTGTGAAGAGCTTAACGCTCGGTTTAATGTACTTCTTTTATAGATTTTTTCACGGGACTTGTGAAAAATCGTTTTGAGAGTCATAGCGGAACCAATAAAACCTTATAAATGTTTGGATCATAAAATAGTTGGAAAAAAAATAAAAAAAACCATTTACATATAATAAAGTCTCTTTCATAGAGTTTTTCTAAGAGATTGTATTGAATAATAATATGAATTTCCAGCTCTTATATTTCTTAACTTATGAAACTGGCATACGCATACAGTCGTATACAACCTCGTAAATAACTGCTCTCAAATTGAACCAATAAAACATTTCATTTCCTCCTTCTTACAACAAGCCTCGTTTAAACTAAGTACGATTCCCGCTAGTAAGTAAACTAGTTAGTCTTAAAAAAGAAAATTCTTTCCCGAGTTTATAGGAACTTTCCTCTAGCAACCGTCGCAGCAGTTGCAGTCGACGCCGCCGTCTGTTGGACTTTTAATCGCGATCTCAGGAGGAAACGCACTGATGTGCGTGTACATACTTTCACGTCTATAACACGCGACGTTTTCCCGTCTCAAGATCGGCGATATATAACGAATGTATGCAGTATCCGTATCCCCATGCGCTCTCATGAAATCGATGGCCGTTACGCTAAATGCCTGTTAAAGTGCGAAAACTAGCTGTGCATCTTGACGCTCGAAGCACTGCACCGTCCTCTGCTTTTCGCCGTGTTTTTCTTTTCGAGATCGGAAACTTGTTTTGCCTTCTCGCCTCTCTTTTTTTCCTTAATCTTCCTTTTATCTTTTATTCTTCGGAGGTCTAAAACTTTGACCGTGACATAAACAACCGAGACAGAGTCATTTTTGGCTATCCTTTCATTTTTTTCATCATCGGATCAACTAAAAATCCACGTGTTCCTGCTCGTTAAAAATAAAAATGCCAATACTCTGCAGACTATTTTGATTGTAATCTTTCTTCGAGCCTTTCTTTTATGTATATTGTAGAAATTCAAGTTATCGATAAAAATTATGAAGTTTACATTTCAAATGATCATCCATTCAATGATCTACTGTAATGAACAGTATTTAGCTCATTTCAATTGACAACCCGTGAATTTCTAAATCAAATTTTGTTGATTATTTCTCGTTGAAATAAGATGATTTATAATTAATTGTATATATGAGTGATGATTAATAATAAATTTTATGTTTTACTTATTAAAGATGAAGTAAAATATTTGAAACAAATAAATATCTGATAATATTCTTTTGATTCGTCATTTTAATAGACTACATTAATATATAAAATACCGACAATATGTATTTTTTTATTTTTTATCTTCGATAAAGTTTAAGATTTTTTTAACGAAATTATAAAAAAAATCTGTTTTATAAAATGTATTGATATTGTTAAATTTAAATTACTAATTAATTAAATTTATTAGTATTACCACAATGAACATAAAAATATTATGCAATAAAATATAAAAGTAAACAAATTTTAAGAAAATTTTATATCCACCTATTTACTACCTAAACCACTATATTAAAAAGATTTTAATTATTATTACGAATTAAAAGATAATTAACACTCTATAATACAAGATTATGTCATTGTATCAATTTAAGAAAAATTAACTTTCATAATACATTTAAAAATTCCTTGATTATTGATTTTTCTTGGCTTGATTAATAGAATCTTTTTAATGTTTCGGAATCAGTTTTATTTTACTACAAAAAGACGGTCAATTTAATCCTTATATAAGTAGAAATAATTTTTCATTATATTTTTTCATCCATGGTCTATTAGCATTTGCAGTTACATTATTATTTTCATAATGAACTTGAAATGTCACATATTGTTACGATCAATATTGCTACTTTTTTCTAGTTTTAAATTTTGAAATTGTAAAGTAAATAGTTTTAGTTGAAGAATCGGTTTGCTCTGCATTTTCTTATTTTCAATATTTTAATTATGCTTACAGTTATTAAAATTAAAGCTGTAGTTTATAATTCATGAATAAAATACGTTATTTTTGCAATTGAGAACGTTTTGATGATAATATTTTGATTTTTTTTTAAATTAAAATAATATTCAGAATGTTTCTAATTTACTTATGACATAAACTTCCGCTTAAGCTAGTTCTATATAATATAATTAAAACTTAAAAAAAATTCCGTAGTAGCAGAGAATTCTATATTTTTAGCATTTGAAAGATACTTAAAAAGAAAATATGTATGTAATTTGATTTACAATCGTAATCAATTTTGTTAAATTTCAACAACTTATTGCGTAGCGTACAGCATATAAATTAATTAAATACTTACCTTTTTCAGCCAAAAATTATGATTCACTTGTAAGTGTAATTATGCAATTTATGGCACGACATGCCGTTTCATCCGCTTGAAGCTTAACTTTTTTCTTTTTTGTCATGAAGAGTTAACAGCGTAATTTGAATATGAAGTGTAATCTGCTGTTAGTTATTTACTTGGATGGATTAATAAATAATTGAATAGGTGGTCAGATGATAATTATTGAAAATTAATACTCGAGTATTTTTAAACTCAGAGATATTTTCAAACAATATCATCATAAATCTATAGATTTTTGTAGTAAACGTTTACTATAAATAAATTTTTAAATAAATATGGCTTATTATTATGAAATAAAAATTTGTTTAAATATAAAAAAGCAAATAATAAGTTAAGATCAATGCACCAATTTTATTACATTTTTTCCAATTCTAGATCTTAGAAATGCAATGTCGAAGAAATTAATTTAAAGTAGTTAATTTATTTTCCTGGAATAAAAGATGCCGAAGATTTTAATAAAAAACTGGGTTAAAAGAATATAAATATACATATAGAAGAATTTAAGATCGGGTTAAGACAGTCGTTGTCTTTCGATTAAATTAAAATTCCTTCGTTTAGCAATAAATTTATTTCAACCCTCACGTGCTTTGCCATATATTAGTCAAATACGAAATTTCATAGGATAAATTATAAAACAAATACGTTTAACTTATTCGCTTGTTCTTTTGCGTACCGAGGAACTAGAAAGAAACGTTGATTCTACAGCATATGAAATTAATCCGAATAATGCAGTTGTCCTAGAGCTGCAATTAAAATCAAATTAAAAAGAGAAGACTGCAAGGATTTAAAAAACAAAATTTTAATCACCATCGAGCATCACCATCACCAACGAGAGCTAAAGCTACTTCTCTATTTTACACAGTAAACATTCCTATCCTGGCAGTGAATACAGTTCTATAAATGTCGAGATGTAAAGTATAAGGTAAAAACGGTTGCGCTGGAAAAGAATAGAGCAGGAGGAGTCCGGGAGAATCGCAAAAGCAAAAACAATGTCAACGAGGCCACTGAGATTTGTGATTCCGGAACGGCGCCGATAAACACCGACGCTCTTATCGAATAACAATATCTGGTGGTCGGTATACTAGGCTCGACACTCATGCCGCGCCGTCGACGTCCCTTCAAAGTTTAAACACTTGGAAGACCGGATGCTTGGAGCTATCGATGTCGCGTCGCAACAGCTCGGCAGTCTCGACACCCGTCACGTAGCGCATTTATAACGTGCGAGAGCTCGCGCCACTCGCCGACACAGATGCACCACAGGCTGCACTCATTGCAAGAAGAGGGCGTCCCCATTTTTATCCTTCGCGTAGATGCGTATTTTAAAATCTATCGAGTTGTTTGTCGGCGCGAGGCGTGCACGCTACTTCTTTTCATTAGAGCACTTCATCCACTATCAGATTTTCTCGGTTACGTACGCACTTGATCTCGACGTTCCGGTATATTGTCGTAAAACTCCGTATCTACAATTGCGCGGATATACGCACTCCGCTCAAAGTGCATTTTCACTTTATTTATGATCAATATATTCTCGATTTAACACGATCATCTACACTAAATATCGCTGTAATTCCGCTTTATTTTCACTGAAAAGCAACTAGTTTTCAACGTCTAATTTCATTCCAAGTGATTTTATATTAATTATTTAGGCGTTAATACATCTTCAAGTTAACCATGATTATATATTAAAAATAAAATATCCGTAAAAACAAGTTTTCCTTTTTGGTAGAAATGTGCATTTGAGGAAAAGATCTCTCCTCGCTGCATTAAAAAAATAATAAAGTTTTTGTTAAGTGAATGTATTTTTTATCTCTGATTTTACAAATTAAGTATTGCGTAAAAAAAAATTCTAGAACAATATTCTAGAAATGAGAAGTATTTGAAAAATGATAAGAAAAAATAAAATGATAAAAAGGAAAATAAAAAACAGAAGTAAAGTCGTGCGTAAGAACACAAATTTAATTCTTTATGATGATAGCAAGTAGCGTTTTGCATCTTTATTTGTACCCTCCCTACACCTTCTTCATGTCATGCAAAACAATTATACTTTAAGACGATAACCATAATACCACGTGATAGATTTTTCCATCAAAATCTTTAACATTCGTCTTTATCACCTCTCCCACTGTTTCTCTCTCTTTCTGATTTATTATTTTTATTTACCTTATTGTTATCATTAAGTTTACGTAAATTTTGATTATCTTTTGTAAGTTCTTCATTCGTGATTTGCCTATATAGAATTATGTAAATTTTAAACAGAATAATTTTAATTTTTAATTATTTTTTTTTTTTTTTTTACTTATTAGATTAATAAAATTAAATTACAAATACTAAGGATTGAGAGAATTAAATTAGAATTTTTTTATATTGTAAAAGTATTTTTACGTATTAGTATGCAGTATTTTAAAAATATATTTAGTAGTTTTTTGTACAACAGAGTTCGTATTAAATATATTAACAGAATATCCTATTAAAATGATGTGCAATTAAATTTTTTCTAAATAAATAAAATTATACCTTTCCTAAAATCATATTTATTTATTCTTATTATATTAGTTTCATCATTATTATTAGATAGAGTTTTATGTAATAAAAATTTTTTAATTCTTTCAAAAACTATTTTTACAAAATGTCTTAATGCATTATACAAAATAATAGGATCGCCTTATTACTTCAAGAATTTATAGTAAAAAATTGTTCTCCGATAAATAAAAAAATATTAATAAAAATGATACCCTTCATGATATGATAACCTTCAACATTTGCTATTCATGTTCGAAATATGTAAACGTATAATATTCCACGTAAGTGGTCTATTTATCGTTTGATTTACTAAAGACATCAATAAAAATTATAATTACATTGATATTAATAAAAATGAACAAATAAAAAAATAAATCAGAAATTCAAACAAATGACTAATAATCAGAAAAAATAATCGGTGAAGAAGAACAATATACCAAAGTTAAATCATATTTATTTATTTTATTTTTACACTATTTAAGTATTTTCTTAGTGTCCTAGCCGTAGAATATACTTAACTCAAAAGTGATTGACTTTCCTTGATTTTCTGATATATTCACAGAAAACACCTTACTTTAGGAACACAACTAAGAGCCCACATGCAGAAAATGTTGCACGTGTTTTGGTTTTTAATATGTAATCATTTTATTTTCGTATAGCTTCTTTCAATTATCATCGTAATAGTATTATCAAAGAAATTATAAGACAGAAATTTTGAAGACGAATTTTCAGTTACATAAAAGTCTAAAAATTAAAATTTACCGCTTAAGCTATATTTATTTGCAATAAACTATCGAAAGTAAATTTGTTATGTTACTTTTGAGTTTTAAATTCTAAAAAGATATTAATACTTAAGTTTTCAAATCGTTATTACGTCCATCCCTCTTTTCTAAAATATCATCTTATTACATATTCTGTTTAGTATTTTAATGTTAATATACACCTACATAATTTTATGAAATAATTTGGCATAAATAATGTTTTTCTATTTTTACTTCTAATTGATAAAATACTATCACTTTCTTCTTCATTGCGTACATTTTGGTGAATTTAAGCTTCTTTTTCATCGGATGTATTGGACATAATTTCAAAAGAATCTTCTCTAATTTCGACATAAGTTTAATTCGCTTTCAATCTTGATTTTATAATTCAATAGTCTTTGATTTTTATTTATTAGCTGCTTTATTTCAATACCGACTCGTTTTACTTATCTTTTAGAAACGTATACATTCATCCAAAAGAAATTCTCACCTCTTTTTAAGATTTCATGGTTCCTAGCTGTACATATACACGAATATGTATTGATATATAACTCTAATAGTTACAAGTTTATGAATTTAAAGATATTTTTATAATATTTATTTCTACTATTAATTGATAAACTGATTTAATTATTATTTATTATATATTTTAAATTATTTTTATTATTAGATATTATTAAATTTATATTATATTAACTCGCTTATTTAGTCAAAAATTTATTATATTTAAAGAGTGATAAAATTTTGTACTAATATTAGTATATTAATATTAATAGTATAATAATATACATTTATTAAAAAAGATTAAAATATTTTTAATTAATAATTAAGTATTTTTAGAGTATTTATTAATATTTCAGTATTTCTATAATTACTCTATGATTTAAACAGATATTAGTATAAAACATTTTTAATGAAATGACAAAAAAATTTTAATACTTCATTGCTTAATACTGTATTAATGAATTCAAATTCCCACCAATATATTTAACTTAAAATATAACTTTTTTTTATGTTAATTGAGTTTTTTTATTAAATAAAACATATGATTAAAATTTTGAATTTGATAATAATCATAATATTAGGATGAAGAAGAGAAAAGGTCTAATAAGTTTCTTTACTTAACTTAAATTTACTTTATTTAGAATTCATTATAAATTATTATAAATTCAATTATTTAATATGATGTGGATAAGAGATTAATAAAAAAACAATTATTCATTAATTTTTCTCGTACTGCTATATTTTTTACCAATTATTTGAATAAAAAGATAAGTGAAATGGCCATTGATGTAAAATTATATTGTATCTGATTTAAATATTGAAGTTGTTGTAACTATATATTACTGTTGATAAATTAGGTTTATTATTTTTAAACAAATTAAAAATCATTAAAAATGATATCCAGCAAAAGAAAACCTAATTGATTAAATTGTGTAAGACCAACACCAATATTTATATGCAATTCGTTTAACGATGTTGATAAAACGTAAGTTTCACTATTTTCATTGCATTATAGGGCAAATGTTGACAAGGCTTTCAAAATAAGTCGGTAAAGTGAATAATGCCCGGTTTACTTATTATTTTTTTTGGCAAAAACCTTAAGATGTATCTGTTAGCGATTAAATTCGCACCTTTTTAAAAATATAGTGGTGCATTAGTGTTTGCGAACAGAACGTTCCTTGCGAACGAGCCGAGTTCTCTCGCGTTACTTGAAGCAGCATCGCCGAAATTTCGCAAATTTTCCCACTCCGCTTACAAACTAGTCCCCACATCCTTAAGCGGTAACGAGCCGACTTTGACATACGCCGCCGCGCGAAGGACATAATGGCGCAAAACAAAAATGAAGAATTGAGAGAAAAATGTAGACTTGGTTTCATTAGGGTTAAGTGAATATACATAGGTACTCAGTGCGAGCTGCGAGTAGAAGAAGAAACGGACAGGAAGAGAGAAATTTCGTCCATTGACGATGAAGCGTAAAAGTGAAAGATATACGTTTGGAATGCACATAAATTTCCCATAGCTGGGGCTCTTCTCATTTGGTTTCTGCTTAGAATTAAAATCCCCAGGCTCTCGTCGTCACGGCATTATGCATATATACGCAACCAGGTACACACATCTCGCACATGTCCTTCGAGAAATTTCACACGGAGAACGACTAAGCACTTCGGATGAGAGAGAGAGAGAGAGAGAGAGAGAGAGAGAGAAAATACGAAATGCCTTGCGGCGGAAATACAAATACCCATGTCGAGAATCGCTGAATCCGTGGATGGCTGTGTGTAAGTGCCGCACTGAGTACTTGTTTCTATAACCCACCTACTTGAGGGAGATGAGGGAGCACATTACTTTTTTAACTTTACCTGTTCCCTTTTCTCTCTCTTTTTCTCTCTTTCTCTCTCTCTCTCTCTCTCTCTCTCTCTTTATTCGCTCTTTTTTTCTTTTCTACTTCTTTGTATTACCATTAGTTGCGCTTTAAGTTTCTTAATTTAATAACTGGAGTTTTATCCTTCGTATTTTCATAATACGAGGAACAAGATTTTTACTTGAATAATGGTTATAAAGACTGAAAGTGAAAAAATATGTGTGGCTTTGATATATTACTCGAGTGTGCGTATTGTAGACTGATAACTTATAAAAAATGTGAGGCAATATATCAAATCTGTACACTAACTTCTACAATCTAAATACTGCTTATCGGTGTATTAGTATACTTAACTTTTTTCCGTGTTACAGAAAAAAATTAAAAATTAAAATATAACAAGAAAAATGTATTGCTTGTTGCCAATAGCAAAGATTGAGTCTATTTTATGTACTATTATAAATTTTATTATTGAAATGGGATTTGGTAACTTCAATTCACAATTCGCATGTACGTAAACGTTTTCTGAATACCGGGAAACAGCAGTTTATTAAAATATATTTTTTAAATAAATATTTTTTTTTTACAAACTAAGTTTTCAAATAGTTATTTGCATCGACTTTATACTAGTATATATTAATTTTAACAGTATTCTAACAGAAATTTTAATTTGCTAATTTCTGAAAATTATTATATAAAAAAAAATTTTCAATTACACTATGGTTTTAAGTAAATTTAAATAATGAAAATTTCTTTTTAGTAGAAAATTATGTTTATAACGTTAAAATCTTCATATCATGTTAGTAATGTGTTAGTATTCTTTAAAAATAAAATAAAGAAAAAAGTTATAAAAGTATATTTTACGAGATTTATAATACGATTCAAGAATTCATTCGAGTATTTCAATACTTTTAACCCAATAATATCATTGGGAAGTAGGAGACAAACAAGTTCCTATAAATACATAATTTGTACTATTCATACTTTTTTGATTCATGATTTTATTAAAAAATTTTAAGATAGATTTTATAGTTTTATTAATATTAATTATTAACAATATCTTTACGTTTCTAAGTTTTCCAATATAAAATAAAAAACATAGGATTAAATTTGTGTACATCGTTGCGAAAAATAAATTTGTATGATTTTCAGCGTAATTTCAAATTATATTGTCAAAAATAAACTTTAAAAAAATATATTTTTAAATAAATGAAAATAAATTGATTAAAATATATTAAAGTATTTTATAGTAGAATAAATTTTTCTTCTCTTTTTAATATGCTTATCAGTCTAGATTTTCATCTTCCTTTTTATTCTCAAAACTTTTGCAGTAGCTCTTGACGCTCTTACAGACATTCATTTGTACATGAGCAAAAAAAGAGTGGTTGATTGAATTTATTCAGTTTAGTATTTTAAAGTCTTAGTACAATAAACACGTGTATTCACAGTTTGTTGAATCAGGTACTTGACTTGATACAAGTGTTGAAGTTTCATCGCCTATACACTATTTATTTGTAGATAAAGAATTATATTAAAAAAAATTTTTTAGAGGCTCTTTAAATTCAGAATTAGTTTTAATTATGTATACATTTAGATATTTTGCTAGCAAATGAGAGATGAAATATAACACAATTATTAGCTTTATATTTTTTTATATGATAAATTTTTTTGTTAAACCAATGTATTTTCTAAATATAATTGCATTTATTTGTATAATCATTTTATATCAATAGTTTAGCTGCAAAAAATATTTAAAATGTGTACTTTATCTGGCTAATAATTAACCGTAATAACCGCGTTAATTGCAATAAGTATATTTAATCGACACATGGGAATTTAGTATTAGTAATAAAAAATAAGACTGACATTTCCAACAAGTTATTTCACTTGCATGCTATGCATAGCTTTTATTTGCAATTTAATTGCAAATCCAACACATATATAGCACATAAATGACAGTCGCAATAAATAAATGTCAAAATACCAAAACAATAAATTTCTCACTGAATAGCGATTGATAATAAAGTAAAATAATAGAAAAGAAATAATGAGTTATTAAGAAACTAGAATTGTTATAAATGGATTTATACTGAATTATAGATCTTATAAATATTAAATATTTTAAACAGATCTGGATTTTTTTAAATTATGAAAAAAAATTAAACATATACGTAATATAGTGTACATTCTATTCCTTAATTAATCATACCTTTAAAACGTTTCTTAATGAAAATATTTTTTGATATATATCTATCAGATGTTACGGTTACATAATTTTAGTAATAGCGAATGATGCATAATAGATAATATCACACATCAATGTATGAAATTGTAAAAAAATACGTTTAAAGATATTAAAAAAAAATTAACACTCGTCATAAATTCTAAAACTGAATGTTCAGTTAACTTATTAATGATATCTTATAATACATACGCATAATCTTTTAATAATAAATTGAAAAGTCCTATATTTTCTGTATCTACCGAACAAAGAGTATCTTCCGTATAAAAATTCGTAAAAAATCTTATATGATATTTATTTACTTCTTCTATGTACATTATTTTAACATCAAAATAAAAATGTTCTACTTTTAGAATAATAGCTTATTGCAATACATGTCACGAATATTCTTGATATGTTATAATGTCCATGAGAGAGCGCTTGTCAAATATGCATAATGTAATATTTTCTCTTTGTTGTTCTTGATATTTTTCAAGACATTGGCAAAAAATTCTATAACTAAAAAATATTATTATGCTACGTATAAATTATTTACACAATTTACAATTCACGACTTCACCTCATTTAATATGTAACTAATTTTTTAACCCATTTACCAAATAATTCAATGTCAGATAAATTTTGAAAATATCTTGTATATTTATATATTAAAAATACGTTTAAGATATATAAAGATAAATTTTTTCAAAAATAATATTATAATAAAAGTATACTTTTCACAGTTACGTGTATTAGTTTATTAGCAATGAGAAGATTTAAATTCTTAGGGTAATTTATTTGTAATTACGATATATTAAGATTAATAAATTTAATGAGAAATAAACACTTTATAATAAGTACTTTATCATATCTAATTTTACAGAGCAAGAATTTTAATAAAATATAGTTTTAAAAATATTCTCACGTTGATATTTCGATAAATTTATAATTACGAAACGAAACTTATGTTTTGGTTATAATCTTTTGAAGATTTATATTTTTAATAATTTAATGGATAACTTAAAAAATTGTGCGTAAAAAATTTGAAAATTTTTAATTGTTTTTTTTTTTTAATTTTCTTCTATATTTCATTAGTTTATGAATTATATATAATGAAAATAATAATGTAGCATAAGCTTAACATTTCTATTTATAGTTTTCTTTTATTTAAAAGTCCATTATTTTTTTTATAGAAAAAAATTATTTAATTAAAATTAAAATTTATTAAAAAATAAAGTCTTATAATTTAAATATTATGTAAATTATATTTATTATAATAAAAAAATATAGTTGAAGTATAGAGATAGATAATAATAAATAATTATTTTGTGTATTTAATTAACTAATTATAAAAAAATTTAAATATATCATTAATACATTTATAAAAGTAATTATGATGAGTCAGCTCTACATTATTTATTATTCTTTTATACGAAATGAATAAATATTATTGTATACTTGACGTAATTGTAGAAAATCCTCGGTCAATTAAATTAAGATGCAAATACAAGAAAAGGCTGATTAAAAACAGTCTAGAACTTATTATAGTAGTTAAATTAGTACAATATATATTTTTTACACAAGTAATATCTCGTAAATTGGTAACAAAAGATAAGATGGACAATTTCAAAAAGAGTTTCTCGTTAAGTAAAATGTAATAAGATAAATAAATAAATATGAAGACAATTAAACTGAAATTCGTTCGATTTAAAAAAACAATACAGAATACTTAAAATCTGAATATAAAGTAGATAACTTGGATTTATTTTTCAGAGACATCATACAAAGAAATTAACAAATAAAGTATTTAATTAATGCATTTAATCGCCTTGGCGATGCGTTCCATTGAAGTATTTGAGGCCATTGATGCGGGTGTCAGGACTTTTACAGCCGCAATTTTGCGTGAAATCACATTGTTAAAAGAATTGAGCATCGAATTTGAAGATAAATGAAACCGCAGGACAAAACACGCCGACAGATACGACACCGAGGGTTGCAAGCGCATCGGAATGGCGCAATCCCAGTCATTCGTGCACGTTTGCATCCGGGGAAAGGAGGGTCGATGCCGATGACAACAGCGACATCGACTTGATGACTTTTGTCACCTGCAGAGCAAGTGCGCATACGTATACGATCGTCGGTGCGTGATAAGAATTTACAAGGCCACGGTTCGGACGACACATGTTTGCGCGCATCAGCGGTCGAGGCTGATGAAAAAGGAGGAAGACACGGGCGCGCGCGAGTGCTTACGTGGAGGTCGAATTCGTGGCTACGAATTAACATTCGCAACGTTGTTCCAGATAAGGCTTCCCTTTGTGCGTTGACGCGCTAAGGAGGCACGTCATTTTACGAGTGCGACAACCGCTTGGGGAGATCCGAGCAACAAAGGGGCAAACGCCCGGCTTTTGCTCATCTTCCATTTTATTACACGTCGAGAGGACGGCGTGGGACTACTTACAATGGATGCGCACCTTCGTGCTGGTACTTGGAACGGTAATATTTGGAGTCTGTGACCCGCTTTTTGACACTTTTTAAGTAGAAGTCGCATGCTAAATATTTCAGGCTAATGTTGGCAGGCCCATCCGTTATACTCAATTTTCCGTTTTACTTGCTTTCTTCATTCGTACATTATGGCAAAAAAATTTGTTCTCATATATTTAACACTGCCTTTAAAACTAACACAGAGAGGAGTTGAAAAACTTACTTTCCACGTGTAATTGTTAGTAAAGTAATTTGTTTTTATGGGCATGTGATAAAAGCTGAACAGGGCTTAACATAATTTAGCGTTTATAGTTACCGGAGTTGTTATTCTTTAGATAATTAACGATTTCTTATGACTAAGTATATGTAAATGGTCTTCTGGAAAAGCACGCGTCGACAAATAAATTTATAATTATTATATCGCCAGGTTATAACAAAGTGAAGTGCTTCGCTTTCAAAGGGAATTGTATATTTTCAACGCTATATGCTAACTTTTGCATAATACATTTTAATTAAAGTATTTAGTGAACTTTCTATTAATAAGGCAAAATCAAAAGAGGAGTCTTAAAAAAATTTACATAGGCCTTTCAGTACTACATCTAAAAATTTCTTAACGGCCTTCTTGTAACGACCTACCATATTTATAGTAGCCGACAAATCATAAAGATTAAAGATACAGTAATTATTAAAATGCTTGATTAAAATAAACTGAAATATTAAAATACTATTAAATTTGGCGCTTCACCACGGAATTCCTCTCGTGGCATAAGAACAACGAATTAGAAGCTCACGAGCGCTTGGAAGATATATTCAGCATTAACTACTGAACCTCTTCTAATCCACCTAATATCACAAATATACGTTTAAAGTGTTCGTGAATGAATAATTTATGTTCATCGTTTGAAAAATAAATGTAGCGTGAATCTAATACGTCTGCCGCAATTTCGCCTTAAGAAAAGAAAGGCGCGACGAAGATATTTAAAGGGAACAAATTAGTGACATGTAAAAGCGCGAGAAGGCAACAGCTTTCAAGATACAAAAAGAAGAGCAACGGATCATTATTAAGAGATGAATTGAGAAAGCGCATTATCAGATGAAAACATGTAAAACATTCTTTTCTAAGCCACTTAGTTAATACGAATCTTGTTTTTTTTTTCTTATCTATTCATGTTTCCTATTAAATGGTCACGTACGTTCTTGTACAAAAGTCTGAATTTTCTTAAGAAAAACGAATGAATTCGATGAATTCACTCTTAGAATATCACAAATGCACTAAATTGCTTTATTATGCTTTATTTCTCTTATTAAAAATTTTTGCGATGGCACGTTAAAAGTTTTGCCATCTTTTTCGTGTAATAAAATGTCGTCGTGTCCGTTGCTTAATTCATTCTTTGACTACTACAATCTTGGCCATCTATGCGTAAATCCTCCAAATGTTGTTGGTATCTTACTATGCATATACACTCTGCATCATACATTTTATTACTTACATAATTAGTACTGCAAATTGATTATTCGCAATACATGAAACAAAATATTATTAGATTTGTTAGATCGCTTACGATTATTTTGCTTAAGATACTCAATTTTTGAAATAGTTTTTTTATTTACTATTTTAATTATATAAGTTTTATAATAAAAGTTATCGTAACTTTAGCAACCTATTGCTTCAAAATAATACTTTTAATTCTTTTCACACCGAAGAGTTATTTTAATTAGACACAAATTTACTTCAACCTACCCGCTAAACATAATCAGTAAAATTAGCTATCATACAAAAAGCGAGAAAAAATATTAAACTTAAATACTTTAATATACTTTTAAAGAGTGTACATGAATTGAGTTATTGAAGTATTTAAATATATTTTTACGAAATATTTTTAACGAATTATTAAATTAAAATATTTTATTAAGTTATTCAATTTTAATATTAAAGATTATATTATATTGAATTTATTTATAAGAAACTAATTCATAAATCATTGCATTTTAAACAATAGTTAAACAGAATAAATTGCTTATATTTAAAAAATACAACATATAGGTGACATAAAAAATTACAGTTTTTGATTTCTTGTTCAGTTGTTGGTTAATTGCAAATCATAGAAAATAGTTGGAGTTTTTAATTTTTCTAATTTTCTCGTAAACACGTAAACATTCGCAATTCATAAAAAGAAAGTTATGAAAAAGTTGAATTTACCGAAAATATGCAAGAACTGAGAAAATGCTTGATTACTAAGGTCCAAGAAATAAATCTGCTAATACGTTTATAAATATGATTCGACTCACTTAAATAAAGCTAACTAGTGATGTGTATGTATAGTAAAATAAATGTGACAATAAAGTAGTAATTTAAAAACTCTGAATATAATAAGCAACTTAAATCATTGTGAGTCACTCATCTGCATTTCAATTTCATTTAAATAGTATTTTGTCTTAAAAATATGATATTTGATAGTAAATTAATAATTATAAAGTTAAACTATTTTTGAATATTACTAATTATTTAATACAAACATTCAACTTTTATTGTTAGAGTAAAATTGAACAAGTAATTCAAATAAATATATAATTATGTATCTAAAGTAATCATAATTTGATATTCTTTATATATGTATTATATATTACAAAATATTCTTATGTAAAAATTATGAAATATTGTTACATAATTATGCTCTATTATATAATAAAGAAGATTTTTGTCAGATTAGTTATTTCCGCCTTTATATCGTTTATAAGTATCAGAAATTATAGATTTTTTTTTATTTGATTTATTCATTGATAAAAACTAAGTATTTTATATCAAATCTTTATTGGTAAATTTTAGATGAGTGAAATAAAAAATGTTTGATAAATATATTACCAAATACATATATTGCGTATTTTACTTTTATAAAATCAGTATATAACTGTATAAAATTTTCTAAATTTCTGGGTTTCACTCGACAGATCTCGACAGATGCGATTTAATTATTTTTGTTTAAGCTCTAGCTCTGTTTCAATTACCATGGATGTAATTAAATTACTTGTACTAATTACACATCATTTTAAAACATTGATATACTACTATTGCATCTAAATGGAATATTAAAAGAAAAGATATTATCTTTTTTTAAATTTGTACTTATATAAAACTATTCTAATAATAGCAAACTGTTCATTCTTATAATTCATACTGTTCTAAAAAATAAAATGTAAGTTATGAGATAGTTTTTTAGAGAAAATTATTCTATAGCGTTTAAAAAATAACTACAACTACTCAGAAATGTATCTAGTATAAAGCAATAAAGTATATTAATCTTTTTTGATACTTCATTTTCACATTCAAAAATATAAACGATTATATATCTTTATATATAATAGAATACATTGTTCATAAAGAATGTATTAATATTAAATGGAACCAAATAAATAATAAAACTAATAATTTTTGCTAATTACAAGTATTTATTACTTAAATGAATTATTATTGTGTAATATTAATGTCTTTACAATGTTTCAAAACATTTTTTATCTTAACGTCGAAAATTAAAATTTATAGTAAAATTCATCTCGTTCAATGTAAGCAAAACGATTTCATTATTCACAACTATAATTTTGTTTATAATCCATATTTTTATTTGTGAATATATCATTGTATATTTTCATTTATTCTAAATTAAATAATTTTCAATAAATCATTCGTCTAATTTAAGCATAAGAATTACAATTTTAATTAAGAATAAACAATACTAATAAATTTTTTTCTGTAAACATTTGAGTTATTAGAGAAATTCTGAGAAGTTCGCTCTTTTACTGTTATTCAAATAATCTTTAAGTACGTATTGTTAAAAATTATTTAAAAAATACTTTTTATGAATGAAAATATAGTAGACATGGTTAATAATATTATTGGAAAAAGATATAGAGCTTTAAGTACATATTTAAAAGATCAACTTAAAAATGCATAACATTTATTCCTAATTTCGTTTCCTTAAGCATAAGTAACATGTATATGTATGTCCAAATGAAATAAAATTTCATTGCTTTGTTTTCACATTTATATTCGTAACAAGACCATAGATCATTACTTTACGCATTCAAAATTTACAGGCAAATAAATCAATAAAATTTTACTTTTATTATACGCTTACTATTTATATCTTGATAAAAAAAATTTTTTATGTAAAACATACGCACACGAATAAAATTGTAGATTAATTTTCTTAAATAGCATTTTGAGAACTTTTTCGCACGTTATGAAAATTACAAATGTAAATAATATCATGTGAAAAACTCATTCCATGTTTTAACTTAAAAATAATAATATTCTCATAACAAATTTCATTTATAAGATTTTATAAACTTATTGAATTTTTTGTATACTAGACGTGTTAATGATTACTTAATGAATTAATAAGACACATTTTTTTAAATAAATAAATTTGAGTATATTACACAATAAAAAGTAATAAAGTTGCATAAGGAAGTGAGCAATGTAAAAGTTTATATTTATTCATAGGAGGAAAAATTACAGATATAACAAAAATCTATTTTGAAAAAACGTCTTTCCTTGCGGTTCACGGTATTTCTCTCCTTCTTTACTGTATTCCCGTAATATATCTATATTTTTGTTTTTCTTAAGTGTATGCTTAATCGACTAAAATATACGATATAAGCATTTTCGTATTATATACGCAGAAACTCAGCTTAGTAGGTGCGTAAAACTGACGACGGCTAATAATTATCATAATTTTTTTCCTTGCCATTGAATATGAGGATTTAGACTTTTAATGTGATTAGATTTTTTAAATGGCATAAAAATTGATTATATCTTTATAAAAGGGCACACTGCCGAGATTGTAAAATATTATGCAGCTTAAAAGTATAAAAATGAATTAAGACGAAACATGGAAGATAATAAATCTTTTTGGTTCGATAAAAATGAATGAAAATGCTTTCACGAGTATAAGTACGATTTATAAGGCGCAAACGAATAATTTTATGAATACATTGAGCAAAAAATCAATCTACATAATTATAAAATGGCCGAATAATAATATTTTATTGAAAATGAATTAAAAAAAATTATCAAATTCCATTGAATATTGATATTTTTATAAATAAGCAATGAATATTTGTTTTTGGATTTAAATATATTAGAAAAATTTGATTTTATTGTTTACAGTTATTCGTGCAAATGTGAACTACACTGCATAATTCAGTTTATATTTCGACAAAATTTGTATAGCTGAATTTAATCCTCTGTTAAAAATAGGATTTATACTTTATATATGAAAAAATAAATTTTAAAAATGATAAACAAACTGAATATTATTTTTATAATTTTTCATATTAAATAATCTTGCATATTTGGCAATTTTTAGTTAATAATAAAATGATGCTCTTGAACACTGTGACAGTCATAAGAATTATTATCGTTACGCGTAAATCCTTCGATACGTTTCTCTGCATTAATTTTTTTACATTTACTTATTTTAGACTCGATAATATGAAAATCGTGAATAAAAAAGCTATTATAAAATACAAATAAATTGTAGTTAATCTTAATTTAATGCTTGCTAAGGAATAATTGGAAAGTAATCATTTGTGATCTTGTTTTACAAAAGGCTTGGCCAATTTTAACAAGTATAGCTTGAATTTTAATAAAATTTAAACCAATTCTCATTTTAAGTATTTTACTACATACGCAGTACTACCTGCACTTATAAATATTGAAGTGTCAGATAGAAATACAGACGAAACGCTAAATTATGCAACACAATGTGCGCGATGCAGAGCATATAGAAAACAAGAGCGCAAGTCAAGTATTGAGAGCGCGTCGTCAAGGTTGATTGAAAAGCCGCAAAACATGCTTCCTGGAGTTGATTTTGATTGAGAGGATTTCAAGCATAAAAAAAGACGCAACACGCTGTGGTGTCCAACCTCTGTACTACCACAAATGATTCTTCATTTTCTCGAGCTGAAAATGGCCTGTAATTGGCTCTGCTTAACAATATTACTGTTACGTGCCTTTGTAGTTGAAAAATTCAACTTGACGCTTTCAGGATAATTAATTTTCAATTCAATTATCACATTAGACATAATTGATGAGATGTTTGTTCGAAGGGTCATTTTTCTTTATAAATATTGCTTTATCTTTAACAGTAGATCGAGGTTTTTTAACAAAAATCCTAGTTCTATTTAGTGCGTATTTCAATTTATTCATATTAGTTACTAATTAATAGAATTTAATTGTGAATTCTTAATAATTTTGTTAAATAATTATTATTTGTTATAATACTAAATTTTATACTAGAAAAAAACCTATGGTAACAATTACTTATACTAATGTTTATTTAGTAAATAAAATAAATGCAGTAATTATTTTATTAAATTTTATTTAATTTGCGAATGATGATATAATATTAAAAAACTGAAAATTCCCATTAATTAGTATTAAAAAGTATAAAATAAGTCAATGAAGAAATACAAAGATATTATTAAATTTTCTTACATTCTTTCAGAAGTAAAAAACTAATTTTTTCTAAATTTTTCAGATTTTACATTTACAATTTCAACAACTGAATATGTACCTTTTTTAAATTATTCAATTTTAAACCATCGTGGTATTATATTATAAAATAGATAGTTTTCTAAGATATTATATCCAAGATATTCCTTGCAGTTACAAATAATAAATATAAAATAGAATATCTTGTGATCATAAGTATACACCAAACACATGTATTACAGTTGCATATCAATAGATTTTAAGACTCACTCAAATTAATCTGTTTTAAAAATACAATGTAAATTTAAAAGACTATAGGAAAATGGTGCTGTTGGCTCTTGAATAAAATACTTAAAGGTAATATATGATGCTATACTTTGAAGTTTTTTTATACTAACATTGAAGTTTTCATAGTTTTGAAAAGCAAATTTAATGGAATAAATAACGTTTTGCTTTCTTAAAAAAGTATTTCTGTACTATTTTATAGTAGTTTTATACGTTTTAGTGAACCAGTGTTAAGAAAATGGCAACAATAATGATGAAAACTATCGAGGACGAAACTTTTCATTACATATGCCTCCCAGTAGTCTATATCGTCAAATCTGAAAAATACCGCCACTTACACCCACGTATATATAAGATAAAATAGCCTAGAAGAAATTACTCATGCAGCATACGTTCACCGTCGCATACATTAAAATACATATTGCGAACTATAACGGCATTAAAGAATTTTGATTTGTACGAAAACGCTCTACACGGTCCTTTTTCAACCTGAAACTGTAGCGTACAGAATGTTTTTTATTACGGAAGTTGTTTTGCTCTGATCGGGAGCTGAAAGAGATGGAGCTCCACTTATCGTAATCTTTTACTTTTTGGAAACTTTTTTTTATTGTAATGTATATTTTTCTTTCTTTTCTTACAGCCACATTTATAAATATTCATAATAAAATTATTTGTTCTAGAAGAATGAAAAAAACCTTACAACGTACTTACGCGTGTATTTAATTTTAGATGCGGTTAATCTAACCTTTAATGAACACTCTATCGAATATTTAATAATATAAACTGCATTAATCAAGATTTTAAAAATTCTGTACTAAATAACTTCAGTCCCTGTGGCTTTTGTTAAATTTGTATTCGTACTTATTTTTTGTCAACTTCTAATTGTAGATCTTTAACGTGATACGCATACTACATACAATAAAAGTTGATGCAAGACTAGATTTATTTTCTAATACAAGCATCGCTCGTTATAATTAAGCTTCCGAAAGCCGATTGCCCACTCTTCGCATTACTTGTTTACGAAGGACAAGCGCAAATGTACCATTTCTTTTTGTGTTTATGGCAATAATGAATTAAGCTCATCTTATTTCAACAATTTCACTCGATGAACTCGTTTCTATGAATAAATTAATCGTGAGTTACGCTCAATGATCTCCACACTTTACAACAATTCTATTTCCGTTCCCTCACATGCGACCAAAAAGTCGTTAAGCGAAAAAGCCGTAATATTCGTTCACATGCGGGCGACGCCTAATGGTCCGTGAACGAAACCTGGGGCTGCGATTCGGATGGAAAACGGCTTCGCCAATCGAATTCCTGGTATCCTTATTTGCCCCTTTCTTCCTTCGTTAACACGATCTATAGCGAGAAGAAAATATCAAATTGGACAAGGGTTCACGTGGTACGAGCTCGATACGAAGGGGGAAGAAGTGACGAGCTTGGAGGAGAGCATAAATACGCGCAGTCTTGGATAGCCGACGAGGGCCACGGCGAGATCGTGTGTAAAAAGCCGCGTATTTCTACACTAGAAACAGGGAGTAGAGGAAAAGAATCGGGATGTTTTTTGAGCCTTTCCAAGGAATTCAAGTGTGTGTACGCTGGAAGCGAACTTGTCTAGCTGATCCAAATATTCGGAAGAGGGCGGATGACGCGCAAAATGTCTTGGTTTGGACTAAGATTTCTCCCTGCCAGGATGAAATTTTCAACGAATCCCGTATTCTACAATGAAAAAATTCCTTTAAGTTTTTGAGTCACTAAAGATGAAATTAATAACTAATTCACCCTTTACTAAGAATTAATTTGTATTACAGAGACAGTTTTAATGTTATCAGCAATATTATTATTTTATTAATTTACAAGTTTATTACATAATTCTGTAATTGTATTACTTAATAATCAGGTAATCACTCCATAAATATTATATATGAATAATAGTTACATAGGTACTTAGAAATACATGCCAACGTAAAAATAGACACAAACTCAAACATTCATAAATATAAGTAAAATCTTAAAATATAAATAAACATGCATACAAGCACAGCTGAAGTCATATACATATTTGCATTAAGTGCGCTTGTACAAGTATAATATACATTTAATTCTTCGTGTAAATACGAGGAATCTATTTATGCCTACGCATAATCATTCATTACTTATATCACTCATACTCATATCAGCAAATACGCGTAACGCATTTTTACGCAATTATGCATATATATACATATTCGTAAACAAGAGAGATTTTAAAACGAGGCAAATAAAATTTGTATGATATAATTAAAATTTTTCCAACGAATATAGGGAGTGCAAAAGAAAAAATTGTACAGCATCCTACACTAAGTATGAAATGTTTTAATGTTTAACAAAGAATTATAAAAGTACAAAAAATATAATGCGCATTAAAATCTTTGATGATGATGGAAACTATAATATAGTTTCTAATTGTGCTAAAGTTTTCATAACCAAAATTAGTCATTTAAACTTTTCAAGTGTTGAGTAAGACTTATTGTTAATTTTTATTAAGCGTGATAGATTCAATGAGTAAATGATTTGCGATTGAGTTGTATCATATTTTAAGTATTTAAAATTAGATAGAATACAGTTTTTCAGAAACGATCATAAACGAGCCAAGATTTTAATGTAAATACTACACATATGAGAGTAAAAAAGTGATTCAAGAATATGAGAATAAATAAGAAGAAAGAGAAAAATCGATAAATGAATTTTCGCAGAAACAATTCAGTAACAAATATTATAAAACTTATGTATATTTCTTTATAAAACTTTCTAAACAGAACTGAACACAATCACATTTATGAAGTGCGAAATAAAATGCAAAAACTTTTAAAAATGGTAAAATGAATAAATTTTTAAAAGTAAAAATTTTAAATAAATTTTTTATGATGTGTCTGAGATAAATTTTATTTTGTTGAACATTTAAACAAGAATACACTTAGTACTCTTATATTCAATAAACTAGGATCCAAAAAATTACTTATACTATCTTGGATGAGCCACTTCTATTAAAGTATTGCTTAACTAAGTAGAGAAAGATACTTGTGTTTAATTACAGAAATTTTTAAGAGGTCTTTTGTTTGACGAACCCTGAATTCCGAAAAGTTTTTTCGATGAGAGAAATTCATCTCAAGATTATAAATAATAAAAAAGAAATTTGTTATTATAACATTTAAATGTAAGTGCATGAAGTCTTAAAGAGTGGTAACTAAAGAAATAATCAAAAATAACGAATACAAGTATTTTTCAGATATCTATGTGTCCTGATACTTGGATTCATTTAATTACGCAAAAGATCAGCGAGTTAAACTTATTTTCAAAATACATGTTACGATCGCCTTATTTTCCTTTCATATTTGAAGAGATAAAACACCAAAGTAATATAAGACAATGGTTTTATTTCTATACTTAATATATATTATACACAATGACTGGAGGTAATTCACTGTCTTAAAGATTTTTTTACATGTACAAATAGTATTATTATACTTGGATACAAAATTTATACATAATAATTTTATTTAAAAATCATATATTTTGTAAAAACTATAAAGTATATATAAACTTCGATTCAAGAATATTCATTGATTTCAGGAAAATTCTATTTTGTTTATATCTATATATTATTTACATGTATATCGATATATTTCACTAAAAATATACTAGTACTAGAATAAAAAAAACTACTTCTAGAAAATTAAATTAACAAAACATCTTTTTGTATGTCAAAATTCTTTTAATATACATAGAGTTTATTTTTGTGGTTTTACTAAAAGTTTCATTATTAAGTTACTCTCTTTTTAATAAGTATTATAAATGTATAATAAATATAATATAATAGATATCCATTTATGATGATTTATATATTTAAAAAAATAAAATTTATATGAAAACTATATGCTATTGAAGTATAATATTAAATCTTACGCTTTTAAAAACATTAGAAAGTTTTTAAACATTATAAAACTCAGAATAAAAAAATTATAACACAATTATATAATTAAAATGTCATTTTATATAATTAAATTCATTATAATAGTTAAAAAGTAATAAATTTTTTATTTGGAATATAAATAATTTTTGTTTTAGGCAATGTAATTAGTTATTCTTTTTTATCAACGACTGTTTATCAAAAGTACTAAAATAAATTATAAATATATTTGATACTATATATTATCACGAGTATTAAATATTTAATAAGTATTGAAATTACGTTGAATAAAAAAAATTTAATCAAACAATATAGAAAGTGTTAGCAACTACTAGCGTTATCACTTACACCTCAATATTACTATTTTACAAAATAAGATACACAGCAAGATTTTAAGCATTGCGCGCGCGTAGAGCGCAATAATATTTTATAAAGATCCTAAAATATAATCTTTAAATCCAACTTATATTCAATATATAAATTTAATTTAACTATAGCAAATGATTAGAAAGTATTTAATTATGATCATGGTTTTGGATTATCTGATTAAAGTTGTGATAATTTTCATTAGAAAGAGTTAAAATACTACAGCTGTATATCATTATATTTTTTATATTCACGCCATCAACATTTTCAAAGTGAAATTAAATGAAATAAATTTGACATTGATTGATAAATATAATAGAATATTTATATCAACTACCAAATACATTAATAATATTAATAATTTTCTATATCAATGAAAATTAGTATATAAATATTTAATTATATTGTAAATTAAATTTATTTTCCTATAACATTTTTTAATCATAATATTGTTGAATCCGTTAATTTCATCTGTGCATGAAGGATAATTGCAAAATAATAAAATATCTTTTAGTGATTTTAAATAAAAAAACTTTCTTTGGTGCTAAAAGTAAAACTTATTTGAAAAGCATAAGTCCGAAAAGAGGCTTTCACTCGAGTGCGTGATCGTGCAAATTTTAGAAGAGTGGAGTAGTAACACAAATTTTCTTTGACTTTCGCCGGATGGTAGTGAATTCCTGGATATTTTTTCATGTCTAGATAGATAAAGAAGAAAAGGTTATCGGATGGCTACAGCTCTGTTTTGATAATTTTTGGGTATTTGCGTTACGATTTCAAGTGATTGTTTGGTAATGTTAAATTTCCCTAGATGGACATATTGAGGATTTGTTTTCTTTGCACGATACCTTTTTGTACAAGAACGTTGATGCTACTGGCGTTCGAAAACGAAAAATTTTGTACCAATATCCATCATCATCGTTCCTAATTGGATATTGTTTGGAATTGTAGATGTAAAGTATTTTAAGAATTCCAAGTGGGTGGTACGTTCTTCATGTTCTCGCACCTTTATATACATATTGAAGAATAATATGTTGTGCCTACACAGACTATAATTTTAAAAGAGTAAATAAATGATGTTAAAAGAATTTTAAATGAAAGAATTTATACATTTAAATTGGCAGAAATAACTTGCGTTAAATGTAACATTACTTTTAATTAATGTATTTACACATAAATTAATTTTTTACCTATATGTTTAATTATAATTTTAAATAATGAATTATTAATTTTAAAATAATTTTAACTTTATCAAAACTGTTTAATCAAACAATATGTTTAATATATATGAGTACAATTTTACCAGTTTTAAATGTATAATAAGAAAAAATTAGGTAATCCTAAGAAAATTTTTGTATTTAATAAACAATCTATTAAAAAGTAAATTTCAATTTAAGATACAATATTGACTAATCTAAATGAATAACTTCAAAGTTTAATTAAATAATTAAATCATAAACAACTAATTAATATAACTCCCAGTAAAAATACAAAACTATGAAAATAGTATAATACATTTATACCACCTATGATAAAATTGTTTATAAATTCAATTTAAAAATGTAGCTGAAATTATAAGTTCGAATTTTTTTAATATAATACATTTTACGAATTCACAAAATTACTGTCATTAATAACATTACAAAATTAACAAAATTATAAAAAAAACCAATTATGAAATCAATTACAAATTCTCTAAAATAACAAGCCAATTTGTATAAATGTCATATGTCTATTAATAAGAAACTAAATTTTACAATCTAATTTGCTGAAACCTGTTTACAGTAGAATTTAATAAGCTATTTATAACTTATAATATTTATTTATATAATATAATATTATATTATAATAAAAAATGCTATCTTTAATAATACGGTATCCTTATAAATTTCAATTTTTTAGGTTATTTACCAATCTCAAAGGTATCAATAAAAATGAAATTTTAATACAATCTTTCATTAACATTGGAATTTTATTTTAATGATTTTTAATCAATATAGCCATGAATAATATTTTTTCGAATCAATAATTATTTTTTACTACTTAATTCTATCTAAATATTTACATATTTAATTAAACAATTGCATATTGTAAAGATGTCGACTTAATGTATTCCCAATTTCATTACAAATTTTATTAATAGCGTTTTTTAATTTTTTAAAATTATTTTTATACTCAATAATATAAGAAAATTCTATACTTATTGGTGTTATTAAATTCTGTTATAGTAATATTGTATACGTACATGTATGAATACCATGATATAATATTTCTGACTAAAATTTCGATAGACAAAATGTAGATTTGTTACATTATAAAAACAAACACCGTAGAGGACACATCAAAATTACGACATAATACATAACAAATTGTAATAAAATATTCTCTTATCACATCATTCTTATTAAAATTAATAACATAATAAATATTGTTCATTATGTTAAATTTGTTAAATTTAAGTAAATTTACACATTTACTTCTCTTCTTAATTTTCTGTCGCCTACTCAACCTTTTTTTCTTCTCCTTTTTTCTTTCACTTATACGCTTTCTTTCGTTATATTGATATTGTTAAAATATTTTTTGTCATGTAGGAATAACGGGAAATTCCTTCGGAAATTGATAAAATATCTATCAAGTGTTTACAGTGTCATCATATACAAGTAGTAAAGGCTCACACCTTCATTACTTTTTCGGTTTGTTTCTTTTCTTTTTCTCTTTCTTTTTGACATTTATTTACGACCATTTCTGAAGACGTAGAACAACTTCGTATTTAGATATTAATTCGAATTTACTTATATAGCTTTTTCATATGACTGCATAATATGCTAAGTACATATGTTGAAACTAACAACGAAATATGCTAAACGCTGATTAAATAATACATATTTTTATTGTATCTACAGGCTTTGTCTTCTATACAAATTTTGAAATTTGTATGCATTATAAATATATAATATATTTATTTGTATATTTTTTGAGATAGAAAAGAATTACTAATAACAATACAAATCCATTATATATTCAACGATAATGCAAATAATTATATTACTATATATATATAGTAATAATGAAGTAATTTGTAAGAAATGAATAAATTTTTTTACGTTTAATTTGATTATTAAATCAATAAATACTTTTAAAAAAATTTTAATTTAATTAAAATTTTGTTTATCTACTATATCATATGTTAAATATTTATTATTTAAATGTATAAAAATATAGAAAAATAAGTTGTAAAAATAAACAAAATAAATTGTAAATATATATATAATTTAAATTTATATTTTATTTTTATTTGGTTTATCAACTAATAAGTAGTCATTCTATAAAATTTTTCTTTTACTTGTGTAATTGTGTAACTAATAACATCTTATTGCACATATTTGTGCATTAAATTTAAAACTCATATGGTATTATAATTTTGTTATTAACATTAGTAAATAAATATGTTATTAATAAATATTATAATTAATAATTTTTATAAATATTCTTTATTGAAATATTTTTCCACATTCTCATTTACAAATAAATATATTAGACTATATTTATTTATGCTTAGTAATAATAATCGTAATTACATACAGTAGCTCCATCTGTACAGAAATTAATGTATTACAGAAACTGTTATCTCTTGATAATTTAGTGTGTTCACTCGAACAAAATTTACATTCTTCACTTTTAAATTAAAAATTAAAATGAATAACCATGAGAATATAAAATTTAGGTATATTATAAAAAAAACAATAGTTGCAAGCAACTATATATTAATATCTACAATAAAGATATTCATAACAAATATTCATTTGTAATTGATAAATTTAAGAATAAATCATTACTTAAATTACATATATGATAAAAATTTTATAAATCAAAAGTCCTTAAAAAATTTCAATTTGCTTCTATTGCTTCAGCCTGTATTTCTTGATCGCTATCTTCCATTCTTTGATCCTCTTCCTCTTCTTCTTCATCTAATTTTGCTTTTTGTGAAAGTCCCGCTGCTGGTGAACGAATAAGAGACAAATTTCTTTGTACTTCCTTGATATCTTTCTCTTTTTCAAGTTCTCGTCCTTTTCTTAATCTCTGCATAATGTGGGTATTTACTCTCCTCTGCCTTATGCCTTCAACTTTCTTCATAGCTTTTATTGTCTTTGACCATAATTCCCTATTATACTTAACAGGATTATTTCTTCTTTTTTCAAATTCAAATGTCGGATCAACTCCCAATTCTTTTCCAACAGTTTTTCTGTAAGCTTTGGTCCATTTCACTTTCCTTGGATTCTTCTTCTTTTTAAATGCAGCGTGACATTTTGATCGACAAAATCTGAAAATCTGAATAACATTAATTAAAAAATTGTTTCATTAAACTGATTGATTCTTAGAATTATTTTTTTACAAACGCTGTATGATGATATTTATTAACTATAAGTAAAATACGATACTAATATTAACTAAATTTATAAATCTTTCATAAAATGAATATTTTTTTACTACATTACTTTAATAATTACTGAATTATTGGACAAAACTAGATTAAAAAATACCTAAGTTGAAATTAGGGTTATATTTCATAACCTCAAAATTGCAGAATACTTCAAGTATAAAGGAAAATGTAGGAAAGAATGTCAATGTAAAAAAGAATAATAATTAGATTAAAATATTACCCTGCAATCGTTTCTTACAAACTGGATACCATGTCCAGGATAAATCCTAGACGAACAAAAATAACACGTTTCAATCCTCATGTTGGTGAAACACAAAGATCTAACAAATATTCACCCCCTCTCAACAGTAAAGTTTTCACCAAAAAGCTAATTTTTGTATTCAAAGTATACCAATAAGACTTACAGATGTCGTTGCGATCGTATGAGTAAGTTTTTTTTTAATTTTTAATTATGTGTCAAATTTGATTATCTGTATAAAATGTTCTCCAACAGATATTTTTGTTTGCAAGTTACTGGATTTATTGAAAAATAAACTTATTAGACTAATTATGCAGCTATAATTAATTTTACACCATAATAATTTACAACATAATAATGGAGAATTTCCCAATACAACTATACTTTGTGACATCTGTATTATCAGATGCAATCATTCAAAATTATATATATATGTATATATTAATAATTAAATATCGTACCAACTTTCCAGTACAAAATAATAGGTTTATAGTAATTAATGAAAATAATAATAAAGAAGTGACTTCACGTATGAGCAAAATACATATTACATATAATTTAATATTAAAAATATTATAAGTATTAAAATTACTCTGATAAGCTTAATTTTATTAAAACATAAGCAGAAATTAATATACATGTTATAAATAATATAAGCATATTCAACAATACAAATACAATAAGCCAAATAAAGAAAATAACGCTGTAATTATAATAAAAATCAATATATTTTCAATATTATGAGAATTATTTAGATATTACTGGGCCGTAATTTCTTATAACTACGTAAAAGACCTTTTTTATAATAAAAGCATTGTCAAGACATTTAAGAGACATTTTAATTACATTTATATGTAACAAACTAACAACTATTTTGGAATTGAAATCGCGAAATAAAAATTAAATTAGATAAAAATAAGATAAGATTGAAAGAAAGTGAATCCGAAAGAATTTTACTTAATGATTTATATTTTTATTGTAGTAAAACTACAAATGACAAAATAATATTACAGAATTAAATGTGAGTCATTTGTAGCTTAGTAGCATTAAATCAAAGTATAAATATATTGCAAAAACCACGTTATTCATATGTAAAAAATATTTTTTACTTTTTTTTTATTTAAAATAACAAAAGAATCAGATATTATTATTTGTTTTAAAAATAAATATACGAATTACAAATTTCTTTCAAAATATTTGAATTTGAACAAAAAATATACATTACTTTATTGTATTTTAACAATGCTCCAAATAGTGAGGATAAACATTCATTCCTTAAGGATTTAAATATATAATTTCATATTCAAAGATATGATTCCATTAATTTCTGTTAACAAAATTGTATCTAAATAAATGATGCAAAACAGAACGAAACAATACAACAAAGCATAAAAGTATTGTTAAAATTAAAACCTTCGGAATGATTTTGAACACTATTGCCAACATTATGCCATTAAATTTTATGAAGTCTTAGATCCACAATTTATTAGAATTATTATTATTATTATTATTATTATTATTATTAATTTAGTAACAATTTATGCATCGTTATTTAAAAAATTAGATATTATTAATATTATTATCATAATAAATTATTTTATATTATCTCATAAATTTTATTTTTATGTTTATTTATGTTTGTATTTCTTTACTCCAAGTATTTCCTTTTTACGATGTATCGTTTCCTTTATTTTTTATAGTTACTCCGTCTACTCTAATGAATATATTGTATAATATATTTAAATATCTTCTAGTCTAAATCAATAAACAATTTCTTTTTATTATTTCTTTTCAGGTTTTTGTATTGATTTATGTTTCATTACACTGTTCTAATGTGTTTAATTGTTTCCTTGTTATTGTTGCATAATTTACATTTTTTTATGTTTTTTAATCATTTAGGATTTATTTACTTTTGTTATACTTCACATCCTATATCTAATTAATTTGTTACCATTCTTCTTTTCTTTCCTCATTTTCTGTCATTTATGGATTTAACCATTTTGTATTCTATATACTACTACGCTTTTTAACTAGGCTGTACATTTTGAAATAATATTTAACTCTGTGTGTTAATTTTATAAATTTCTACTTCCTTGTATGTTTTCTTCTCTTTTATATTTCAATCTTCATTACCAGTTTAACTATTCAATACTTTTCCAGAATTTCAATTTTTTTAGTTCTGTTTAAAAATTTTCCATTCACTTTTCTTTTTATTCCTGTTTTTCCATACAAACTTTCTTATTCTATTTTTACCTTTTCCTATTCATTTAGAATTTCTATGCATTCGCTGTTTCTTACTTTATTATCAAATCTAAATACTCGTTTTTGTACTTGTAATTCTACTGTGTCTCTTTCTTTGTATTAATTTCTTATTATATTATTTTTATACTATTTAATTCATAATTAACTAACATAATTATTCATTCCAGAGTATTTGTACTGTTCAACTTCTACTTTAAGCAATTCCGTCATACACTTTATATTTTATATTTATATTTTTTACAGCTTTTCCATTCTCATATTATCGTCAAAAATTTTTATTTTTTTTATATCCTCTTCGAACCGTCTGTGCATTAACATAAAACATTTTTTTAATACCATATTTTCTTTTTAACTGTAAACTTAGTATTTTCCTTGTATATGTTATTTTTAAAAAATCTATATCCCAAATATATGAATTTACTTACTATTTATAATTTATTTGCTTTTCATTTAAAATTTCTTCCTCCTGTTTTCTATATTTTATAAATTTAATTTTTTTTTAATTTAGTTTTAATTTTTTTATTTTTAAAATTTTCTAAAACCTCGGCAATTCACTTAATTCTCCCTTCATGTTTATTCATAAACTTCGGAATCTTTTCTATTTGTTTTCAAAATTTGCCATTAATATTTTGAATTACTTTTAGTTCATTAGATAGCCTTCAGTAATTCCTTTTTCTGTTCTCTTTTTATCGATTATTTTATTATTTATCTTTTTAATTAAATATTTTTCTTTTTTCTAATGTTTTTCTATCGCTAAATTTAACATGTGTCTTGCGTCTACTGTTGCTTCTTTTCCCATTATCCCTTTTTCTTTTAAGATCAAATCGAATATATGTTTATTCTGTGTCTTCTTATATTCTTTTTTTTATAACTTCCTTGTTAGTTATACTTTTATAATTTGATATCGTGCAAAAAAATCCCTCTAATTTTTTCCTTTTTATTTCCTTGTTTGAAAATTGACATTGTAATACTATTTTTCTATTTTATAATTTTTTCTTCTTTATCTTCACATTTCAATCATAATTTTAATTTCTCTAAATTTTTTTTATATATTTTTATTTTTTTTTAATAAACATTTGATATTTTCTTTATCTTCTGTTCTTTCTTTAACTATTTTCCAAAAAATTTTTCCCAATTTATTGTTCATTAGATTTTCTCCTTCTTATTTTATTTTTTAATAGTTCTCTAATGGTTTTCTTACTTCAATATATCTTCTCTATCTTCTTTCTTGTATGAATTTTTATATTATCCGTAAATTTTTATCAAATTTCTTTTGGTATTTTAATATTTTTTGTACTACCATTTTTCATAGTTTATGCTTTTTTTTACATTTATTCTCTTAAACTTCGTCTTATTAGTTAATAGTTAGATTCAATTCTGCTCTGTACTTTAATTCTTTCAATCCGATTACTGGTACGTAGTCTAATACGGACTCCTACTTTGCTACTTAACGGAAACTCCAGTCTTCATCTTATCTTTTTTTTTTTTACCTTTTCCTTTTATCTTTCAAGTTTCTCTTACCTCCTAAAGCTGTATATGCTAGGTTTAACGAACGCTTACATTGAACATTACGTACATAATAAAAATTTTATTGTTATAAATATAAGTTATATCTATAATTTATATATATATATTTACTGTAAATCATAAATTTAAGAAATTGATACCTAAATACTTAAATAAGTGGAAACAAATTCAAGAGAAAAAAAAAAAAAAGAGTTTTATTTGCTTGAATTTATAAATTATCATTTTTTGAAAATAAATAAAAAATTTTTATTAATACCAATTATTGTTTATTATTTAATAATTTCTTATCAACTTTTTAGATTAAGCTTCAGTTCAATACAAAGTATTCTTAATTAATATGGAAAATTAAAACTGTTCAACGTACGATTCTATAAGTCAGATGCTAAAGTGGAAATAGTGCTCGCAGAATTCTCAAAAGAAACACAAAACTGAGTAAACTATAGAAAAAAGCATTTTGACGATTGTGAATATAAATTAAAGAAAGAGATACTAAATAAAAAATAATAAATTAACCGCAACCATACAATGTAATAAAAATTATATTGAAATCTTTATTTAAAAGAATATTTCGGCCAATTCGAGTTAGTTTCTGAGATTGACAAAGATAACACAAAAATAAAGAACAACTTATCTGTAAGCAAGCCTGTCATAAACATAAGTATGCTCAGTACCATATTTCCTGTAATATTCAAAATTCTTTTCCCTTTACATATATGTGACAAGTGAGTCGTAAGTTTCTGTGCTCAATTAAGAATGCGGCAGTTATTTTTCTATTTTTTGTAAATGTATAAAAATTTTATATGTAAATTATGCTAAAATATTTGAGAACAAATTTTTAATGAAACGAATAAATTGAAGTGGCAAATGACGTTAAGGAAATTAGATATTTTTTGTCGTGATTTAAATTAAAATATAAAATTTTTACCAGTCCAAGTTGAAAAAATGAATAAAAATGTTTATTCATAATTTAGTAAGTGAAACCATTGAAAATTTTTTTTTAATTAATTATCCAATAACATCCTTCCTTATACCATCACGTAATAAATAAAAGAAAAAGCAAAAACTATTCAAAGTTTGATTTTAGTCATATAAGAATTCATTTTCCTCGCAATTCTAAATTTAAACATTGTCATTTTTCAACTAAAATATTTATTCGTTTAGTCTTTATAGAACAACCCTTTTGTTAACATCAAAATTTATGAATGCAAACCGGATCTTCCAAGAGATAGTATTTACACACGAGTCAAGCAATCGATGTGAAATAGAGCGATATTTTTATAAATGTACAAAAGCGATGAAGCTCGTAACACCATAAAAACGGTCGCTGAGCTCTACAGTTTCGGTCCTGAACGTTCGTTTGCGCGACTAAGGATCGATGGCCGACTGAGCCAGTGGAAACGCTTATATCGATCTGTGTGCGGACAAATACTAATTTAATATTGAAATCGCAGAAGCGCGCGACGTCGGGACTCACGTGTGTGCCCAGTGTCACACTGACCGGCGTCACGACGGTCGACATGCACTCAAGCTCTTTCGTGCAAATATGTGGAACTACCTCATCTTCTCAGCAATCATTGCGATTACGTCGATTCTCTTTCGTCAAAATCTGAAGACGCCGCTGAGCGTCGTCGAACGCCCTGAAACCCATTACGATTATATAATCGGTAAGATGCTCAGAATTACGATTAGAGTAGAACTTCTGCATCTAAAACCTATTCCCGTATTGCGTTTGTCATAAATCTATAATCGAGTTTATTTTCACTTTGTGCTAACTAAATGTTTTGTTGATTCTGTTGACTTTTGATTTCTAATTAATGAAGTTCGGTAGTAAGTTCTGCTTTTAATTTTCATTTTATTGTACGTAATAGTTAACAAAATTAAAATATATTTAATTTTCACATTAAAACCACATTTATAAATTTTGATAACGCGAGAAAAGTAAAATAACATATTTTTTGATAAGTATCTTAAGAAAGAATTGAAATAAATAATGATAGAAAATGAATTCGTGTACACCAAGTGAAAAATAATTTGCAACCATTAATATAATCTTTTAAAATGAAAATATGTTAAACAATATTTTATTATTTAATAAAATATTACAAGTAATTTTTTAATCGAAAAATAACATTTTTAAATTAACTGTTTTTTTAGTTCAGCCTAATAAGGTGATATATTATTTACCTAATGTTAGATTTTCTTGAAATAAGAAAAAAATCTACTGTCGGAAGTTTGAAGGAAAAATTGATTTCGGTGACTCTGCTAAAATAATGTAACTTTATCAGGAGAGTATTTATTAGTCAATTGAATAAATATACTATTTATATACTATAATATAAAAACATATGCTGGTAACTAAAAAGTATTGATAAACGACTTGTTAATTCTTTTATTTCATTATATTTTCTTAATGCCTTAATGATTATATATTGTTGACATAGAAATAAATTGTGCTTGTATATAGGTATAAATTATATAAATTGTATATGTATAAGGTAATTAAAAAAACAATTTCTTATAATGCAATTTTTTTATTAATTTAGAGATAATTTTCAAATAATTAACATATTTATCGTGTTCATTTTTTAATTCAAATTTTATAATACTTTCACTACATAACCCACTATTTAATAAAAAGAGGTATTGATAGAAACTGTATCGGGATGATTCATTTAATACATATCTTCATAATACCTCTTTTATCGTTGGTATTTGTTCATAAAAATGATTATTGCGTATTTTAAGTTGGAGCCGGTACCGCAGGGTGTGTAATGGCTTCGCGCTTATCGAAAAATCCCAATATCTCAGTTCTACTAGTAGAAGCGGGTGGCTACTTCAATTGGTTATCTTCAGTTCCTTTGGCTGCTCCGGCCCTGCAAAAGTCTTATATGGACTGGTCATACAAAACAGATTCGCAGTCTTTTTCCTCTAGAGGCTTGCGGAACCATGTAAGCCAATTAATTTTTATACACTCAATTGCACTGTACTACTTAGAAAGGCCGAAAGCGGCTTTTTTATTTGCAAAAATGCACCAACGTAACATTTGGTATTTCTCTAAAAGGTATTAAACTTATTTTCGTACAGTATCATTTTCATTAATTTAGAGAGTATATCTAAATAATAATTAACTAAAAATTAAATTAATTTTCAAACAGTATTTTTACTACATGATATTATACTTATATATTAATATTATAGTAATATCATTATACTTTCAATGATATTACAAGTGCTTATGCTTTTTATTCATGTTGTATATATAGTAAGGCAAGTATTGGGGATATATCGAAGTTTTTTGTAGATTTAATTAAATTTTTTATAAACGATATTAATATTTTTGTTTTTGTTGCTATTGTTATAATTGTTATTACTTTATTGTACAATATATACATTATTATAATATATTTTCATATTACTATACATAATTATTTTAATTCTTAAGATTATATAATATTTTGGTTATTTTGAATTCCAAAATATTTCTATCTCCTTTCTTTCTTCTTCTTAATATACCTCTAATATTTTTGGTTCATTTTTCATAACTTCTGTTAAATTTTTTTTTACTCTGTTTCATGATATGTTCTATCATTTATTTTTCTTTTATACATATTCTGCGTTTCTTCATCGTTTTTCTAAAATCTGTTTCCTCTAAATTCGATTCTCATTCAGAATTTTACACTTTTTATAATTTCTTCTTTTGAACTTTCATATATCACTTTATATTTTTTTTATTTCAGAACTACTTTCAATTTTGAATCACAAATGTTTTTTAATTTTCTTATTACTTGTAAATTTTGATATTTTTTATCTTCTTTACTTATTTCAAAAGTTCTCTCATTTTTCTTTCTATTATTTGTATACATATTCAATATTTTCCCAGAACCTTGTTTTTCTTTTCTAATAGTCTTTAAATTTATTATTTCATTTTTCTATATTTTTCTTCTTCATCCACTTTTTTTATTCTCGTTTTTATCAATCTTTCAAAATATTAAAATTACTTTTTATCTTAAATTCAAAATTTTTTATCCTTTTAACATCTTAATTTTTAATTTAAGCTTTTATTTTTTCAATAATTTGGCATTTTTTTCTGATTCAAGTATCTATTTAATATATTTATAAATACATAAAGATATAATACATTTACTACTAGATGTTTCAAAATTATAGTCTTTTTTTCTAATACCTCTGTAATTCTTGATTCTTTTTTCTTCTTTTTTGTACATAAATACCACTATACTTTAAAATATTCAGCTATATTCTCTCTTTTTCATAATGTGTTATAAATATAATTCATTTAGTAATTAAATTATGATACTGTAAACAAAGACTTTTTTCGAGACATTCAATTATTGTTACCGTATAAAATAAGTTTTTTATTATCAGTTGACAATACCAATAACAAATTTCTGTATGTAATTTCTATTTAATTTCATAATATTGCTTTAGTATTATACTTTTCATTGAATTTTGAACAAAATATATGTTGTAATTTTCTTTTGTAAATAAAATGTATTTTAAAAAAAGTATATTTAATTGCACAGGTATTTCAATATAGATACAAAAAAATAAACTAAATTTTTACAACTTGCATATATATTTTTGTTAATAATCAATTATAACTTCCGAAAATATCGTTAAAATAATTTATTTAGATGTATTAATTTTATTATTATTTTATTTAACACCTTCAAATTTGATTTGATGTATTTATATAAATATTTATATAATTTTATTTATAAAACATATATATAGTATATTTAAATACAAAAATTAATGCAGGTAACAAAGCTTAAATTATAATACGACACATTCTAAAAAATATCGAAAAATACAAACATTTAATGATTATTATTCTGTTATAATTTATCAAAAATTTGTGAAATATTTTAGTTTAAAAGTCATGGTTAGATGAAGAAGTAATTTATTTAGCTTAATAAATTTTAAGCAATTAAAAATAATTTTGAATATTTTAAAATGAATATTATTATTATTATTATTATTATTATATTATTATTATTATTATGTGTATGTATACCCTTGGTATTGAGTTCAAAGAATTTTTGTTAATTAATATTTATAATTAATGTTTGTTATTTTAATTCGTTGATTGTAAATTGATATTGATTAAAAAATATTTTATGCATAATATATATTATTATAATAATAAAGAAAAAAAATTATTTGTATTTAAAAATTCATGTGATCGAGTTACTTCTGTAAATCTATTTCTACGTCATTTTCCGACGAACTGGTTAATATTACTTAATGTTTTATTCAACAGCAGATATTATTCAAAGAAGAAAAAATTAACCATCAGATAAATATATGTACATTTCAATATTTGATCAATAAAATAGTAGGTCAGAAAACTAGATCTTTTCATATGTATAATAGATAAAATTGAAATATTTTATAAAGAGTTATCGTTTCAGTATTTTGCATCCTACTAACTACTTAAAAAGTATTTAATTATGGTATTTAATGAAAGAACACTTATTTATAATAACTTATTAGTATTACCAGTATTATCAGCAATCAACTTACCTGAATTAAAACATTTAGACTTATATCAGTTAGAAGATCTGCGGTAAAAAGGTAAAAAAGATAAAGATTAGGACGTAACCCACTTAAGTTTATCGACCCCTTATTAGCAACAATTCATCCCTCGAGGCAAGGGCTTGGGTGGAAGTGGACAGCTCAACTACCTAGTTCACTCATTTGGCAGACCAGAAGATTATTCACACTGGCCTCAAGGTTGGTCTCACGCAGAACTCCAGCCGTACTTCCAGCGGGTGTTGAAGCTTATGCAAGTTCGCACTGCCGCGAAGTACGAGAGCCTCGCCCAAGCGATGCGTACAGCTGAAGAAAACCTTCGGTTAAGCGACACTATTTTCACAGAGGCCCAGAGTACGATATTCGAAGGATCACGCTGGAGCACCTACCACTCACACCTGAAGCCCGCCTGGGACCGCTCGAATCTTCATATACTTGTAAACACGAGGGTCACGAGGGTAAGGTTCCTTGAACGTCGACGAAAGAAAATTAAACTACCTTTCCTAATAATCATGTTATCATTTATTATTACTATCTCCTAAATTGATTGTCAAATGCTAAACTTCGTTTATTCGTATTGATGTAATGAATGGAAAAAGCATTGCCAAATTCTATTGCACTTCAATTCTGAATATCTTATTACATTTCTATTTTAAACGTCCTATTTATCTGTATATTATAATAACTTGTTATTATTTACCAAAATTATAGATAATGGATTTTATATTTTTAAAATCATGTACAGAAATATAGCGAAAAATTTCAATTTAAAATGAAATAAAAACAACATGTAGTATATAACGATAACAATAAACTATACCGGAAGTCTATTACACTGTTATCTCTATTATCCTAGAAATTTCATTTGAGTGAAATATTCTTTTTCTAAGCTACTCCAATTGTATATATATATATTAATTTCTATTAGAAAAAAATTGAAATCCAACAATCATTCTTAATAAAATAAACGTTAAAAAAATAACTAAATGTTTTATAAATCAATATCTTTTATTAAAGTTGTAAATACTAATAATAGATTAGATTTATATAGTAAATAAATAAATATTATACTTTTTAATGTATAAATAAGAAATTATAAAAATTAAATTTATGTATATTCCAGATAAATGTTTTGTTGTTTGATTTCATTTATAACACTTGTTTTTAATCTTTCTAAAAGTCATTAATCAATAATACCTCAAGTTTTCTAAAAAAACGTTTATGATCTTTAATCTTATTCACAATAAAATATACTGTATATTTTATGTTTTAATTTATAATATGAAATTTATTATTACAATACCTTTTGAAAAATTATGAATTTTTTTACTTTTACGTCTTATACATATGTTTAGAAATGAACTTCTTTTATAAAAATAAATTTAATTCCATTAAAATTTTAATTAAAATTCTAAAACATTAATTATTATTATGTTTTAATTTAAAATATTATAAAATCTAATGTATCAATTACAACTCATTTCCATGAATTTAAACATATCGTAGAAAATATCATTTTCTAATATAAGTGAAAATAAAAATTTTAATTCTTATAAAAAAAATACATCGACTCTATTATAATATTTTTATTATTTTCCTTGAACTAAAATTGAAGATTCTGTTGGATGGGAAAAATACAATCGAAGGTGTTGAATTGCAAAATGTGGATGGGTCGCGTGAACAAATTGAAGCTAAAGAAGTAATACTTTGCGCAGGTGCAATCAGTACTCCTCATTTATTAATGATTTCCGGTATCGGCCCAGCGGACCAATTACAAAAATACAAGGTATGATAAAAAATAAAAATTAGACCGTATACCTAATTCTATTACTGTTAAATAATTATTGAAACATATCGAGCGTTTCCAAAATTGTTCTTTCATTTTCCAAAATACAAATCATTATAGATTGTAATAATGAGAATAATAATAATAAAAACAACAACAACAATAACATGAGAAATATTAATTGACCGTGTTAATTTTTCTTCAATGTAACTACTAATAGATTTTTTCTAATAATATTTTTTTAGATACCGGTACGACTTGATATTCCAACTGTTGGAAAAAACTACGCCGATCACTTCAATATGCCAGTCTATGTTAAAATTAAAGCACCAGTCAGTATTACGTTAAAGAAGCTCCAATCAGTTTCAACAATTATTGAATACTTTTTATTTGGAACCGGTACGCATTTATAAACACTGCGTTAAATAAATACATTGTAAATATTTAAGTAAAGTAATCGCAAATTTTAAATTTACATCGTCGAAGTAAAAAACTATTATATATCCTCATCATACTTTATCAAAGTATTTATCATTTACATTTTTACACTCGATATTAATAACTTTATTCTGTTAAAATATAATGCAACAACTTAATCATTTGACTATAATTATATTGTTCAAGTTGAACTAAAAATAATTCTTTGAACCATAAAATTATATTACATTCCATGCAAGAGGATAGCCTTGATAAAATATTTTATTAATGATTAATTGAATTTAATAAATGTATAAATGTAATAAAAATAGTCGCCGAAAGTTCTAGTCAATCACCTATCTACATGTTTCTACTTGTTTGTACAAGCGCGCGTGTATGTATATTAATAATTAACAAGTGCGTATTGTTATTAATAATTAACTTTAAAAAATTTAACAATATAAATTAAACTTCCATCCGCTATATCAAAACTGATGTTCCTCGTCGCTTGAGATTCTCTATTAATTCATCTAGGGCTTCTGGCTTCTAATGGAATTATGGCTATCGCTCGAGTCAATGATAGCGGTGTAATTCTTGCTGGTATAGGATCTGCCGATGAAAAACTACTGAAAAATCTTTCGAATTACCGAACCAAGGTACGGAGTTAATTTTTTATTAAAACAACTGTATATTTTTATTATATCATAACTTTTATCTGATAAACTTAAAAGATAAGTTAAATTTAGGTAGAATATCATTAAAAAATTATACCTTTAAAATATTAATATTTAGATTCAAATATAAATGCAACACTTAAAAATAAATTTTAAAATGATTTTTAAAAATCAAATAAAAACCTTATTAATTAATAAAATGTATTGAAGTTAAAATTTTAATAAGAATGTTAACTGATGCATATTAAAATCAATCTATTCATAAATAGTTTAATTTAATTTATTACATTTTTAATAAACTAAACACTTTGCAAAAGTTGATGAACTATCCCCTTTGTTACTAAAATAATGTTTCAAACATTTTATCAAAAAATTAAAAAAATGTTTTATGAAGTTTTTCGAAATACTTCTGAAACTTTAATAAATATATAATAATTAAAGATGAAAGGAAAAAATTCAAAATCGTATTTTTATGAGGGAAAAAAATTTTTTTTAATTTTTTCTTTCATATTATACGTTTATAGATCATTTTTCAAGTGTTTTAAAAATATTTCTATTTCATACAAAGATGTATATAAATTTTTTTAAAATGATTTTTTAATATTTTCTTAAGTTTTATATTACCATTGGTAATTTCTTGGTTTTTCTGTATTATTCAACTATGTACAAACTAATCTTAAATTATCATACTAATTTCACACGAATTATTCATTCTAAAGTAAATCAAGCATACTGTAAAAAATTCTAAATTTTTTTCTTCTTTTTTTCAATATAAAAATTCATATTACTATTTTTGCCTAAAGAAAATACATTGTACGCGATTAAAAAATTATTTATGTTGATAAAAAACAAATTATATTGAAAAGAAACTATTTGTTACTTTATATAACAAATTTTTTAAAAATCAGATTTGTTTGTTATATTTTGCAACGATTTTACGAATACGAACATCCATATTAATAAATTAGTTAATCAAACGTAATTCTTAAAAAGTTGTCGCTGTAGAGCAGAAAAAGAAATTTATAATCGCTGAATTAAAAAATTTAATTTCAATTTTTAAAAAACAAGTGAAAATATGTTAAAAAATTTTAACTGAATAAATATTATAAAGTATGTCATAAAAAGTGATTCCTGCAATCAACATTTAATATTTCTGAAACTGAATACCGAACTCTACGGGAGACAATAAAGAAAATTACATATAAAATAGCGCATAAATAATTAAGTATTCTTGGAATTAATTTCAGCGTGGATTAGACTTTCAGATCACTCTTTCCAACACATAACGACACGAAGCGCGATGGTTTTGTATTCATGTCTAATTGTCTACAGCCAAGGAGTCGTGGAAATATTACGCTTAGGTCGAGGAGCGTTTTTGATCATCCGATTATCCAACCAGCTTTCCTCGAGCAATACGAGGATGTTGAATGTATTATAAAAGGTATCGAAAAACAAATTTATGTTTAATAACTGTATTATTTTCCCTTTCATTTCAAATTTATAATTGTGTTGCTGCTTGCACTTTCCTGAGAATCTGAACTATTTACACATAATTATGCACATGTCGTGTAGTTTAAATAATCAAAGAATGCAAGAGGCTGAAATATAACTTTCTGTTAAGTGTTGAAACTTTCTCATGTAATATCCATTTTTATACTTTCCAATGCCAATGAAAGTAAAAATTTTTGTTTAAAAAAAAAAATTATCTTTAAATTACTTTTATTTGATCTCTACTTTATTTATATTGTTAACGTGAAACACATACTGAAAATACTCGCAATAATAATAAAATAGTTAATTATTGTAAACGCAGAAGTTATCATTTACATTTCAGAAATAAATAAATTATAAAATGAAGGAATAAAATACATAATAATTATTCTTACCGTAAATGATCCTAAGTTAATTAATTTACTCTTAGAAACTTATAAAAATATGAATATTGAAATTTTATAAAACACTTGAATTTATAAGAATCTTGAAATACAATTCTACAATACTAAGATATTTATCAATAAAAAAATGTATTCGTTGTTTAGCCAATGTTATTTCATAACATGATACATCAATATTCACATTAGTGAATATTATTGAAAATTAACTGAAATAACTTCTTATTCACATGATATATTACTTAATAGTAAATAATAATCTATAAAATACTTTTGGAAAATGATAGAAAAGTAAGAGGATATCGTATTTTTTTAATCGGTATAAAAAATGTTCTGTATCAGGAAAAATTAAAAAAAATTAAGATACGTGAATTATATTCTAATAAAAAATAATTCATCAATTCCAAGTACATAATTTCCAAAAACAACATAAAAACTATACCAACACATAACAAGTAATTTAGTTACGTTCTAGCAATTAGGTTTGGCCTTCATATCATTGATACGCCGCTTTTTCGCGAATTCGGTGCAGAGGTACACGTACCTGTTCTCGAAGAGTGCCAGGATTTCGTACAGGATTATCGAAACGACGCGTTTGCAGAATGTGTAATAAGGGTGGCTGCGGTTACGAGTCATCATCCGTCCGGTACTTGTAAGATGGGCGATAGTGATGATGGCGCCGTCGTCGACGAGTTCCTCAGGTGAACCGATTTATTATTTTTATCTCTCTATAATTTTAACCACTACTGGTATTGTAAAATCTATGATGCAATAGAGATACTAATAATAATGAAACACCGTTGCTTATTATGTTAAGCATAACATAATTTATTAATTATTAAAAACGATAGCCATTGATTGTAAGAAAAACAGCATTATCTTAAAAAAAATCAATTATTTAATTTTTAATTATTCAAATTTTTCATTTTCTTCGTATTTAAAAATATTTGTGAGTAAAATTTTTTAACAATTATATAAATTATAAGAAAATTATATAAAAAATGTATAAATTTAAATTAATGTAATGAAAAATATAAGATATAATTTTTAAAAACTTTATAAATGAAATTTGAATGATATTTATTATACAAATCCATACATACCGAAAAATATGAGCAATATTTTATAAAAAATCAAAATTTTTGTGAATGTTGTAATACAGAGAAATGTTGATTGTATTATATATTAGTTAAAATTAGTTTTTACTTTTCAAAATAAATCTATTATTATAAAATTTTATCTAAAACTAATAAAATATAGTAGTTTTTGAACTTGTTAATATCAATCAATTCCGTCTTATCAAAATAATAAACTAATAAAAATTTTTAATTTTTAAATATTTATTAAAAATGCTGACTTTGACTAAAATAATTTATAAGTTGTTGGTGAGATTAAATTAAAAATGCAACGCTTTATTGCAATATTTAATACTGAAGTATTTGTCAACGGAACACTTTTATTATCATTTATTTTTTTTATAGAAACAATTTTTATGTTAAATAATGTTATAATTGAAAATTTTCAAATGTTTAAACAACAAATTCTTTAAAAAATACAAAATATAACTTTATGAAAATGTTCATTTCGTATTTTTATCAATTAAAAATGTTCAGTATTAATCATTGTACGTTAAATAAAAGACATAGCACACGTAATGTTACAATTAATATTTACCAAATAAAAGTATAAAACATAAATATTTATTTTTATTTCGTTAAAACAAATAATAAATAAATATATAACCTCCGTTCTCTCAATTAAGGCATGTAAATAAAAATAACGAACTTATTCAAAAACTAACTTTATTAAAAAATTTAAATAATCGGAATTCATAAACTTTATATTCAGTAATTACAACATTAACGCGAACGTCTACATTATTGCGAATCTTCGTTCCTATTTTGCAGAGTGCATGGGATTGACGGCCTTCGAATAGTCGATGCCAGTGTACTACCAACTCCAGTTTCAGGAACACCTAATTCCGTAATAATAGTCCTTGCCGAGAAAATAGCTGACATTATCTTACAGTCAACTAAATATAAGCGATAAAGTGGTAGGAGAAGAATAACTTCATCATTTGATAAAAACTTATTGGAATCATTATAACGTGTGATAAACTAGTGCCTTTATTATTCGCTTTTCAACAAGTTTTCATTAGGTAGCAACAAGGAATGACTATGCATGCCATTATACGTTTCAGTAACGACTATGTAATATTTATATTTATAAGATGTAACGTTTGACGAGCTACTGTTTAACCGAAAGAAGTACAAGTAAATTTAAATATTAAATTTTTATTATGAAAGCGCTAAAATGTTTCTAGTTTATTCTTATTGTCAATCTAAATACACAGGAAGAAATTTTTATAAAAGAAAACAACTATTAATACACAAATACAATCACAATCTGATACAGATTACAATTATTTTTTATTGCAACACTTGAACATTAGTTATTAATCAATTTAATTCATTTAATTTTATTTATATTATTAAAATTTATTACATTACTACACTATTGTAATTTTCAACATAAAATTATTTTCCATGCATGTTTATTGCTACTACCTAATTACATACAGCAATGAATTACGTATGATAATTAAATAATCCAATTGCAATTCAAATAACTTCAAATATGAGAGATATGTCCGGCATTTCTTTTTTATAAAAAGTTGTGCAGTTGTTACACCTCGAAAATAACCTTTTGTAAACATTAAGAATAACCATGGATACTTTTTTCGATACTTTGTCGTATCCTTTCCATGAATTACACATTTAAATACATTTATAACTGGAACTAGTTTGTATTTTAATGCTTGTCATATTTAAAATCTTTTAAATATACCACATACATTATGTAAAAGTGTTTAATTAATATAATCTTTTATTAACAAACTGATTGATAAAATGACGTTTTACATAATCGTATTATGCGTTGTATTTGTACATAGATTTAAATTTATTTATGACTATTGCAGTCGACTTATTTAAAATGATAATATAAATACGATTAAAAATTATGAAAAACAAGAGCAATTGTTCGTTTCGGCATTGATAACAATATATACATATTTAACATATATTTTAAAACAATTTTTTTAGACAAAATTTACTAATATGATAATGAGAATACTAAAAATTAAAGTGACTATTGATAGAAATAAATTAATCCAATAAAATTTTTGAGCATTTGTAAATAAAATGAAAATAACTTCTAAATTACATAACATTTATGTTTTCATTTACTATATAGAAATCAAAAACCCATAACGTACTTATTTTCTCATAAAAATCAGTTTTTCAATTCCACTGTATTTAGGAAAAGGAAATATTGTATGCAATACACCATTGCAATATTTATTGCAAATTTTTCTTAAAACTTTCTATAATTATATATTTGTTATCATTTATATTGAAGTGATTATTTCTGATAAAAAAATAAATCGATCTTTTAAACGATGATTATGTGTATTAATAAATAATATATATAAGAGTTAAAAATTTCAAAATGTTATAAAAAGTTGTGCGATTCCTATCTCAAGGAATTCACTTTTTGGCTATAAATATTGTCGGCAATAATAATTCTCGATAAAAAACTCTTAAAACCATTTTAGTGAAAAACAATAATCGCATAATAAAATAAATAGTTTTATCACTATGAAAAAATTTAACGAATTCGCCTTTTTGCATTTTACAATTGGAATGATACAAGCATTTATGTACATGTGTACAAACTAATAAATATGTCAATGAATAAACATATACAAGAAATAAATAAAATCTTTAATTTATTTCTTGTATATAATTTGTTTAATCTCTCCATATATTTCTATTCGCATAAGAACATTGCCCAACAATAATGTTTTTTAACTTATGTCACCAGTAAATTGTAATAAACATCCCACTGCACCAAAATATCCCTATAATATTTATAAAAAAATATATAATAAATAAGCTATATCAAGATAATGAATTGAAAAGGTTGATATAATTTTTCCTTACCTCGTGTTCCAAAAAGAGAGCATTAAGTGTGCCCTTAGACCAGTAGTCCATTGCAGAAGCTAGTAATTTCATTGAAATAGGATTTACTCGTAAAAAGTTTCCAACAAATACTACCTAAAAGATTTTTAAAGATATTCAAATTTTTGTAAATTAATAAGTATATTTTGAACAATACATTTTATAAATATAATTCTAACAACTACATACATTGATCGATTTTTTATAAGAATCTTCTAAATACCTAATAAGATTTAGAATATTATTTTAAAATAGTTTTACAATTTCCAGATTTTAAACCGGTGTTTTAATATAGCCCTCTAAATTATTTGTTACAAAACGAATATGTAACTTTAAGTAAAAGTAGTATAGCAAGTGTTTGAACTTTAAATTGATTTAACAAAATTGTACATATAAACATATATTAATAAAATACATAATTCTTGTTATTATGTATGCATATATATATGTATATATATATATACACACAAACACAAACACAAATGTAGTAAACATACATATTTATTAAATCTTTAAAAACGAGTATAGTAAAAAATATTCAATTTATTTATATATACAACGGACTTTTTATGTCACGATGAAAAGATAAAGTATTCTCTTTGGGCTCTAATATGTAAATTAAAATGTTTAAATTTCTATTTATAAATTAATTTATAAATATCCATTTGATAAACACAAGGTTACACAAGAATTGTTTTACTTATGTACATTTCAATGTGTTTAAATGTTTTATAATTTAAATTATAAAAAATAATAAAAGTAATTTTTTACACTTTTTTTATCAAAAATATCTATAATAAAACATACCCTCTCAATTTTTTCGTTGAGAGCACACATCCTTGTTATTGACCCAATATTATTTGTTATTGTGACGAGGGTAGCGCGGGCAAGGTCCTCTTTTGTAACAGTGTTTCTCCTGTCTTTAGAATTCATCTGTCCAAAACTACAGACATCGTAAAAACTTAAAATACATGTAATAATTAGAAAAAAACTAAGTCTACAAAGCATATCTACAAGAAATAATTAAAGTTGTAAATACTAGTAAATTTTTACAGAATGATTAATTATGTTGTGCAATGAATTCTATTACAAGAAATTAAGTAATAAAACAAATTGCTACCAAAATTATAGTAATTCAGAAATTTATAAAATATTTCATATGTGATACAAATGTATGAGAGTTTCTTTTAGTATTTGAAAATTTATACAAATTTTCTTTATATTAAAATATCTGTAAAATAATTCTTTTTTAAAAAAATGACATTTTTTAAAATAAAAATTAATTTGAACTATCTACCATCAAGTAAAATATAGAATATGCATAATACAAACAGTATAAGTGTAACTTCTTTCAAAAAGAATTCTATTAACGGTTAATTGGTAAAATTTACTTTTTTCGTAATTGTTTTCATATAATATTTTTATTAATTATGAAGTCAAGTGTACATAATAAAAACCTAAGTTATAGATATATTTTAATTGAAACTGTTTCTGAATAATATTTTCTTTTTAAATGGACATAAATACAAACTTAACGATGATATGAATATATGATATTATTTAATAATTATTACAGAAATTCTGAGTTATGAGTTACTTAAAGCATTAGAAGATCTGTAATTTTAATATTTTAACTCGGATAAAATCATAAATTGAAATATAGGTAAAGAAAAATTAATAATACAAACTAGTGCAAAATAACAGAATTTCATAAAAAATGAAAAAATTTTTATAAAATCTAATTATAAATCTTACCCTTTACTTGAGTATGATTTATTTAATACAATACGAAAATTATATAAATTTTTATCAAAATGGCCATTACCTGCTTGCAACAAGATCCCCTGGCAAGCCAAAACGAGAATAACCACCTCCATAAATGTCTTTAACTAATTTATCTACCCTGGTACTATCTCCACTAGTTGCTAATTCTATTGCTTCTTCAAATGTATTACAGCCAGTCAATAAACAACATAATCCTAAAAATGTGCCTCCACCCAAACTGTGAAATATTAAAAAATTATTATTTAAATAAAAATATAAATAAAATCTTAGCATGAAAATTACAGTATTTTAAAAAACAATTTTAATTTTAATTTTTTGAAAATACTTGATTTTTTCTTTAAAAAAAGTAAAAGTTTATGATATTGTTTATCAACTTACCTTGTACCACTTATCCTTCTGTAATCATTTGGACCTTGTACAGCTAGTATACTAACACCTGAGCCAATATTTACAAGCTGTAATAAGATATTACGAAGAAAATTAAATAGAATATTTTTTTAATTATTTGGTAGAAATATAAACTATTATTTTTCCACATTGCATATGCATTAAGTCTCAAAATATTTAAAAAATTTAATTATTTAAATTTATGTAAAGTGAAGTAAATCATTAATTACCACTCGAGTAGAATACCGAATAAAAAATTATTTACAATTATTTTATTCGCAACTTAAATACATAAAAAAATTTAATATTTTAATGTATTTATGTAAAACAGATGAGAAAATATTGTGAGACGAACCAAAAATGGATATGGCTTCGAGAAGTCATATGGCATTTTGTGGCACTTATCGTCATCTGTAGGATTAGCCCAGTAATAGCATTCACACGGATTCGTCATTTCAATATAAAGCATTCCCCTTATAAGACTGTCCAGCTCATCAAATTTTGCCAAGCTTAGATTGACTTCCTTTTTGAAATTTTCTTCGAATTTGTAAGCACCACCGCCGGTCGCACAAACCGTTGTCACGAGATTGGCCATACCTTTGGACTTTGCTAGTGCCAAAAAGTTACCCATTTCACTTGTAGGAAACCTAATGAAGTGCAAGGTACCCCGCCTACCTCGTATACAAACGTCATCCATCTGTAAAAAAAGTTTTTTATTAGTTACATATTTTAGTTATTAACTTATTTTTATCACTACTATAAAAAAATGATTCAGCAAGAACTAAGTTAAAAAAAATATTTATGTATTTGATTTACTTAAATTACTTAAAAAATAAAAATTACTTATAATTTATTTTCGACAGCATAAGTACTTATTTATATATTTACTTATGTATTGTATGAAAATCGATTCTTTCGGTATGATTTTAAGATAATATTTATACTTTTTAAGAAATATGCAAAATTGTGAAAAAGTATTTAAAATATTATTTTTTTTTATTATGATTTCAAATTTCAATCTTTAGAAAACTTCAAGGAAAAATTTTAATTGCTTTTAAATCATTAAAAAAAAAAAACCATCAAAAAAACATTTCTCTACTGGACTTTATGAGTTAGTGAAACTTATATAAACAAAGTCGTTTATTAAAAATATTAATAACAAGTTAATTTTTACCTGAAGATGTGCGTCTCGATGGCCAGTTTTCCCATATGCTGAATTTTTTGTCAAATATTGACGAATATTCTTTAGGGTTTCAACTTCTGCATCGGCTTCATCTTTTGTTATGTATTTTGGTTCAAAGTATACTAATTTACATAATGTGCCACCAATGTCCATACCAAACCAAGGCATTGCTAAAATATAAAATATCATAGTAGTACCGTTGATGAATTCACAACAGAATACATTTTAAAATTCATTGATGTTGAATTTTGAAAATATTAAAATAAAAATTATCTTTATTGTATTAAGAAAATTGTAATCATTTTATGGATATTTAAGATTAAAGGAAATATTCATCGATGAATTTAATTATAAAATTTTACAAATTATAAAATTTTTTAAAAATACATGTAAAATTTATGCAGTTTAGATCATTATTATTTTAGCTTGATTATATGTGTTTATTTAATATAGCATCAATTTCATTAGCTACTTGTTTATTACTTATTCAAATTACTTATTCAAAATAACATTTTACATATTTACGATTTTCAAATTCTTTCCTAATCAATATACATTGGAAAATATTTTTCACTCAAATTTAACATTATTTAAAAAACAAATTTATATATGTTTTTAAAATAATGTTATCAAACTTGTTTAATCATTACAAACATTCAACAACTTCTTTTAAACAATAACAACTTAAAAATATACAGTTTGAAAACTAAGCTTGAATAATAAAGTTACTCGTCAAAATTCAAATTCTTAAGATACTACAATTTTTTTGTAAGCAATGTATTTATTGATATTAAAAGTTAAATAAACAAGAAAAAAGAATATTTACTGTTGAACTTTTGAACAAATTCAATAATATTATTTGTGTTAATGATATTATTTTGTATGTTATGAAGAAACTTTAATAGTTTTTTAATATTTCAAATAGTTAATGAACTACATGCATTATTATATAAATAAGTGGATTAAAGAGTAGTAAGAAAAATAAAGATGGCTAATCCAAGCACACACATACAATTCCCAGACTCACAGGGTGGTGAGTTGTTCTTCGACTGTTTAGTTGATACAGCCGCAGCATTTGTATAACCATTTGAAGCCATGACCTCTTCATTAAGGCAATTTTCACAATTTTGAGGCCTCATATTTTTTTTTACCTAATAATTTAATTAAAAAACTTAATTGATCTGATGATTTTCCAGCTGAAAATAAATAATAAATAATTAAAATCAATGATTAAAAAATTTTATAATCAAGCAATAATTTAAAAATAGTTATTCTGTTATATCAAAAATTTACCTTATATTTAAAAAATTAAGAATTATATCATATGTAATAAATTTATATATAAAAAAAGTTAAGTTTCAAAATATGAATAAAAAAATTAAATATTTAAGCTATAATTTCACTTATAAAAATCAATTGAACATAAGATTAGAAACATTTTATAAATAATTTAAAACTTTGACATGCAATCTTTAACATATCATTATCATATATAATAAGCTCTAATTATACAAGTAATCATAAGTATTAAATATTTATTTTATAATAAATATAAATTTTTATTCGAGAGAGCTAATAGAAATATGTAAAATAGAGGTTAATTATATCTAATTTATATAAAGAATACAGATGGAATAATCAACATAAAACATTTTTGTGTCAAACATGAGAATGAAATAGTCAAACTTCAAATAGCCTTATATTTAAATATTTATTTTAAAAGCTACAGATGCAATAAACAAATTTAAGTTTATACATTGAAATTTTTTTATCTAATAGTAAGGTATATTTTACTTTATTATAGATAATGGATATTTTACTAAAAAACCTTTTTTCAAAAGACTTACACGTTTTTTTAGATTAGAGTTAAAAAAATACTCTTTATTATGAAACATTAAAAAAATAATACATTGTGAAATTAATCATCCTTTGGTATTATAGGTCTTGACATCTAGCATGAAAGATAATCTGACTGTCGTATTTAATAAAAAGAATATCTTATGCTTTATCTACTTTAAGATTTGTGAATTATACTTATAAGATATTTACTATATCATTCTGCCCATAAAAGTTTTATATTAGAAAATATATTATAAGATATTATCTGATTGAAAAATTAAACAAGCCTAAAAGTATTTATAACCTGTAATAATGAAATACAAATACATATTACTAACAATAGTAGTAACTACAATAATAGGAGCTTAATTATAGAAACTTTGAATAAAAAAATTTAACATAAAAATAGATAATAGAAAATTCATAAGTTAATTTATGTTAATCGATAAAACTTTCATGTGACTAAAATGTATTTTAATTTGATCCAAAATATTCAGCTAATTCAGCAACTACCACCAGGTGATTTCTATTGAAATATTATAAAACATTAAAAGATGTAAGTAAATTTGAATTTAATATATTCACATTTTAAGCACTTAACGATCGGACAACAGCTTGCTACATGCTAAATTCTAAACAAATACAAAATCGCTGCAGCGAAGATAAAATATTATTGATGCGAGCATAGGGATTATTGACAAAAAAGAGAACTTTATCACTTTAACTTTGATTAGATCAAGAAATTTAAAAGCACAGAGATAACGAGATTCCGACAGTGAATTGCAAAAATAATTGATGGATGTATAAATGAGTTTTTTATATGTACTCATTACGCCCTTAACGGTACTTGACGTTCGCATCCTACGGAATTTTACACTGGCGCAAACCACGGCTACATGTATTAGAGAAATGTTCGGCGAAGATGTATAATAATAATGAGAGTATTCTTAATCATCGACAATGCCTTGCTCACCTGAGCTAATCATATTCGTGGAAATGTAATACCAACAGCAATAGTAACGAATAAGATGTGTCGGTTCCAGCATAAAAAGGCCGAGCCTGCAAAACAATAAGGGCAGCATATACAGCAATTCTTACACTATAGGTTCACTTGGTTGTTCGCACTATGTCCAATAGCACAGACGACGACGATACGCGGACAGTACACGATACGTCCGATTATTCATATGCGTATTGCTTTTGTGTGCGAGCGCCTGCATATATAAGTTGGGTATATATTATTCACATCGAAGGTCTGCGATATTTATCGGTCGCTCGGCGGTTTCGTTACATGACATACGTGCGTGCGCTGAAGCCGTGGAAGTCGAACACGCGACTGCGTCAGCCGTAACGTCGTAAATACTTGGTAACGCTGTACCTATGCCACCACAGGAACAACGTGTGTCGCTCGACGTTCTTTTTTCGGAGAAGGAGGCCGGAGTATTCGATCACGCGAGTGTTTTTGCCAAGGCCACGGCCGTCTACCGTGGCGCTGGCTAGCGTCTGCTCGGTACCCGTTCGATCACCAACGGGTACGACGCTGCGAATGGCTCGAGCAATACTGAGCCACTGTCCAGTGATGCGCGCGCGCCTCGATGGTAGGAGAGCAGCACTAAGGTGTACGTGTATTTGCGCTCGTAGTAGAGGCCGACATTCATCCTTACCGCTGAATATGCAGGCGCGTTTGCACGTTATGATCATTCATCGAGAATATTTTTATTTGGCATTTTAAAGATCAAGAGGAGGTCGATGTTCTTCCTCGTCGACAGTAAGAAGGCAGAATTGCTCATTTTTTAATTTTCTAGAGACTCTTATTCGGTACTGTTTTAGTTTTACCGGGTGCTACGGCATTATGCAAACTATTTTTAAATTTGCTATTTTGACTTTCAAATATTCAAGTGTCAAATAATACTACAAAAATTTGACTCCAAATTTCTTCTAAGTTTTTACGGGGTATTATCAACGTGTGCTTTATAAATCATTTTTCTTTTTTATAACAATCCTTCGCATATAGAAAGACAAATGTGAACATTATCTATGCAAATATCTGGACACTGCAGATATCAGTGGTAATTCCAAGAAATTAAATTAAATTAAATTCATAATGTATTTTCAAACCATGATGTTGAATCGAGAAATTTGAAAAATTCATAAGAAAAAGAATTGCGTTTGATTCTTATGAACTATCATGAAAAACATATTCTGATAAATACTTTTCTATATTTCACATTATTTAAAATTTACAAATTTTTTAAAGGAAATTATACAATATATCAAAATATGCATTACAAAAAAATAATGTGTGCTTCCAAATCTTCAATGATTCTTGTTATGTAAAGTATTCGTTAAAAAATACTGAATTGATTAAAATTTAAATATATTTTATAAATTTTTATCGAGACAATGTTACAAAGATTAAAATAATATTACTTAAATTGTTCTTTACTTCCAATATTGTAAAATCACCCGTGCGGACGCGCGTGTGCACATACGCGCATTAGATATCAAACAAAAACATTGTTTAAAGCTATTTGTACAATGTACAGTATTAGAAACTTGGATTATACATTACATTGGATTTGTATACAGAATTGTTAGAAGTATAAGTATAACCAAAATGTGACTAATTATTTTCAAAATGTTTATCGAAAAAACAAAATAATAATTATATTAGTTTAATAATGAAATAATCTTACAAGTCCTTAATATTTGAATATAAATATTATTTGTATTTTCATTTTTATTTGTAAAATTCCTCTCTATAATAATATTCATAAATTAGTAACTTTCTCTCTCTCTACCATTACTTGTATTAATACTAATAATTGGATTCGATTTGTATTCGTTTTCACATCGGCAGTGTTATTACTCACATAATACAATGCGTAAAATATATTAACCAAATCTGAAAGTATCCAATATTAAAAATTCAATATTACGCTTTTAGTACAGGAAACAATCAATAAAGAAATCAGATGTATAAAAGAACGACAAATTTGACTCGCAATCTATTTCAAGCATGGAATTTATTTATACACTTCGAGAATGACCACCAAAGTTATAAACAAGCATATATCGAGAGACACAGGATTTCCCTTGAAGAAATTTATGCAATTTATGCAAAAAGTTGCGCAATATTAAGAGTTCGACGTATTATTTTAGTTATGTTAACATTTCATTAAAATAAACGCGAACGCAAAAACGGTAAATATTTCAAATATCTAACTGTGTTAAAAGCAATCCAATAAAATCAATAAAATAAAATTTTTTTATTTGACTAATGTTAAGCAAGTACAATTCGCTTACTAATATGTTTAAAAAAAAAACTGCAGATTTATTTTTACTTATTCGTCAGCGCGTAATTTCTAAAACTAAAATCTCTATAAAATCATCATTGTTAAGGATTTTTCATTTCAATAGTAATTTTAAATTAAATATATCTTTTTTTTAATTTTTTATAAATTATAACAACATGGTAATTAATTATACGATTTAAATTTCTTTTAATACTTGCTGCTAGCTGTATATTAGTACTTGTATTATTTAAAAATCATTGATATCGTAAAATATAGATAGATTATGACTTTTACAATTTAGATACAATTTTTTATGGAATCTAATCTAAAGCCTTAGATATATATCATGACTCAATTGCAAAAATTATTGACATTCACGTTTTCTTCTTATTATCTCTTATTGTTGTTTACGATGTCAACTATATTTTTTCATAATTTTTCAAATTTGAATTGAAAATGTTGATATAAAAACACTTTTGTTTATAATATACTTCTAGACTGCTTTATATCAGAATATAAAAATACTGATCTGTTCACTGACTCCGTCAATTTCTTTCAACAAGATTATTAAAGTTGTAAATTCACCGACATTCTGGAAAGCATTAATAAAAATTGATATCCTTAAAGTAATTTGGTATTTTAAATTACATATAAAATGACATTTTCTTGCTCTTCTTAAAATTGTCATACAAGTTTGATAATTAATTAATAATAACCACTAATTAAATACATTTTAAAGAAATAAATATATTTTTATTGACTTTATTATTGACAGTATAACGTCATCCTGTTAACTTATATTAAAAAAAATAAGAACATTACATTTATATTAGAAATTTTTTTATGAAATTTTAATTTCTTATAGTTATGGTATTTTTAATCGTATGGTTAAAAAGTCTATATTTTACTTGATCGTTATAATAGTACAGGTTTAATAGTTTATTATTCAATTTCATGGAATAATACACGATTAATGTATCATTACAGCTTTATTTACAATACAGTTTTACTTCGAAGTTATAATTTTGTAAAAACTTAGTACTACTACGTTTTTCTGAAAATTCTTAGACCTATATTTATTTATCTTTATTTTCGATTAATCTATCTAAAAATGAATTTTCTAGAAATAAAATAAATGTAGACTTATTCTCTGTCTAGTTTATGAAATAGATTTTAATTTTTCATCAGATTGCTTATCCGACGGCGGTTTCAAGTTTTTAAGAATTTACATTACGATGCAATTTTAGAAATTAATCTATTGAGATAAGACCTGCAATCAACAGATTTTTAAAACATTAAAGAAATAGTTTTTGCTTTCGTGAATTTTGTTCTTTTTATAAACCGATAACGAGATTTCAAAGCAATTAAAAAGCAATTATGAAAAGCTTAAAGCGATGTAATGTAAAAAAATATGAAGCATGATATTATTTTATCGTATTGTATCAAGTTTAAAATTATATTATTTATCATTCGGAAATATACTTATATACTTATATTATACGATAAGTATTTCTTGATTTTTTTCCACTGTACTCAAATCTTACACAAAGTTTCTGTATTTTATTCTATACTATATAAAAATATTTTTCTTTTGATATTGCTAGTCATTTTTAAATATCCACAAAATAGAAAAATAATTATCAAATATTTATTTATTAATTTACTAATTTATTATTAGTACATATACAATAAATGGAATATTTGTCCAAAATTTTTAAAATATTAATTAACTTAATGTATATATGCTAAAGATAATTTCTAAAAATTTTCTCCATTAATGCACTATAAAATAATGATAATATAATAAAAATAATACAAAGAAAATTATATGATGAAATAATGTTTCATATAAAACAATTAGTTTTAATTCTCTAAATTATTCTCTATCTACAGACATAATTTCGTTAAAATGAATTTGATTTAGTTTTTATGACTATAACAAACATCATTTATAAATTTAACTACTTCTCATTCATTTATTTTCAATAAATTTAACATTTTACATTTATAAATCATTCACAATTCGTTTGTACAAACTATTCTAATCAATAAATTATAGAATATTCAAATTAACAGATAGTCACGTTATAACTATTTTTTCAACCAATCAGTTGTTAATTATTTTCGCAATTAACTATTATATAATCCGTATATTTTTAATTATGATTTACAATTGAGTAGTATTACTATTGAAAAACAAGATAAAAAATTATCCGATGAACCATGAATAAATTTGATGTTAATATACAACGTGACACAAAATATTTTTAAAATATTAAAAGATGAATGAGCAAAATATATAATCGGTAAAATTGTAAAAAAAAGAACAAATTTTTATTAAGTTTTTCCAATACCTAATACCGCTATTAAACTGTACTAAAATATGTTTTCATATTCATCTGAAATCTCAAATTATATCGATACCAAATATGAAGTGACGAGAAATTTTTGCTAAAGAACTGTGCTCAATATCATCGGATTAATCTGATGCTGCTTGTTAGTAGTCTAGTCGTGAATTGTCTTGAATAATCTTTAAGTTGATGCTTCATCTTAACTTACTTTCAAATTAAACTTCATGACATATTTTCTACTTTAATAACTTTTGAAACGTGTCCTCAGTTTAAATTTATAGCTTCAATTATTTTACTGTATTTTTAAAAACAATATTTAACATTTCAACTATTTTAGTTAAGACATTCAATATTTATTTAAAATAAAAAATAATCCAAATAATTATAATGCATATTCTGACATTTTCTTTAAAATAGTATATGAATATATGAACTTGCAGATACTTATCTAGAAACTACTTCATTAAATATTAAACGATGTTAAATTTCTATAACGACACTATATTTATAAAAATTGTTATACCGAATAAGTTGTAAATTTTTATTCACTATTTTTCAAACTTTTAACTATAAATCATGTTTCAGCACCAATTTCTCCCAAGATTGTTTGAATTTGCAGTAACGGTACCACATCATAATAAAATTTGATCAACGAAGGTAAAAATTATTACCAGCATTCAATTTAAATAGCAATTATCTAAGAAATCTGATTCTGATGTTCATCTAACACACATTTTTAATATGTAACTACCAGCGGTAGTTAGTCGACTGATACCTTAACTCGATACTTATTCATTCCGCAACAACTGTCTTGCTCACTACTTGATGTTTCTCCCTCTCCTGCCTGTTCTCTCCCCCCACTTGTCATCTCTCGGTTTTTTCATGATTTATATCATTCATTGTCATTAATTAGTATTTTCAAAATTTTAAAATGTACTTATTTTGTTATTAAATATGTAATTATTTATCAACGCCAATTTCTTTCGAATAAAAAAATGAATAAATAGAATAAAGAAATATGTCAAACAATTCTCGAGAAAAAATACATCAAATTTTATCAATGCATCATTGTATCCTTTATTTAATAAATATAAATAAATTATATCCTTTACTTAATAAAATAAATATCTTTGGGATATATTCGCATACTATTTTATTTGTTTATACAAGTGATTTTCTCGACAAGAACTCACAGTCATACAATTCTAGCTTTGATGATCATTTAAAATACCAAAGGTGTAACAATTGCAGGAATTTACACAATATCTTTTCTTCTTGTTTCATAAAAGTGTTTTGATTCGCAGTAGGAATATTTTTTAGATTTCATTGATTTAAATTAGTTAAATTTTCATATTTAAATTTTTAATTTCTTACAGCGAAACAAATTTTGTCTTTGGATGAATCATGATATTTCTTAATAAAACTATAAAGTTGTAAATTTCAGGTGTATCGAAAAATCTGTGGCAATTGACATAAAAACAGATCATAGTTTATAATTGTTTCTGAACATTAAAAATGTGTATAATATGACTTATTTGCAATAAATAATATAATAGCCTAAAAATACAAATATAATGTTTTTTAATATATTAGATATTATTGTAAATATAAGTTTAAATACGGAAAAATAATTTTTAATTATCGTCATAAATTTCTATTAAAATATAATATTATTAATATAATATTGAATACTTCCTGAATTTTTATTATTTTTCATAAAATTTGTATGCACTAAAGTTTCATACATTTTCATCTTAAGAAATTAAAAATTGTTTAAATATTTAGTAATTCTGTAAATTATTTAAATTTCATGCGTAATGTAAGCGCATTAAAAATGTAAACTCTCATATATCTAAAGAAAAAGTTACACATTTAGACCTATATTTTTATGTTTAGATCTCTAATTTATTCGTTAACTGCAAATAGGATGTAAAAATACAATTCGTCATAGCACTAACGTATTTGCTTAGACAAGTTTATCAGTAAAAAGTTTATAAGACCCAAAATTTATAAAGTTATAATAAATAATGTATTATTATTGTTTTTATTTTTATTACATTTTATCTGATAATTGCAATAGAATGATTGATGAAATTTATTAGGTTGACAGTATGATTAAACTTGAATACATAGTCTAGTAGTTAGTAATATAAGTACAGTTTTTTATTTAATCAATTATATATTATAAATCAGAAACCGCAAATAATATCATATCAATCTGTCAAACTTAATGGAAAACTTTCTTTTATATATAAATTAATCTATATTTACAGGTTCTACATAAAAAACTCAACTAACAAATTATTTTAATTAAATATAACATCTTAGAAGTGGTATTAATAAACCCAATTAATATAAAAGATGATGATCTTTTAATATATCTTTTGATAAAATAATTTTTTATAATGTTATGAGCTTAGAATTAAACTATGCCCTTATACATTAAATCAAATATATTATTTTTAAATGATACAGAGATCTTATATATTTAAAATTTATTAAATTACGATTAATATTCCATCTTAATTCACTAGTACATCTATATCTGTTTCATAGATGACCTTCAGAATAATGTAAACGTAAGAATCAACAAGTATCTGTGTTTGAAAAACAATCGTCATGATTAAATTATATGAATTGTGTTACGAATTTCTATTGCAATTCACCAAACTTATTAGATTTGGCTCCGTGTAATATCTTTTTGTTCCTTGACCTAAACGTAGTTCATGGGAAAGCGGTTCAGCTACAACAAGAGGTCATCTTCGAGACGAAGCCTATTTTAAAGAATTTGACTAATCACATTTTTTAGTGTTTAAAGAAATGTAAGATTTATTAGAAAAAGCTTATCAGATGGTTAAATTGAAAAGAAAGAAAAAATTTTCTTAAAAACTTGCGTTTTCGTTCGCAATTCTTTCTAACATGGATACTTATTGCTCTAGTCTCATACATGCAAACTCGTAATATTAATGGTTCTCTGAAACAGTCTACTGATGTTTATGTAGTCTGGATACTACTTTTAGATTACATTTTAAACTTAATTAAACGCTTATTGGGCCATTTATATTTACTGAATAAGAAAATGTCGGCACTAAGCCAAATTATATTATGCACTACGAAATTTGTTTCGTAACTTTTAGGATAATTAAAATAACGAGTAAACACTGTAAGAAAATTGAATCAACTTGATTTTATCAAATTCTATTTTTTGATTTATAAATATTTATTAAAAATAAAAATAAAATAATTTTGAATAATTATATTAATTTTATATATAATATTATTAAAGCAATATTGATTTTTATAATTGAAAGCTTTTTATATCAGTCTTTATATACTATTTAAAAAAAGATGTAGTAATAAATTTTTATTAAAAATAAAATTTCACAACAACAATATTATTTATATATATGGCCATTTAAATGAGAGTATATAAAGCTTTTTTATTCAATAAGAGAACCATACGATACCCCAAGCAACTTAAATAAAATCAGGATAAATCTAAACTATTTAAACTATTATTTCTCGAGATATTTTATTACGAATAATAAAATATAACATAATATAAAGAAATATATAAGTTTTTATATTAAAATAAGGCAATTGGTTTAGTTTTAAAAGAATTGATAAAACGAGTTCAACTCGAGCAATATTTCAGGTCAATTTCATGTATCCCTGAACTTATATATAAAATGGTTATTTCCGTGCATATCTATACAAGATATATTTATTATATATACATACACTAATACCTATTTATTAGTATCACTATGTATCAATACAAAAAAGAAATGCTTTTCTTATCAATTTTCACGTTTAAGAATTATAGAAAATAAATATACAAGTCACATTCAAACAATAATGTTGAGATAAATAAAAATATATTAATTACTTAGGTATGATATTTAAAATATTTATTCCCATTAATATCCATATGACATTGTTTCATTTTTTTAAATATAATGAAACTTAAGATTATCATTGGGTGATAAGAAAATAAAGAGAGAAAATGATGCTTTTATAAAATATACACTAGTGAAGTTTTATTAAAGTTTTTAATGAAATTAGCCCTTTCTTTATCCTGTATATTGAAAATAATTATAAAATAATTGTTTTAAATTCCTACTTTTTATATATTAAATTTTATTAATTTTAAATAATACTAATACTTCTAATTATTTTTATTATAATTAAAATTTTCTTACCAATATCTAGAAAAAAATACTTATAAATTTAAAAATAATATTTAAATACATAACAAGTATTACCAGAAAAGCATTAACAAAATAGTCTATAAATTAAAAATAATGATGGCTTAATTTTTTAATTTATTTATGTTAGAACATTTATATATTTTTTGGAATAATAGAGGTGAATGCTGAAATAGTGAAGCGTAAATTCTCTTATTCCTTTTATTTTAACTTTAAGCTCATTAACTGGTTTCAAAATGCGTGAATGCGAGATGGAAGTCTTAAATTTTCGGCACGTACATTTCCCTTATTTAAATTAATTTTATTTATAATGAGGTTGAGAAATAAATTTTTTTTTATTTAAAAGGATTGCGAACTTATTATGTAATTTCAAATAATATTTTTACAAACATAATATGTCGACAAAGTCTAGGGAATCTAAGAAATTTTTACTGAGTATTAAGGGTTATAAATTAAAAAAAAACGTTTAAACAAATTTTATTTATAATATATAAGTATTTTAAAAATAATATAATTTTGCTGATAATATTAATCAATGAATCTCAAATTTGAATTAATTATTTCTTTTTTGAGAACACATATTTTTTTAATAAATATAATTTATAGTTTTCTTATTTGAACATCATATTTGTGTATAATTTTTCAAATATATAAAATATTTTAAATTTTAAAGCAGAAGTTTTGTTTTTTAACAATATTATCATTTAGTAAATTTCGAAAAAATAAATTTTTAAATTTAAAAATTTTTTATTACTGTCATTTTTTTGTTTTTAATTATATATTTAATTTGATCTTAAATTATAAACTATAATATAATATGTGCCCAATAAATTAATTTTTTTTTAATTTCTAAGATTAGAATTTTACAACTAAGAAAGATGAAATACTTAAATTAGCTTACATTGAAAATATAGTTAATTAAACAACTAAGATTGAAGGCGCACATCAACTTTATCTCTATTTCTCTTTTCTTTTTGATCAAGAAAATATATATTGCGCAATTGATGATATTATATCATTACAGCCTTCACATTTGATCACCATAATACGAAAAAAAATAAATTTAAAGAACTATATTTTTATTATACAAGTTTAGTATTCTTTCAGTAATTAATTGTTAATTTAGGCAAAGTAATATAAATTAAAAATTGTTTTATTGAAAGTGAAAAAAAAGAAAAATGCAATTTTTTCTAATACTTGAATATATATCATTTTATTAAATAAAATTTGGTTATAAATATAAATATATGAAATCTATGCAAATATTGAAATTTTATTTTCATCTTATATTATGAAATTTGTATTAACATTTAATTAAAAAAATATATACGCACTTAAAATTTTACTTATTTATTTAATATTATAATAGTAAGTTTCTATTGATAACTATTTAAGTAGAAAATATATACATTAACATATATTATGCAATAAAATAAAAAAAAACGTTTATTGAAGTAAAGGAATTACTTAAAGTAATTAAAATCAAATAAATGACTGTGTAAATATATTAGCAAAAGAAATTCATTTATAATTAGAATATTTGAATACTTTCGATTTGAATATTTGATATCAAGAAGTTCTTCTAGAAATGCATATCAATAAAAATTTCAAAAATAACCTTATTTCTTACAATAAAAATTATGATCTATAATATAAAAATATAATTAAAAGTAATTTTTAGAAGTTTTAATCGTAATGTGTATTATATCTATAAGTCAACAATCGATAGTTTAAAAAGTTCTACAATTTTCAGATATAATTTCTTCAAATAAAAGTTTTATAATTTACTTTTTAACTTATATATACATATTTACATATACAAATTTAAACGTTAATATTTTATTACACAATTTGGATTTTCAAGCTTTTAAATTAAGAAATATGTAAAAATGATCATTATAAATGTCTTTAAAAAAAATTCATGGATAAATTTAAAAATAAAAAATAGTGTTTGAAAATAATACAATATATATTTAATATTTTGTAATGTATTAAATTGTATATGATAACAAACAAATAATTAAAATCATTATTGTTAAGGTATATTGTTTAATTCAGGGGATTATATTAAAATCAGTTTTTTAATTATATTACAATTTGAAGGCTTCAAAAAATATATTAATTAAAATATAATTAAATACATTACTTTAGTATTACAATATTTTAAATTCAAATACTCATTTTATAATTTTTTATTTATGAATGAATTTCTCCAAAAGAGTTTCGCAATGATGAGTTATACATAGTTTCTTAATTTAGAAACTTGAAAACCATAATAGCGAGGTAGAATATTTCTGGGTGTCCTTATATTTAAATTTAACCATTTAAGTTTAATAAGAATTTTTTTAATTACCCAGAATTATCTAGGAGATACTATGCTTAAAAAAAATTAACAAATTTAAAATTCTATACTTAAAGTTTCAATTTGCAATTGATAATTTACTGTAAATATTTTTCTTAAATTAGGGTCATAAAATTGTATTATGTATCAAGTAGTGTATGCAACTGAATGTATAGATTTGTGGAACGCAGCAACGACTCATAACAACGTCATAGAAGTCCACGCCATCTAGAATATTAACAATCTTAATAAAATGTATACTTTCTAAATAAATTATTGAAAGCTCATTTAAGAATACAATAATTACATTCACTTTTATACGTCTGCTATAAATTGTTAGATATACACATATAAAGCCTTTGAATAAAACCGAAAAAGTACATTTAAAAAATGGATATGTGTAAAATTCCTGATGGACTTCATGAACTCTGCTCGGATATATCAACGGAGGTCAGCTTTTATAGTTTATAGTGCACTTATAAAATTTATTTTAATGTTTGAAATTTTTCTTTCTTTGGAAAATCTAAACGGCTTCAAATTTTAAACATGTTTTCTAATTTATACAATTTTGGAATAAAACGCCATTTAATTTATATATCGTATAAATATAGTTGTGTATAATCTTATATTTGCATTAGTTAAATTCAAAAAACAAAAACTTAAATATATCAACAGGAAGAAATAATATATATGATTATTTCAAAATTTGAATCAAATAATGTTTATATAAAATAGAAGGCATATTATCTTTCATAAATTTGAGCTAGTTTTAATATATTTTAAAGAATGTGACATTAATGTGGTATATTAAATTTTTTTATATTTCTTTACGCAAATGTTGCAATTGAAATTATTTTTCATTTTTCTAAATATTTTTTTGGTATGTAATATAGAAAAACGTTATTATTTACTTTTTTAAACTTTAGTAATATTTAAAAATAAAACACTTTTTTACACTTTATTGCGTATTTTTACAATAATGTAAGATATTGTATAAATTTGTATTCTAAAATAATATTTAAAATGTTTGTTCGACATCTCAATCAAATAATTATAAAAATATTTAAGTCTTGTTTACGTAATAAATACATATACGAATAACGTGTATTGATTTTATAGGTGATGCGATTACAACCGGATGATATCTATTGTTTTATAGCTAATTACTTGGATATTCTCATGATTACACGAGAAAATGCTAAAGGTAATCATTTTATAAATCTTTATTATATTTTTGACATAATTATTTGTAAACAATCACATTACATAATTTATAGTAAAAGAATAAAACAACTCATTCTAATTTTATTATTTAATATAGTGCTTACAATTTTTAAATATTTATTATATTTCTAATAAATATTAAATTCTAATAAGTATCACATAATAATTGTAATTAAATTTACTCATAACTTAATATAAATTTTTGTAGAATTTTGTTTAAAGAAATCTTGAAACAGTATTTCTATTTAAAAATAAATATCTATTTAGAATAAGGTTCGAGATAAAATATAAATAAAGAACAATATATAGTGTAAATCCTATATAATTAAGACCATATTTTCAAAATCTATAAATATATTTTAATGTCTTATATTTTATAATATTTTATATTGTACTACATCTTTACTATAACAATATAATATATTTATATTGTATCTCAATATATATGAAATGAACTAGATATACCTATAATTTGAGTATTTATTTAACAAAAGAAAATATATACAGTACACGTACATAAATATTCTGCTAAAAAAATAATTACCAAGAGTTTATTATTTTATATAATTAAAAATTACAGTAATTTACTCAATAATAAAATTAATTAAATAAAATTATTTTTGTAGTAGTGTTTATTTATTCGAAAGTTCATTAACATAACTATCTGTTTATAATATACTGATAATATACTAATATACTAATATAACTTAAATATACTGTTAATAATATAACATATAAAGGTCTTTAAGACATACATATTTTTAAGAATAAAAGATCTGATAATTTTCTATAATATAAAGTTGCTGTAAAAGTCGTCCAGGACATTGTGTTGAATAGTGAACAGATTGTCGATGTTTTAAGTTCTAGTGGACTTCAATTAAGGCACATTGCTGCGGCAGCCCCACGACTACAAGTTATTTTTACAATACTTGATTAATATCTGACCAACGAAAATATTTCGCTTAGACAACATAAAATTTAGTTTCAACCAAAAACTTTTATTGCTCTTCTAAAATAATAGAAAATTTAAAAAAATTTTATTTGTAAAAAATAGATATATTAATACTTTTATATATCTATATTTAATATATATTCAATAATTTGTATATATTCAATAATTAATATACATAATATATCTATAAATAGATATATTAATAGATTTCATTCAATTTACTTTTTTTTATATTGTCAACGCGAAAAATTTGTTATAGGAATATTTTCAAGAAAAATTTATATACTGAATTCTATATTTCAAATTATTTAGGCGGCATTCAGAAGATATTTAGACGTAGTCGATGCTTCAAAAAAGGAATGTGGATGTGACGGTAAATTTATTTCAATCATTTTTATTTTTTAAAGTGGACTAAGAAAATCAAAATATATTTTCAATTAAAATACATATTACATATCTGACATACTACGATATAATAATGTTTAGAAATTTGTTTTCGACATAATAATTTCTTAATTAAATTTTTTCCATACATTAAAAATATCTGAATAGTTTTTATTTACTTAATTATGAACTAAAATCTGAGTGATAAAATTTAAATTAAATTAGAGTTTTTTGTTTATGGTACAATTTATATAAGGATACAAAGCCTTTGAATAGATGATATTGATAGATTATGTCATATTTTTCTTTCTAATCATAGATTGAATATTGTTAATAATACGTATCTCGAAATATTATATGTCGAACCTTGAATCAGCAAAATAAAAAATTTGATATAATTTATACAATTTTTAAAGAAATAATTTTAATCTGCCTATTTTGTTAAACAGATGACGAGGACGATGATGAAAGTCAATTATTAATTTGTCAAATTTTGAAAGAAAATGGAATAGATTTTAAACAAGCCTCCATTGTCGCAAAAAAAATACAAGTATATAAATATTTTGGAAGTGTGTCTGTGTCTAATGTTTTTATTCACGCGTATACATATTCGTATATGAATTTGTATTTATTAAGATCTATTAATTTATTTTTTTTATAATAAAATCAAGTATTCCAAAAATGGATTTTTGAATTTTATGTTATCTGAAATATTTCAGGCTATATTTAGGGGACATTTTGAACAACTGCTAATTGTTCAAGAAAGAGGCGAAATTCAATGGCAAAGGGCTGATAGGAAAACTAAAAAAATCTTATTGAAGTTGGGTATTACGGAAGATAATGCTAATTGTGCAGCTTCAATTATTCAAGTACAAATTGAAATTTTAAACTCCTTTTAACAATATTAAAATTAAAATTTAAGTATACGCAATATAAATTTTATTGATATCTAATCATAAAGAAGACTATTTTATGCTCAGTCATTGCATGAATTAAATACAAATTTAAATATTTTAATGTTTTAATAATGTTTTAATACATAAATTACATATTTATGAACAAATAAATGAATTTGTGATCAGATGAATAAATATAAAAATAAAGCAATTTTGCTACACAATGAAATCTTTTTAAATCCTAACAAATGTTCAGATTTGTACTAAACATTCAGGTTTATTTAAAATCAAGAATTATCAATAAATTTTATTATATATTTTGTAGATACCAGTTTAGTTAAGGATCTAATTAATATTAAAATTTTTCTCGTTTTTCTCACGAAATTCTCACTTCTATTTCCAAATAAAATTTATCTATATATTATATTCAATTATTATTCAAAATACCTATAATTGAAAATATCAATTTAATTTTTACAATAAATAATATAAAATTACATTTAATAAATGTTTAAATAAATAAATTATTTTGATTATAATTTGTTTCCAGGCAGCGTATCGAAAATATTATACAAACAAAAATAGAATGCTCCAAGAAGGTAAATTTCCTCAAATTATATTAATTAAATTATTACATTTAAATGATTTTTATGAAAAAATTTTACTTTAACTTACTTTATAGAACAACGACTTAAAGAACAAAAAAAAGCCGCAAATCTAGAGTGTTGGTTGGAAATGATGTTTGAACTTAATGGACTCACTACTGATCAAGCACATAAATCAGCCAGTATTATCCAAGTATTTCTTATTTTTAAAATATCACTAAATCACTCCAAATTTCATAATTAAAAGATAAATTAAAATTTAATTATGATTTTATTCCTTACTATATGATAATTTAATGCTCTTTAAGATAAAGAAAAGTAACTTTCCTAAAAAATTAATTTGTTACACAAAATAATTATGCTTTTCATAAATAAAATTAAAATTTATCTTATAATGATAGAATTCTAAACACAATTTTTCATTTATATTAATTACATTTCAGTTTATATTTATTAAGTTATGAATATTTTATATTAAATATAATAATATTAATATTTTAAGTTTCCCTATATAATTGTAACAAATTTATGTATATAAATATTTTATTAACTTTTAAAATTCCCAATTTTATTTGGATTTTTTAAAATATATAACGTCAATTAGTTTTACCTTCGATTATATTTTTAATCTTAAATCATAATTTTCACACTTTAATATTTGAAACTTACGTTTGTTTATAAAGAGAACATACAGGAGATATCGAAAACGAAAATATGGGGAAATTGATAAAAATCTTCCAATGACTGCGAGGAAAAATGAACAAGAAGGTATTACTTTTCTTTGATTTCATGTCAATAAATTATAAATTAATCATACATTTGTATCATATATTAAAATATTTAATATCCAATTTTTTTTAATACTAACTAAAATACATCTTTCGTTCATTATTTTTTACACAAAAAATTATATAGTAAAAAATTTGTTTACTTTAATAATAGATTTTTATTTGTTTTTTTTATAACTATTATTAAAAAATTATAAATTTTATTTATAATATTTTTTTCATATATTTTTTCAAATTAATGTAATAATTTTTTTTTATTTGGCTATTATTTTCTCACATTTTACAATCATATATAAACAATAAAAAATACTATTTTATGAATTTACTAGTCTGTTAAATATTATTTTAATGAAATGATTGATTTGAATTTTCTAATTAATATAATTATAAATAATGTAATTTTAATTATCTTAATCAAAAATAAATATTAAATTTAAAGAATTTATTTTTTAACTTAAACAATAATTACATTTTTATAAAATTATTCGGGTTTATTAAAAAACGCGTTCATTTGCTTTTTAATTTGGTAAATTAATTTATTTTGAAAATTTGTTCCTAATATTGAAAAATTTATATATTCAGTATAAGATTTTTTGAACTTTATTAACATGCAATTTACTATTTCAAGTAACAGTAATAAATTTTTATGTATTCTAGCTGTTATTGTGAATGAAGAAGATACGACTAAAGAAAATACTGAACAAGTTGAAAAGCCAGAAAAGGAGAGTGATATACAATATTTAATGAATGAACCTACTGAAATAATTGATAAACTAGTAGAACCAAATTTGGAAAATGAAGAGAATGATAACATATTAGAAGCTGATGAGGAGACTGAGAAATCAGATGAACAAAAAATAAAAAATGAAATGGATGAAATAAAAAGTGAGTCTGATAGAAAAGATGAAAAACCAATAGAAACTACAGAAAAGGAAGAAAAAGATGATAAAAAAGATGAAGTTGCAGAAGAAACTAAATATACAGTAAAACTTGAAGTTATAGAAGAAACTAATGATACAGAAAAATCAGTACAAGATGAAGTTGTAAAAGAAACTGAAGATACAGTAAAATTAATAAAAGATGAAAAAATTGATACAAAAAATGAACCAGCTAAAGATAATGTAGATTCAGTAGAAGAACATAAGTAGAAGAGTATATAATATAATTTTATTATTTGTTTTTTTTTAAATATGTAATATTAGATTTGTCATTTTGCAATTTTTCTTCATATTAATTTTCAAACTATTAATAAAAGTTTTTGATTCTAGTAAAATGAAACGACAATCTTTTTTAATTTTCTAATTAAATTTTTGTGCTTAAGTAATAATATTATTAATGGTTAAATTAGTTAAAAATTCAATGATATTAGTATTATGTAATAAATCAGTTTTTATTGGCTTATATAAACAATATTTAATCTTTTGAAAATGTATTTTTTTAATAATAATATAATAACATTTTGTTTTAATAATGTGATTTAATTTTTTTCTACTAAGTTTTTATAATATTTTTTAATTCAATTACATCATAAAACCTATTATTTAAAAATAAAATTTTTTACAATTTGTTATGTCTGATTGATATCGAAAGAAAATAATTTTTTAATAATATTTTTAAAATATTGCTTTTTTAGTTACAAAAATATGTTTTCCATAAATAAATGTTGAGTAAGTTTTATAACAAATTTAGTATGATTATATTTTATTTGGATCTATTAACACGTTATATAAATCTGATAATTTTATATTTATCGTTCAAGATAGTCATTTGAAAAATTGTGAACTACAATATTTAGACGAACTTTTATTTGTAGACAATTCTAATATGTATAAACATTTTACCATTAAGTATCATTTATAATCTTATAATACAATTTATCTATTTTATACATATAAAATGTATATACTATTTGTTATTATTCTGTATTGATATTATTTTATTCTACACGCATAAATATGTTAAAATGTTTAAAAATAAGAAAATAAATTTCAACTGTTTAAACTTATTTTGTTGCATATGATAAAAAGATCGAAGGACGTACTTTTAAAAGAAGAAAACATCAGAAAAAAATGAGTTTTCTTATATAGAATCTATCTTCTTTTATTTATATGATTTTCATAAAATGATTTTATTTAAAAACCTACAACAATTTCTCGATTTTTATATTATCTACAAATGAAAAAAATTAAAGATAAATTTTCTAAAACGTACTAATTTATAAAACACCGTAGAAAAGAATTTTTTAAAATAAAATTTTTTATTCAAATTTATGTTTTTAGCCAATATAGCTAGTAAAAATCTCTTACATAATTTTATGATATACTAGCATCTTAATGCATTTGTACAAAAGATACTTATGAAAAATATTAAAATCGTTGCTTGGAATGGTGCTTCTTATATATTTTCATAACACATGAAGTCACTTTTAATGCATGTATATAAAAATAAAAAATCTTTGGTGGATACCAATACGAATATTCGACTAAATCTGTGTATTAATATAAATTCAACAGATCTACATTGACTTTGCTTTCTAAATTGAAGTTTAGTTATTCCTGTAAAGATTGATTATACATAAAAATAATTAAAAAAATTGCTGAAAAGTATTTAAATTAAATTCATCTAAATTAAGGCTATAAGCAATTGGTATTGTAGGTAAAAAGTAGTATACTAGAGTATTAGTGGCACGTCAAAGAAAAGCTATTAAAAACACCAATACGTGTCATGTGCGTTACAAGTTCCCGAGCAATCGATAGCCGTGCGTCAACCCTTATTGCTGCGTGCACTCTGCATATTCTTGCAAAATAGTGAGCGAATCCCTATTGAATACGATATTCGCTGGCAAGTTGCTGATTTCATCTTCATGGTAATCCACGTTCTCGTAGTTAACGCTTGTAAAGATTCCGGAATCGCGTGAGCAGGTGTCTAGCCGTGAAGATGTACCGGAGTCACTGGAACGTCTTTTGCACGAAATGCATCTCCCCCTCTTTGTGCGATGGTGCGTGGTAGATCTTTTACGCGCGTAGCTCGATGGCTCCTGTGAGTGTACTGATTTGATACTGCGGTCTCGCCTGTTTGCGTAGAACTTTACGATAAAAAAGTACTTTATAACGGCCTATTTGAATAATACTTATTGCCTAAGGTAGATCTATTTACACAGTGGAGACTGCCGCTTTCTATACTATTAGTTCTATTTTTCATGATAATATCATCGTTTTCATTATATAAGATAGTAATAAGACAGAAAGAAATACATGCCAAAGTGGTTTATCGGCAGCTTTATAATTAATTTTATTTTTTACTTATATAATATTCTTTCGACCATTCGACGATAAATAATTTATTTTTAGTGAATAATAATAATAGGCTCAATTTAACAAATCGTAAAATGAATAACATTCAAAGTTATATAAAATCTGTAAGAATGTTATTTACTTTTAATTCAAAATCTTTTTGAATAATAAGTAACTAAATATCTCATTATATAAGGCACTAAAAAAAAATTGAAATTCAAAGCTAAATATTGTGAAATAGAATTTCTCACTCATTATATAATTGCCATTACCACTAACTTACGTTAACTTGACTTTAAATTTAAAAAAACTTTTTAAACTAATAAGAGATTAAATTTAGATTTTTAGAGATGTCAGTATTTTCATGGATGATTCATGATCTTACAATAAAATTGAGACAAGAAATTTAACGATTTCATTAACTCATATTATTACATTAGATAATTGTATTAATTTTATTTACAAGTTATAAATTATAATTTTTTGTTATTATATGTTTATAAAATATACATCATATCATACTGATTATAGCCAAACAAATGTTTTAGTATATATTAAATATATATTTTTGCGTGTTTTGGCTAAAATTGTCATTAATGCAAAGTATCAATTGATTAATAATCATAGAAAGTGTTTACAATGGACTGTGATTCATAGATATTCGCGATATCGATATTTACGAAAAACCATTTTAGCTTGCCAATATTGTAAAGATAAAAATCATGAACGTACCAATTTAAGCAGCAATGGAAGCAACAACAGCAACTGTGGCAACAACAATGTAAATGGCAGTGATAACAATGAGAACAAGGATTGTAATATAAACAATCAGGTGAATGTGACGATGTATTGTCGCCACAACCGTTATCAATCAATTTGAACTGCGAACACGAATGTCGAACATACGACTGTGAACTTTTTTTGTATTTGTGTTTCTTTCTCTGAAGTGGCGTCTCACGTTGCTCATAAAATCTTCGTGGAATTTCCGATACTTTATCAATATCAAGTTCTGAATCCGTGACGCTTATTTTGCCTCTAGGATTCCAATCATTTTTTGTGGACATTGTTTCTTGTACTTCAATAGTATTCGTGTTGCAAGGATCAGATTCTTCCTTTTTATTTAATGACAAATTCTGATGAATATTGTTAAACATGTAATTTGTTTGACTGATCTTCTGCAAGGATTGAGCACTGATGGAGACAATAAGTAATTATAGTACTGAATAATATTAATAACCAATTAATTCGTATAAAAATTCACGCATACATATATATAAGTTCATTAAATAGTTAAATTTTAATCAATTTTAAGATTGACTTTATAAAGAGTTATTTATATTCAGAAAGAATATATCATTAAATACTATTTCTAATTTAAGTTGAATGGCTGTGTTTGTATTTATTAAATTAATTTTTTTTTAAATTGTTATAATAAGTAAATTAGTTAGTTTACCAGGGAATAATTAAACGGTCAATTCACTGAAATTAATAAAGAAAAAAGTAAAATATCATAATAGTAGCCAAATAGTAAAGCTGTTTTAATTACTTCATAGAGTCACTCATATTATTGAACAACGACAGTTGATGATTGTAATTGTTATCGTATGTGATTGCATTTAATACTGGACCATCATCCCGATTAACGTTTTCCGAATTATGGGCACAGTACTCACACTGACCACAAAAACAAAACGTTTTAACGTTATCAGAGATTTCAACTTGTTTCAATGAATCGACCAATGCTAATTCGATATTATTCGATATTGAGCTTTCAAAGCTTTTATAATTCACTGGTGGATCGTGTACATTATTTACGTTTAGAGGTAATTCTTCATTCTATGAAAAATATAAAACATTATTATTGTTTATTTATTTATTAATATTCTATTCAAATTATATTTTTTGGAGTGAAAAAGTTATATGTTTTATCCATATACGTCTTAATTCAATTATATATTAAGGATGCAATAAATTAAGTAGTAATAAAAAATGTTTGTATAATACTTTAAAATATTTGTATTGTAAGTTAACCATTTTCTTAAATTGTATGATAATGCATTTTTGATGCAAATAAATAGCTGTATTGAAATATAATAAAAAAATTATACTAACAAAAAAATATTTATATATTATTAGATAAAATCTAATAATATAATTGATTTTGTTTAAAAAGATTTTATAATAATAAATATCTGTACAAGTATTATGCTGTGAATATTTTTCTTTTAATACTATCAAAATGATAATATAAATAAATATGTGATATACTTTGTCAGTTTTGTAAGACTCTTCTGATTTAAAGGTAAGTCCAAAGTTCTTCGGAAATTTGCGACGAGCTCGTTTAAAAGCGCTAGATATAGCAGTCCGGGAGGAGGAAGGTTCTGCAGCCTCTGACATTTTACCTAAATTATTGATTTTTTTAAAGTCGTCATAAAATTCAAAATTCAAGCAGATCAATAATTCTTTAGTGAGGCTTTTTAACAAAGCTTAAAAAAATCTTTATGTAGACGTGTACGAATGTCTTTTTTTCGCAGCTAATTTCAAGTCTCATAAAAATAATTATTCGAATTTGATTCAATTATTCATACAATTAAAAAATACTAAAGAAGTTTATTATTCAAAATTCTATAATTGTTTATTTTTTATCGGTAAAGAATTTGCAATTTTGATAACTTAATTTTACCTTTATTTTTATTTTCTTTCAATTCTAATTTAATTCAATCCATATTTTTCAACGATTATAAAAAATACGGGAAATTAAAGAAATACAAATACATGATTAATTTAGAATATTATCTGTAGAAATATAAATAACTTGATTAAATGAAATTTATGAAAAACATAAACCTCAGGAATCATTATTGATTTCATTAATGCATATAAAATCTAAATTGTTCTTTAATTAATATAATTTTTATTACATTATTTAAATGTATTAAATATTTTTAATGTTTTAATTTATTAAAATAATTATAAATATAAATATAAAATTTAATTGCGGTAATACTTTAATTATATAATATTTTTTTAAATGGATTTAAAACCGAATGTATTATGTATTTTAAAACAAATTTAAAGAAAATTTATTAATTAATTATATATAATAATAAATTATACAATTAATATAAATTACAAGAATATAAATTCAAAGTTTTATTGAGGAAATTAAAAAATAAAATATTCGTTGGAAACAAAGGTATGGCATAAAGGCACAATTAAAAATAAAAACAAATAAATTGACATAATTTTATTTTTTCACTATCGAAATATAAAATACAATTCGATAACAATATTTTGATCAATAAATAAAATGTCGCACTCAAAACACGTTACAATATTTTCCTGGTGAATTCCAAGAAAGTATAGAATTGAATATGTACGTCATCATTGAAGGGCTTTGAGTTTCATCTTGTAGTTTTTTATTTTTTATAAGTAACCAACTTAAAACTAAATTGTATTTGTACAAACTGACTCTCGACTTGAAACTTTCAATCAAATTATCTACAAACTCGACCTTTCTTACTCATTAAGTTTAGAGAATCATCGTTAAATTTATTCTCTCATTCTTTTTCGCTCAATGGCAACAGAATTAATCTGCTTATCACTTGTCATAACGGTTAACCCGTCGAATTTATTTATGTACAAAAAATATACTAATCAATAAGCTGCTTAATAAATACAAAATCCATCTACAAATATTATAGTCCTTTAGATAAATTATATTCTCCGCATATTTGCGAATATCCAATTCCAAAAAAAATGCATATAAAAAAATAGAAAAACGAATTTTTTCGGTTGGATTTTGGTTTTAGAATTTGTTTTATAATTAGAAATTTTCTAATTTTGAAAAAATGTTCATCGTATAATCATTATAAAGTAAAAAATCTTTTATTACACCATACAAAAAAAAACTTTCATTTTACAAAAGCAACCTTTCAATGCACGAAACAAAAACAATAAGTTAAAAAAATCCAAACTAGCTCAATTATACTTTAAACTGTGCAAATGTATAGCTATATGAAAAATATTGTTTAGACACTTCGTCAAGAAACTGGCGAGTTGAGTAGCAATATTCCAAATAGAACCAATTAACGCGGCTTTGAAATACTTTGTTGCTTTCATCATGAACGTTTTTAATCGTCACAATTTAACAATTATAATCTCTTTTCATCTTTCGTACACTCATAATCATTCACAACAAGACATGGACGCTCACGCATTATTTATTGTTAAACTTCTTTTGAATTTTATTTTTATCGATTTCTTTGAGTGATTGTTTTATCAGATTAGTTACTTGAAGACTTAGTAAATAAATGTTATATATGTGGAATATTTTAAAAACGAGATTTTTTCACTTTCGTTTTTGTAAATTTAAACAAGCATCTCTTGGAATCTTACCTTTCAACAAAACAAAATTTTTATTAATTTATATTAAACAAACTATTTTTGTCTGTTTCCTTAACTTATTTGGTGTTCACAATGATATATTTCTCACTTATATGAGCATTTCTTCAATAATAATATTTTTTGATTCGTTAAATTTATTTGTTAGGCAAACTAATGTGAAAATTCAATTTTTTATTTTTGTGAATAATTTTTTTCCATAAAATTTTATAATTTAGTTATTTAATATTATTTTTCAAGATATTATGTTCAATATATTTATTAGTATTCAATACATTTAATACTAACTCTTATGGTACGTAAGTAAACGTTTTTAAAACTGTAAACAATGATGTATATATAAGTTAAAAATACGATTTTAAGCAAGCAGATGCATCTTACTTCCAATCTCCTCGTATAAAGTGCAATAAAATGATATGTTCCCATTTTATAAATATTAAAGGCACACAATTTATTTCAAGACATTTTTTATAATATACGTACTTGGAAAATAAATTTTAACATTACAATGATACAGATTCGATAATTAAATAAAAGATATAAATAATACAACGTAGTTTTTAATCTTTTATATTGAATTTTTTTTCAATATTTTTGATGTTCAAATCTGAAATAAAATTTGGGTCCTCCTCAGGATATTCCAATCGCTACTTTATAATACGTGTTCGAGTTATAAATAGTGGCTACGACCTTCAGATACGGAGGGTATCTGCAAATATATAGATAAGCAATCTCAAACAGCCGTTGAAGATTCATCGCACTTATGATGAAATTGCATTGATATATTTCAGTTATTTAGACAAATACAAAAAAACATAGTGTGACTATGAATATAGTAGATTTTAACCGTTGAACTTGGGTGATTTATTTAAAATTATCATTTTTTTATATATATATATATATATATATAAAGATGTTAATTACAAAGTTCATTGCTTAAGTGTATCTGTTTACAATGACATCGCAATAATTTATACAATCAAGCCTCTGTTTTACAAAATTAATTGACCTTTAAATTTCACATTGTGTGAATTTTTTTTAGAGTTGGTAATTAATTTAAATTTAAAAGGTGTAAAATGAAATACTAGTATTATTTATATAATTTTAGTATAAAATATGAAATTGCAAGCAATCATTTTTTAACGATACAATGATACAAAATCATTGAGTTTAATATTCACACATTTAAAATATTGTAAACAGTTATTTTAATGCCATAATTTTTTTCCGTGTACACGTAGCTTTTTGAATGAAATGATAAATTAAAAAGTTGCCATTTAGAAGGTAAATAAAATTTAAATAATTGTCAATTTACATCTTCATAATCGAGATCTCAGTGCTCAGATATAATAGTAATTATTTAAGCGCAAGGGAATTGTCAATCTCTAATTTATCAGTTTCTCAATTTATTTTCCAAAATTGTATAATTAACCATATGATTCTGTGCTTCTGAAGATTTTTTTAAAGACAACAAATATAATGTTATAATAGCACTAAAAATATTTTCTGAACTTAGGAATATCACAATATTAAAAATCGATGGAATGACCAAAGCACCCAAAAACACATTTACCTTTGAAATAAAAAGTTTACGGGAGCGTGAGTAAGCACGTGTTATTTGGTTATCAATAGCTACTTTCATGTATTTACAAGATATATATTTTTCGTTTACTTTGCAGTTAAAGTATTTGCACTATACTGATCATAAGAATTTAATTTTATTAAGTATTTTTTTTATTTTAACAATAAATATCGTAAAATCACGGACGTTCTTGTGATTTTACTATTTTTATATTTCTCATTATCAGTATTTTGATCCATCTCATAATAATGCATTTGACAAAATTATTTGCAATATTACTGCAATATATAACAGTGGTATTTGCAATAACTAAGCCTGATTACATAAACTATGGCCCTTAACAAATCTATATTATATTATTAATTGTTTATTTATTTAAAATTCTGCTTTCATAATTTTTTATGATTTTGAATACTCTTAAATATGTTCAAACACGTCAAACATATTTAGTTTTCAAAAAGAGTTCCAATCTAATAATTACATACTAATAAATACATTATTATAATGTACTTACACTTGCTTTATATAAATATTGCAGAAATATGTCATATCCAATGATTACTTCTAATCCATGAAAAGTTCCTCACATAATAATATTTAAAATTAAATAAAGATCAATCTTTGTCTAACCGAGCTGGTAACGTACGAATTATCATTTCTGTGAATTTTAACACTCCATTTGATATCCAGATCAATGGTGTTAAAAAATATGAAAAGAAATTTAAAAGAATAAATTAATATATTTCATAAAAGTGGAAACCCCAATAATTAAATGTTAAATAGAATTAACCGAAGACTTCTTCATCTTCGATCTGTTTGTCGACTCAATTTATTCCCTAATTTGATAGGGAATAAAACATTGATATTATGTTCCTTAAATGTGTGACAGCCTCTGCTTTACGAATTATTGACATACTCCTAAATAGGTTATATCATAAAAACGTGATTAGACTGAACAACCGATTAAACAATCGGTTTAACCAAATAATATCAGTTGTTCAATATCTTGTCAATAAAGCGTGTCATTCACCCTCTTGGTTAATAAAGTATAATTTTGATATAAATATAATTTGAAAAGATAAACACCTTGATGATCGGTGTTCAGCGAAGAGCATAAGTCAAGTCTTGATGCTATTGTATTATTATATTAATTTTGTTTTGATTACAGAGAAAATTATAAAAGATTAAATCGCTCGAGAAACTCGGAATATCTTTAAATATCTTTATTCTATTAATTTCTTTCTTGTTTGACATACTCGGAACCTACGAAATACGGAATTAATGCTGGAGTAAAGATTTTGATTTTTGATTGTTTTAAGCCTAAAAATTAAATATCCTCTTATCTTTAATTTCAGTGATGGTTTAACGTCTAATATATTAGTCATTGAAGGGTTAAAAATGTAAAAAATTAGAATGTTAAATAACGGGTTGCTAAAGAGATTTGCATTTATGGTGCTGCTATACTTTACAACATTTATGAAAATAATTAATGACGTGTGCTAGAAAGTCAAATGATAATAAATTTTTCGTAGAATATCCATGAAAATACTTTTGCTATTTTATTACTGTTAGATTTTTTTAAGTTTTTTTCGTTTTAAGCTTCAAAAGTATAGTTAATGCTTGATAGTCTAATTTTGAGCGACAAACAAACAGTTATTATTAATCTCCGTGATGTTGCTATTCAAAATTAATTTGTTTATTATAACGTTCAACTTTATGAAATAAACACATTTTTATAAGGAATGAAGCAAATTTTTTCTTTATTCAACAATGTAAATCATCATATATGTGGGTTCTACTTATTTCTCTACATATGTAGAATACACGAGAGTACCTACACCTGATATTTCAAGTTCGGAGAGCATACTTGCTTTGAGAAACCTTTTAGAGGGGATTCAGAGAATTTTACTGCCAAAAATCGGATATTAAATATACCGCAAGCAGTTTTATTAGTAAATACATCAATTTGAAAAGCCAAATTTAATAATGATCCATGATCCATATTCATTCATCTAACTTTATTGACATTATAAAAACCATAAAGTTAATCGAATCAATTTATGATTTGTTAATTACGAAAAACACTTATTCGTGAACATTAGTTACTTGTTCTCCTTACCAATATTTTAAATTATTAGGAAGAGTTTTCTCAGCTTAGACAATATTTAAAATGTGAATAAAAAGAAATCTAGCAGTTTGGTTAATTATTGCAATAACATTTATTAAAGTTCTATATAAAGCAATATTATTTAATAAAAATATAAGTCGAAAGATAAAATATTAAGTTAATTTTAATCCGTCAAAACTTGTAATTAAAATTCTTGAAACGAAATTTTACACTGATTTGTGAAATCGGACTTTTAAGTACACAGTATATACGTGTAATTAGTTGAAGTAAGATCTTTTCTGTAAAAAATCAAGAGGATTGATTTAGATTGTTGCATTAAAATTAGTAAGGAAAAATGGGAACATGTTAAATTAATTTTAAGAAACTAACGAATGAACTTGAAATTGTCGTTTATGTGTTTTAAATGAAATATTTTTTTGTAAAGTTAGAAATTGCGGTTTTACATTTGTTAACGCATTTTTAATATTTAAACTATATTCTAAATTTAATATAAAAAATAATTAAATTTATAATCTTAAAAGAATAAAAAAATATGAATTTGAAGAATTGCTCATAAATTAGGCACTGATTATCAATATCTGCCAAGTCCATAAAGGAGTATTTAACAAATCGATAATATTTCCTAACATTTGTTTTCGAAAACTTTTAAATATAATTCTATTTATTATTATTATTATTCTTGATATTTTTAAAGATCTAAAGACAATTTAACTTAGTATTTCTTAATTTACTTATTCGACTTATAGAATATTGCACGTGTCTTATGCTGGTATGTTTCTAAGATTATTGCAACATTTTCGGATTTCGAAAGTATTGTTTTTTAAAACTTACTATTTTTAATATACAATAGAGATTCTTTACGTAATAATTAGTTTTAGCTTTACTATATACACAATTAACTTTAAAAATAATTTTATTTTACAAAATCTAATGAAGAAAGTCTCGCTTTTAGGCTGTTAAAAATGTTTTGCTAAATAATTATTTGCCTAATAATTCAAATAAACTATTTTGAAGGTACTATTAACTTAAGCAATTTATAAGTACTTTTTATTAGAAAAACTATTTCATATCTATCAATTTAAAATAGATCTAAAAACTTTTTTTAGTCAATCCATTAGTAATTTTTTATATCGATTAACATTGTATACTTTATATAAATAATAATATAAACTACTAATGTTACGTTTTATAAACAGAACATTAAGCTTTTCCGCACTATTTGATATTCTTTAAAATTATTAATCTCAGCCAAATTTAGAGACGAGACATGACGAGTATCAAGAATTACATTTATGAAAAAGAATTTCATTCACCTGATAATAGAAATCAAATTATTCTCGATCTTTTACAACGACTATTAGTCATTTAACGAGACATAATCTTACGTATGTAACGTAACACAAGGTATTTGATTTTGTACTAAGATTAAGATATGAATGTAACATTAAAAAGTAAATTCATCGAAATTGATGGCTTAAATAAAAAATATGTACCATAAAATGTAAAGAATAACTTTTGACCCCTGGACGGGTAAAAGTAAGAACTATTTTCTTTGAAATATTCCTTTAGAACATTTTCTTTTTCTAGAAAGATAGTAAAATTGATATCAGTATTATAAGGCAATCGTTTACAAACAGTAATGGACTTTATAAATATGAGAATAAAAAATAAATATTGCCTTAATACCTGGGAAACTTCTCTCGGAGCCAACCGATAATAATTTATTTTAATATATTTAAGTATAATAAAAACATACTGTGTCACTTATTTACAGCGTCGGTATGCTATGGCATTGAATATAATATTGAATTATGTTATAATCGTAAACAACTATGATTGAGGACGAGCCGAGAAAGAAACTTATTTACATTAGTAGTTTAGTAGTTTAATTATAAGGGTATAGGTGAAAAAATTAAATAAGTAAAAAAAAAAAATTGTATTGGTTTGGTAAACTCAATTTAAAAAGAATGCGTTACAAATATTAAAAAATCACAAAAAATTGTCGGCAACAATACCTCGGTTGTAAAAATATTTATCGCTAAAATAAGAGGAGTCAAACATGGCACGTTCCATTTTTGCAAAGGATTGTTTTTTTAACCGAGTTACCAATTTCAATACATTTCCAATTTTTCTTCGTGTTGTTATAGTATCATAATTGTAGCACTAAATTCAACACCTTGTACTACGTCATATATGTGATAATATTAATGTTAAAAATAAGACATTTCGATGTTTATACTTTCTTTAAGTCATTTACAGTCGTTAGAATATGCACAGTAATTTTTATGTCGCAAGTCATAACATTTATTTATTACATTATTTCTTGCAAAGAAAAGGGTTTGAATCTTAAAAAAATTCTAACCTCAAACACACTACTTTACAAGGAAATAGCAAATATCTACACTCTGCCGGAAATAGAAAGGATCTTTTCACGATGGATACTCTTTCAACTAAGCTACTTATCCCTATGAACTCTTCTTTGAATCTTCCGTATAATATAATCATAGCGCGAAATGTTTTATGTCACATACATAACATAGAAAACATTAATCGGCCCAGAATTGAAAATAGTTAAATGATAAGAGGAAATTCATTTAAAAAAAAATGAAATTATTACCCACTTTTTGAAAGACGATATATCTTTTCGTTTACACGACGATTTGATGTTTCGATTATTACACGAGTAAAATTGTAATTTTTATTTATAGATTTTATAGTCTCATTTACTAAAAATAAAAAAGAAGGTCAAGTAATAATAATAATTAAACTTAGAAATATCTTAAAGTCAATCAAATGAAAATAATATCGTATAAATTCGATGTGAATTTGATTTTATTTGAGACTATTTATAAAAAGCAGTGAATATATTAAAAATGAATAACATTTACTCAAAGTCAGATTTGAATTTGATATTAATTCCAACTACACGCAAAAAGTATATACTTCAATTATAATTAATTCAAGCAAATAATATAATTATCACTATAAAAAACTTTTAAATCCTAATTCGCAATAATAATACATAAATCATTGCTTATATCTTTAGTTATTGTATCCATTTCTTTCAATGCAACTAAATCATCATAATGTTATTAGAAACTTACTTAATCTGTATGAACCAACAGTCTCAGTTAATCTAAATCTTTTGAAAAAAAATATAACGCTTGCGCCCATGTCTGCCTCTTTGTCTTGTCACTGTCATCCTCTTTATAACGTTGGTTAGTTCATCCAAGGAGGTGCAGAAGAGACAGGTGATTGAAGGCTTTGAGAGACGGACACCTGGTGTTGATGATGATGGTAACGTTGCATCGGTGGTCCTCGAGAATGATGATGATGATGGTGAAGATGGTGATGTTGCTGTTGTTGTTGTCGAGATTGGGTGTAGGTAGGCGGTGACGGGGGCGGAGGCGGGGGGTTGCAAATCGATTGGACAAGCGGTAATGCGGAAGGCGGTGGTGCCGGTGGTTTCATTGCCGTATAAGGCGGAAAATGATTAAATTCATGACCAGCATTCACCGGATGCTCTGGCAACGCACCTTGGTTAGGTGATCGACTCCCATCGGACCCTAAAACATAAAGACCACATTCCTCGTAACTTTTGTAAACAGCTATAGAGAATCTTATCAGTGGAGATAGTTCAATCAAGTTACTTAATTTTTTTATATTAAGGAAAATGCTAACTGAATACGCAATATTGTAATTACACGAACTACTAGAATTTATATCTACAGATTTTAAGATCATATATTTGCCTGAGATAAAGATATTTAAGCGATTAATTATCTCATATTGACGGAATAACTTTCTAGGTTTGTAAAAATTGTGTTATATTTAAAATTTAATTTTAATATTTGTTAAACCTTACTATATTTTAAAATATAGTTAAAAAATTAATCGTAAATTCAAAGTCACATAGCAGATTTTAAAATTAATTCAACTAATTTCTATAAAAATATTTCATAATATATCGAAATAATTTACGCAAACTGTTACATAAATATCATCAGCGTCTACGTTAAAAATTTTCAATTTACCATCTTGGACTTTACTGAAGTACTGCGAAAATTGCATATACATATTTCAATCGAAATACTGTTGAAAATCGGGGTTATAAAGTTACCAGAAATATATTAAAATTATCTTTTTAAATTTATTTTGTATATATCATTAACTAGACAATATTATTATGATAGAGATAAATAAGTCGCCTAGAGCCACGGGATAAGGTACAGGCTTTTGTACTTTGGTCGAATGATTCACGCGTCTGGTCTCTAAAAATAACTGCTAATTTCTGTACTTGCGGTTCTTCCTAACTAAGCATGGACCCGTATATACCCGATTCGTTTTTAAATAATTATTTTACGCTATAAGTTATATAGTTTTTAAAACACAAGTATTAATGTATATAAAACAAATGTAATGGAAAAAAATTAGCTGTTATAAATGTTTGCATTCACGATGTCAATGCATGACAATCGTTTATATTATAACAGTATATTTTGTTATAATAAAACTATAAAACTAGGCAATATTGATTAAACAAGCTACATCGGTTGTCTATCGAACTCCATATGTTTAGAAAGTCTCTACGTAAGTCTTATGGAACAAAATCAATTAATGATCGAACCATCTCCGAATATTAATATTAAAAAAAAGTATGATATATTGTACCTTGCCTTCTTTTTTCTTTTTTATTTTGGAATATTTACCCTGAACAAGTCTCAACTGTGGTGGAGGTAGGTTCATTGGGGGTGGCGGCGCCCCATGATAGGACATGTGATGTTGTTCACCATCGCGAGGGATTGGAGGTGGTCGATTCGGAGGGAAACGAGCAAAATGTGCCTGCCAAGGTGACTGAGGTGGTAGTCCCATCGGATGAACTCCTGGTGGTGGACCCACGTTACGTCCATGTTCTCCGTTCATCGGCTGTTCACATCCTACAATAAGAAAATTTATTTAGAAAATTATATAAATTTCACATCTCTATTTAAATTTAATTTAATTTAATTGTTAAGCATTAAAAATTTTATTGTAAAAATAAAAAATTGTTTATACTAGTACACTAACCAATTTTAGAAATCTTGTAAAACTAGTCTACATCTAAATGAAATACACAAATAACTAACTTATTAATTATTTGAATCATATTTTTACATTTATTATTATGTTTTAATTCTAATTTATATATATTTTTAAAACGATTAAAAAATATTTTAAAATATATTTTTAAATATTTTATATTTTTCATAGTTACAGTTCATTTTATTAAGTATACGACTAAATAATTTTGGAAAAATACAAATAAATGTATCAACATTTTAAAGATTTATTAAAAGCATGTTATTAAATCTAATAATGAAGTTGTAGATTAAAAATAAAGTTTATAGACTAGCTGATTAAAGCTTATATTTTTAAATGTTAAAAATATATAAAAATAAACGTACCAGGATTATGACCAGTAAATTGTTGATCCATATTGCGTCTTTCATCTGCATATAAGAAATGTAAGTATATTAATAAAAATTCATAAAAGAATTTTGTAAAATAGACATATAAAAACACTTCATGAATGAAAAATATATGCTAATAAGCTAAATTATATCGTGCATGAAACGTTCTGGATTTTCTCTCTGCCTTTCTCATGAGTATCAGCAGCTCTCATTCCTAAGGAGAAATTAATGGCGACTACAACTTGCATCCAGCAAATCAAAAAGAAACTGCAGAATATCTGTAAAACTTATTTAGCGATAAATAAAGAAAAGGAAAACAATGACTTTCACCATTGGTACAAAGACATCGGAAAGAGGAAGATTAGGTGGGTTGCAAGCAGAACATCAGCAGATTTTCAATTTCGTTATCTCTGAAACTAAAAATTCTCTAAAAATTATCTACGCTCTGTTCTAATGATAAAAATAAAAGATGAAAAAAAAATTTATGTATATATACATATATTTATATGCATTTATTTTTCAATAAATGCCGAAGCAAATCCGTTGATTTATTATCCCGTCTGTGGCGATAGCAAGTCAACTGCAAAACAAGAACGCAGAATTATAATCGACCATTTGATCAAGTTTTTAGTTTAATTCTCTATTCATAAAAGTTCATTGGGAGTTGTAGCGAGAAGCGTTTCGATGCAACTAATAATGCAGAACTAAAGCGAGGAGATATAATAAAAAAGTTCATTCTCTTTTACAGGTGCGTAGAGTAAAATTTAATCTACAATGTACAAAATAATGTGAACTAATTTTTTTATATACAAAAAATGTTGCTCCCGTGCTGTGTTTTTTGTTATATGGCTTATTTGTACTGCTGTAATGATGCTGTTTATGATCCTTACACGTTGTAACTATGAAAAAAAATTCTTAGTTCATTTTTATAATTTATTTACATATGTAACGTCGGAGCTGTTTTGCAGGTACATCCAAGTAAACGTTGTCTCCTAATATAGATTAGTAAGTCTATTTTTAAATGGGAAGAAAAGTCTTATATTTACCAACCGGGTATAGAAATTTTATTTGATGTAATATATTATACAGTAAAGTACTATAAATGATAAAATTATTTGGTGAATGATTTAATAGAAACCCAAATCATTGGTTATTAAAATTTTTATTTTCATTTAGTTTTCATTGACAGTGTGAAATCTACGATTTCTGTTGTAATTCAAATAATTTTGCCATAATTATAAATTAAAAATAAAAACCGTAGATAAATTAATTTCAATTTCATATAAATCAAGGAAAGCGTATCAATATTAAATAAAGGGGGTAACATAAACAAATTGTAGGGTTTTGATGAAATCATCCACGAGTAATTCTATTAGTATTTCTAATTTACGGAAAATAAATTATGTGAATTAAAAAAGAAAGAAGAAAAATGACTAAAATATATTGTTAATAAATAAAAAACTTAACTTAAAAGTAAGCATAGATGATAGTTTATGTTATAAACTATAAAGAAAATCTTCAATAATCGTTATTCAGTCGGTTGTAAAAAAACTTTTACAGCACCTGCACTTCGCCATCATACCTAATCTCGAGACTATTAAAAAAATAAAAAAAAAAAAAAAAAACTTAAATAGACAAAAAAACGACTAAAACCTCCAAGATGCTTCAATTTCGTTCATCTACACGACCTGTATCAAAACAAATAAAAAAAGGTTTTCAATTTTGAAAAGGGCTCGTGTCATCCTACGTTAAATAATAATATAAGTCCGGGGGCTTGTGTATGCACTTCAAGAATTAACATACAAAAAAAGAGACGTACAAGTTACAATAAAGAGATGAAGTGATCGAAATCACTCCCATAAACGCGCACGGTGGATACACAAAGGTGATAAAAAATAATATTAATGTTCACAATTATATATTCCAGAATTCTGCTTAAGTCATCCACCAATCTCTTTTACCGCCTCCCTAAAATATTTTGCATTAACTACAGACCTGGATACGGAGGTGGCATTAGCAGCTGCTTGCCGCCGCCGCGCTCGCCCAGTGGAAGATTAGAACCAGCTCCTGGTGGGCCATGCATCATGTGCTGCTGTTGTTCACCTTCTCTGCTTGAACAATGGAGTTGTTCTTATTAGTCATGATGCGCGCGCAACTGTGTTTACAGCGTTGCGACTTAGTTTTTATTTTTATATTGTATTTTTCATGGTTTTGTAATTTTATTATTAGAATACGGAAATAAATGATGGTGGGTGGGGGTAGTAATGAAAAGGGGACTACATTGAAATTAATAACTATTTTTAAGATCGATAAAAAATTAAAAAGGATAACTAACATGTGTGGTTTATTTTTATAGGCTAAGAATAAGTAATCATATACAATATATTATATATGATATGTATAAAAAACCCTCTCATAATCTCGTTGAGTCCATTCGAACCAAATTTTTTAATTATTTTTTAGTGTTTATCCAAATTATTTAATCAATGAAAATTCCAAGACCATTTGAGGGTTAATTTATTAATTATACAATATTATTAACAAAATATTCTCTAGTTTTTATTTAAAGTACTCCTACATTATTGACTTTTTTTTTGGAAGGAGTGAAATTTAAATCACATTTAAAACATTATTTTGCAAACAAAAAATAAAAAGTTTTCTTTATTTTTCCTCATTTATTAATGTTTTTTCTTATGCAGAAGTTTCGTTTACAATACTATTATTAGTTTTGATAAGTAATATTTAAAAATGAGTTACAAATACTTTTTATAATTTTGTTGTTAATAATATCATAAATATACGTTAATTTCAAATTCTCCCAACAAAATATATCGCTTAAAGTTTCTTGAATCAATTTGTTTTTTTTTTAAATTGCAGCAAAATATTACATTCAAAAGCATATTCATTTCTCACTCGAATGTTTTAAACTTTTTTTTTAAAGTATGTACTTATTTACATAAATAGTAACGAAAAATAAATTTCTTAATATCTAGATTTTATTTTATTTCAATTCAATACAGTCAGTCTCGTATTAAAAGACTTTTTTCTATACGTATTATTTTTCTATTTTTTCTTTCACCTTTCCATATGTAAGTCCTGGAAATTTCTGAAATAATAAGTTTCTCCATCCATAAACATCGAGCTGTAAGTTTTTTTTATGAAAAAGTTTAATTAAAATGGTCTTTTTAAAAATTATCTTACAGTACGATATCTTCAGCTGTATACTTCAGAGTAACCTTTTATGATGGCTTTGTAAATATTTTATTAATAAAACAGGAGTCTTTGTTTAATTTTGTATTAATTTTAATTATAATGTTAATGACTATATAATTAGACATTATTGTTAAATAATGTCACATACTATTTTTGGGTGTTTATAAAAAAAAATTTCTATCGTAAATGAAATTATTAACAATAAGGGAATAATCATAATTCAATAATAGTGATTCATATGAAATTAATAATTGCTTTTACTATTGACATCAACCTCTTGAAAACAGCAACTTACAAGTATGTATAAAATAATAACACTTTTTTGGCTTTTTTTTTATACATTAATAAACAAAAGCAAGCGACTCAGTTACATGAGAGCAGAAGCTGGTATATACGTTTATGATAAAAAATAAAAGAAAAAACTGCAAAGCCGCACATTTGTACTTAATTATGATTAATGTAAGAGTGAATAATGACATATCGTAAATGAAGGGTGTCGTGAAAAGGATAACTGTGCAAATTCAGATTTATTAAAAAAAAATTTTGCATTTTGATAGTATCTAAATTTTTTGGACTATTTTTAAAAATTTCGTTTTAAAATTGAATTCATACATTCAATATTGCAGATAGTTTCCTTTTTATACTAAGATTTTCTAAATTACACAGTTTTATCATGCCACACTTCAATTGTAAATTACCTCACCAATAATTTAAGTTTTTCATTATTCATTCTATCAAAATTCTATATTATAAGAATTTAAGTTCTCTTTTTAAAATTTTTTTATATCCTATAATTTTTTAATAAAAATTTCATATTTTTTAAAAATGAATTAACTATTATTTAACGTTTATTTTTTATTGCTTAATTGTAGTATAAAAAAAGGATTTTATTTTTCTTCGTTGAAGTAGAACTATTATATAAGCCCGAAAAACATTTATTCTAAAAAAAATAACATAATTAATACGAAAAATAAATGTCACTATTTTATGTAATATTTAGATATCCTGGACGCTTGTTTGAAGATATTGCTGGTCATTGTTAAGACTATCAATAGTATGAATAAATTTATACATATATATATATACATACACACACACACATACATACATACATACATACATATATATATATATATAAGTAAACATTATATTAATTCTATTTTTTCATCGTATTTCTTAAAACTGTAAATTAGTAACTTACCCAGTACCATGACGTTGTGCTGGTGGCCTATTTAGTTGATGAATAAGCGGTTCCTATAAAAAAATTTGTTACAAATAAACTTATGAATAAAATAATTTTCTAATATTGCATTGAAAACTAATTAATATAGAAAATAAAACGAATTGGATTAAATAAAAAAAAAATAAATTTTTATTGTTATATAAATTTAAAAGATTTAATGGAAAACAATTGAATATATTATAAATGAAATGACTACTAATTAATTCTAACTAATAATAAAAATTCTTACTGGTGTTCCTTCAACATCTGAAAATCTTCTTTTTACACCTTGTGCTTTATGAAGTTCAGTTATATCTGTGTTTTGCTCAAAATGCGGTTGGGGTTGCGGTGGTTGAACAGCAAAATGCATTTGAGATTGCATCTGACCATTTTGATAATGTACTTGTTGTGCATGATACTGTAATTGAGGTTGCATTTCTGGTGGTGGTACACCATGATGTGGCACACTAGATGGTGGCATCTGCACCTTTAAAAATATTTTATTAAAGAGTGTTAATATTTCATTTAAATGCAACATAATTAATAATTAAATTCTTAAAAGTTAACGAAGATTTTAATACTATCATAATATTTACACTGTTTTATTATACTTCTTGATGTTATTGTTTAATAATATAAATACATTTTTAATTAACCTTTCACTAACTTTTTTAACTATTCTAACATAGGTATAATAAAATTTACTATAAATGCAAAGTCAATGATTAAAAATTATTTAAACGTAATGTTATAAAAACTAAAAAAATCTATTATATATATTTAACTTATTATTTTTAAAAAGTTATTAGAAAATTTTTAAAGTGACCTATAAATTAAAAGTATGAGTTTATAAATTTAGAAAAACATATTTATTATTATTATGCATATTGTTGTGCAAATCAATTATTTTTTAATTTTTAGGATTCAATTTTTGTAATAAATAATTTACAGAAATTAAAAAAAAAATTATTAAGTGCTTATCATTATTCTTTTTTTTATTTTCGTAAAATATATATTATATTTTATGTGTTTATTGGTAATATTTTCCAAGTTCATATTAGTAAATAAAATATAATTTAATATATTTTATGTGTATTTTATTATTTAAATGTTACATTTATGAAATTTAATAACCATATCCAATAATCTATATAAGAAATTAGAACATAAAAAAATATTTACTGTAAATTTCTCTAAAACAGTAAATTTCAGAATTTCATGCTAAATTGGATATTTTATATTTCATTCAAAATATTTTTACCTGCATTTGGCCTTGTGGTGGTTGTGGCAGTGGTTGTCCTTGATAGAGCCATGGAGCTGCTTGGGGAGGTGGATGAGATGGCGGAGGAACACTCGTGATTATATTCATGGAATGTTGAATTTGATTCACCGAAGGTGGAGGAACCATTTGTGGTGGCGGTACTGGCTGAGGTGGCATCCCCTGATCTACTGGACCTAAAATAAAGTAAAATATTAATTAATTTTAGAATACCATATAAAATAATTTCTTCTTTAGCCTAATGGCTTTATTAAAGAGTATATTTATAGTCTATTAAAATAGTAATTAAAATAATAAATAACTTATATATTTTATAACTTTTATATTTCATATCTTCACATCAATATAGATTTTTTTGTTTCTAATGAATTAATTAAATTCATTGAATAATTTAAATATTTTTATAATTTTTTAATGAAAATAGAAATTGAATAATGATTTCACGTAAAAATACAAATGTTAAATAAAAAATGTATTTCAACGAATCATTTTTATTAAATTTTTATTAGAAGTTTCTTTATCGAATTGTAATTAAAAAATGCCATTAAAATAGAAAATGGTGTTAAAAAATATTACAGCTCGACAAAAAGATTAATTCTATTATCTATCTTGCTCCAAAATAATTATAAATATAAATTAGTTTTTTCTATATATTTTATTTGTGATAATCAAGAGATTTCATAATCTAAATTAAAAATTAGAAACTAACCTTCCTGAGGGTGGGCCATTTCATTTCCAGGTGGCAATGGTGGCTGTTGATTATGCTCTGACATAGCTTGTGATGTGGGTACCATGTAACTTTGTGATACAGGAGGTGGTGCATGAATTTGCATTTGCGGTGGAGGTTGGCCTTCAAATTGCGGGGGCATATGTTGAGGAGGCGGAGGAGGAGGAGGTGGAGGCGCCATACCCTGGGGTGGTGGTTCATGGTTCTGTTGTAGTTGTTGCGGTTGTGCGCCATGTTCACCGTGTTGGATAACGAACTGCGCCTGGCCTTGAGCAACGGTAGTCTGTACTGGCTGGTATTGGATCTGGTACGTCTGTGAGATGGGTGGTGGAGGTTGATTTGGCGGAAATGGGGGTGGAAAGTGTAAATGTAACAAGGATGGAGGAGGTGGTGGCTGCTGATTTATATTCATTGCTCCTGAAATAAACAAGTATTATAATTTTAAAATCTCTTTGGCTTGATATGTTTAAAGAAATTTATGTAAAAATTACCATTAAAACACAAAGATATTATAAATTGTGAATTTTATTTTATATTTGGTTTTAATTTATATTTCTTATTATATATATATATAGATATAATCCTACGGTTTATTAATATAAATGTGTACTTAAAATTTTCATACTATAATATTAATAATTAAAAATTGTAACTCAAAAACTTGTATAATTATGAAATAATTATTAAATGTTAAATATAATTATTAATTATTAATGTGAAGATCCTAATAATTTTTTACTGAATAGTAATTGAAAAATTATATTTTTAGATTTTTATTTAAATTTTAAATTGTAATGTTTAAAAACACTATCTCTAAAATTTAGTAAAATATAGATATAATTTTTAAGGTAATGATAAAAAATTTAAAATAACATTTGTAATTTTGTATAGTTATTGAAAAATTCTTTAATACTATAACTATTTATTATTTGTAAAATTGCAGAATTAGTTAGGAAATAATCAATTCTTAAGCAAATAAAAAAATTAATTTATTGGTCAGTTACATGTGTTGACGTTAATAAACCAATAGCAATTGTTTTTCCAAGAACAATGTTGTATGTTACAGGGTGTCGAATCCTTAATAAATTGTTCGGGTAAACTAACAGGCGAGTTGATAACAGAATAATAATACTCGATAATAATCTTTGTGTTTAGCTACTTTTTTACGAAAAATAATTCGCTTCTTTTAAATCAGAAGTCCGGATAATAATAATAATAAGTATGTACAAATTGTACGTTATTTAAATATAAACATTTTTGGTAAAAATCATAAAAATTTTATAATTTTAACTGTTGTATCCGTAAATTAGAGAGTGCATAATATAAACTTTATATTCTAATAATATTCGTTTTTCATTATGAATGTAAAATATTTTCAATTTTTTATATTGTTTTTTAGATTTTCGTTTGTGTATGTTACTTCGAAATCTACTTTTTTTATAATTGTTAAAATTTACTTTTTTTTAAATAAAAGATAATTTAAACAGTTTTATTCTCTTTTGTTCTTACTTAAGTTGTTCTATGAAATTATTATACTGAACGATTTTTTAATATCATCGATGTACTAAAATTTATAAACTGTTATAAGTAATTACATATTTTTTATAAACACTTTTCAGTTTTAAAACTTAATTATTAAGATAAATTGTTTCCATTAGATATTTCATCATTTAATTAATTTTTATTTTATTTCAGAATTAAAATGTTAATACATGATAAATAATTGTTTCACAAATGAATATTTTAAATTTAAATTACTATGTTAGATACAGTGATAGCAAAAGGCAAAGTTCATTTAGATTATAATTCACCTAAAAATTTAATAATGCTATTTTAAAACTGCACTATTAAATTCAAAATAATCTAACACTTAGATTTATATTTTTTTATTAGAAAATCTTGGAACGACTAATGTAGAATCGAAAAAATTTTTGGTTAAAAAATATATATATATTTATCATTCATTATATAATTAAAATATGAAACATAATATTGAACATATATAAACTTCAATATAAAATTCAATTCAAACAATTTTAACGTTATTATTTTTAATGAATTATTCAAAAATGAAAATTTGAATAAAATGCATGTGAGTATAGAATTTGTTCTTTACCTGAAGGAGGTGGTTGTTGTAAATTTACAGTTTCAATTATATTTTGAGATGGAGTAGTAGGTCTAGGTTGAGTGTACACATAAGACACAGCTCCATTAATTGATGCACTACTGCTCATAAAATTTTGTGGTGGTGGCTGGCTCATGACATACATTTGTGTCATTGGTTGAGGAGAATTTTGTGAACCAGGTGGTGGTATGCCTTGAATTTGTAGTGGTTGACCAGGATGTATTTGATATTGAACTTGATTCATTCCTGGTGGTGGACCAATCAATTGAACTTGACCAACCGATGGAGGAGGAACAAAGGTTTGTATTTCCTATATGAATAAAATTATATTAAATTTTGAAACGAAAAAAAATATTTTAATTTATACTGATATTGTTTTACATATAACAACAAATATCAATAATAATGTATAAAAATCAAAATAAATAAAAATTTTAAATAATTAATTAATCGATCAATTGAAATATATTTGTAAAAAACTCATTATTTTCTAATCAATAATTTCATTTAAAATATTCTCATATTAGATAAGATAAGATTGAAATAAATTATTGATTTTAATATTAATTATTGTTTTCTTTTAAAATTACAAGAAATATTTGAATTCACATAAAATTTAAAAATATATACTTGAGGTTGATCCGATGGTGGCATTGGTCCATTAGGAGTTGGAACATGAACTCCAGATGGAGGAAGTGGTCCTTGTCCTGGTGCACCAGCAACTGTTGCTGTAAGTATTGTAGCTGGTAAACTTACTACACTACTTTGAGGATGTTGTATCATATCTGAAGAAAAAATAAATATTTTATATATAATTATTTTAAAAAAGTTTTAATGATGCTTTGTACCTTGATGAATTGTTACAACATTTGGTTGACCTAATGTACCTATATTCATAGTTTGAAACTGAGCTAAAATAACAGAAACATAAATATTTAAAGATAAATATGTTCATAATAAATTAATTTTTTAAAATAAAGATTCAAACCTTGTTGAATTTGTTGTATCGATGGTTGTTGCATCACTTGTTGTGACTGAACAGGAGGAGGTTGCTGTTGTATGTAGGACTGTAATTCTGACTGCATAGTTTGGATTAAATTAATTGCTAATTGTTTTGCATTTTGTAATGCTACATGATTTGGATGTCTGCAATTTATAAAATATTTATTAATTTTCAAATAAATAATAAAAAATTAAAATAATGTAACTTTAAAACTAGAATTTTTTAAAGAATTATTATATGTTTACATTTAGTAATTAAAAGAGAAAAATTAAAAAACATACTCTATACATAAATGAAGGGGTTCTGGGGATTCAGATCCTAAAACTGGATCAATAAATTGGGAACCTCGTCCTCTTAAAGTGACTGTAGCACCTGTTTCTCCTCTAATATATAATAAATTCGCGCCTCCAGCACCAATAATTCGTCCACGTAAATCAAAACCTTGCGGTGCATTTTCAATACCGACACAAATTTTTTCCTGTATTGAAAGTAATTTAATTATAATTTTTTTATTAAAGGAATATACTGGGAGAAATTTCTTAATATTAATAAAAATAAAAAATAAATTTCTCTCAGTGCAGTACTAAAACTAATAAGGAAAAAAGACATAGAATCGCCTTACCACCGATGGAACTCCCGAATGTAAGCTCATCAACGGTGGAGGTGCATTTGTGAATCGACTCGGTCTATTTAGAGAACTTCTATGCTCAGTCTTAATAATATCATTAATTTTTTTTACAGCCACTATAAAAAATAATATATATTTAAACATGTATTGAAATATCTATCAAAATTAAAATAAATATGAATGATATTCTCTTACAATCAATGTTGTGTTTAGAATGTCCTTGTATATACAAATAAAGAGGACGTTCATGAGGACAGCGAACTTTTTCTTGTTCAGTCATAAAACGTCCACGTGTAGATACCGTTGCACCTAGAAATATAAGTAAAATATTATTTAATAAATTTTACTACTGAAAAAAAGGGAACATGTACAAATAATATTTGAATTAAATATAAATACCTGAAAAGGAATTAATTTCATCTTGTATATAACCTTTTGTTAACAAAGTTCGTGCACTAGGTGGGGTTTCATTAATTTCAAATTCTGTTGTATACATTTCAGTACTTTTATATGCTCCATTAGAAGATGGCATAAGCTATTTCATAAATATATAATGAATTAAAATTACAATACATATTATTAAAAAGGTATGCTTTTTAAGTATACTTTTATAGAAAAACTTTTACTCTTACGGTGTTGAATATTTTAAAAATAAAGTATTTGAATTATTTTTCTGTTCATTTATAAATAAATTTAAAGAAATAAAAATATTTTATTTCTATACCTTATTAATACCATCCATGGCTTTTAATTTTCCTTTAGTCATATGTAAGGAATTTATCCTAATAGCTGCATTTGCAGCTTTTTTCATTATTGATGCTTTATTTGCAATTTCAATTAAAATTTATTTTACAATATACACATCCAGTAAAGATGGTCCAACCTAGATCAAATGCTATTAACATGTTGTTCTTCTGTATATTGTACACTATAGTTGAATTTTCTCATACATCCTTTGATACTCATGTGACCTATCACGTTTCTAACGACAATGCTCCGTTAAATCTAACATATGAAAATGGGGTAACTAAAGCTCTACAATGTACTATCAAAATCTCAGCCTGTTGAAGTGTATCCATGTAGGCTTCCACGATTAAGAGTAGTTCGAACACGAACTTCTGCTCACTTGTACATCCAGATATGAAATACCCTGTCCAAGCTGATTACAACATGCAGTTAATAAATACTTTTTGTATCCAACTAAAAATAATTAATACTAATACTTTCATTAAAAACTTTTTAATACAATATCTAATTTAATACAATAAAAAATTTGGTAATAAAATTGAACAAATGTAGTAGAAAATAAAGAATTTATAAATTTTAAAAGTTCTATTTCAATTCCATTGGTATTTTGAATCAATTATGTAACTTTAATACAATAGCTTATAAGACTAAATGATATTTTGAAAGTAATGTAATGATAAATTACAAATTTGACATTAATTAATTACTCGATTTATTTAAAGAAGTATATAAATGTTTAATAGGCTATGTTTTAAATTAGTTTACATAAGAGTTTTCACTTTCATTAAATGATCTGTATTGTGTGTTTAAATGCAGTTAATGTAACTCATATGATTACTAAATTTGATGAATCAAAACAACACTGATCTTATTTATGAACACACAAAGATGAGGAATTCTTATTACAAATCTAGATTATTCTGAAGCTTACGAAAATATCATTTTTATGTTTTAATGATTTTCCCAACATAATGTTTTATTACCATAAAGCAATCCCCTCCCCCTTAAACAATACGGTAGTATTAATTGGAAAAACCATTACCTCTCTCTACACAGCGAGGGTATTTCTTCTTTGGTTTAAGGCGTACTTCCTCTATTTTGTATGCGTTGTTTCTTTTGGCCTCTTTTACTGATCTGCAGCAAAGAGCTTCATTGCGAACGTAAAAAATTGTACAAAATCTCAAAAAATATCTGTAGGTGCTCCTTTGAAAAAAAAAGTTTTTGTGGTGTGTTGCTGTGTGCGCTATGCCGCGCGCGCGAGACGAGGTATTGGCAGCCTATCCTGCTGCCAAGCCGCGGAGGTTCTGATGGACTCTGCGAAATTGGGGTTGAACGACCGCTCTTGACTTTTAATTCCGTCCTCGATTAACCCAGAGTATTGGGCTCGTAAGTACTTCCAAAAGCAAATATGAACGAGCTCTTAATTATGCGTAATTATCTCGTTTTGCTTATCGAGTTCCCTGATGATCGATTGACTAAGCACCACTACACACACAAACGAAACTATAAGATTCGACTAAACTGGCTTCAGTGGCTTCACTGATGCAGCTGCACACCGCCAGCCAGTGATGCGATATGGTGCGGATAAATCGATTCTGCGCACTACACGCTTTATGCTGATTAGTTGTGGTTTGAGCGCTCGTTTCGAATTTTTAAAAAGTAACTACGAGCGCGTATATCACATCCAACCAGAATGAAGAATGTACTACGCAGAATCTATTTATCTGTATGATATCGGATACCAACATTTCACTTCACGACATAATTATCGCTTTCCATTTGTGGCTTTCTGCATCCTAGTCAACCAGTTGTAGACCGGAAACTCGAGAAAATAATGGGATGGTTAGAAGGTACTCAACTAATTTTATAGAAAAAAATTAGAATAGGTAGTGATTGGTTTCTTGGTTACTTGTTTCGGAGCTATCGTTAATAGCTATGAGTAAAAATTTTAAACAGCTAGTCATTTCTTAAATATTTTGAAACAATATTGAAAATTGCAAACAATAATTCAAATAATACTAGCGCATTAGTTTTCTAATACAATAATTTCATGTTTATATTATTGAAAAATCTAGCTCGTTACTTTCCATAAGTTATGATACTAATTAATATTATAATTATATAGTTACAAAATTCAACAAACTTTTTATTTTTAATTTTTACTTATAATATTTTAAACTAATTTTTAATATTATAATTTTTCTATGCTATTAAGTATTTAAATAAAGATAATATTATATTGAAAGACAGAAAATAATAGAATTATTTGCTTAAAAATTTTTTATATCAATGTCATCTTATAAACAAGAATGTCAAATGACATTATTTGAGTCTACGTTGAATTATATTATCATCATAAATTTATATTATAAAATACTTACAAGAATTGAACACAAACTTATAATAATAATTAATAATGTTCTTTACACCCCAACTGTATTTTATACTATAATTAATTAAATTGTTCCAAATTAAAAATATTAAAATTATTCTGTGAAAAGGAACATCTAATTTTATGCAGGTTCTTAATTTAATTAACATTCGCATTACTGTTTTTCTAATATATGTATAAGTATTTTTCCTGTATTCAAAAAATTATTTTAATATAGTTTTACTAAAAATTATTAATAATCATTTAATAATAATTTTGTAGGAAATTATTCGATAAATAATTTATTGTAAAAGTTTCTTTAACTTATTTATAAACTTAACTCTTATACCCTTTTTAGCAAAAAAATTTAATAATTATTAATTTTCATTTAATTATAATTATAAATAATTAATAATAAATTTTCATAAATAATTTTCTTTTTATTACAAGAGATTCTATTCTTATTATCGCAATTCATAATAAAATAATATGCACGTATTAATGAAACAGAATTTTTTATTCATATCATTGGTTAAATATGTAACTCAATTAATGATAATATTTGTGTGATTTTATGTTTATATTTTATTTGATATTTAATTTTGATTATATTTTTTAGATAGTAGTTTTAATGTAATATTTATGTAAGTACTACAATTTTCATATAATTGTAGAATAAATATTAAAGTCGAAACGCAGTTTTTATAATATACTGTTTCATCGGTAATTTTTTAAAATAAATTTTGTTCGCCTTATTAAATATTTATCACATCAGATACTATTATATATTAAAAGTGAAAAAAATTGTATTGGTTTACTATCCATTCTTAACAATTATTTTGCTGAAATGAATAAGATTTATCACTGGACTGATTAACGGAAACGCGTAAATAGAATAGTTTTAAAAAATTCTTAATATAAAATAGTTTATTATTAAAATATTTGAATTATGTAATTATTATTTTTTTATATTAAATAATTTATATATAAATGGTCATAAATGTCAAATTTTAAATTAAGATTTATCATAAGATTCATATGTTTGTACAAATATTTAATTAATATAATTTTTGTAAATAGATGTATGTTTTATCTGATTTTATTTTATTAAAATTTATCGAGTATTCAAGATTTTGTTTTTAATATTATTTATTAAATTTTTTAAAAGGCATGAAACACATACTGTTCAACTTTACAAGAATACAATTTTTATTTCTTTAAGATTTATATTAAAAATTTAAAAAAAATTGTTTTGATCTCAGATTTGTTTACTATAATATTATGGTGTTAAACTTTGATTTAAATTCATGATGTTAAAGTTTTTAAAAACGTTTATTATATTTAAAGGTGAACAGTTGGGCTTTATAAATTTATATTTATATTCCATAATTCAACAGTTAATGCATTTTTATATCGGTATAAGAGTTTGATATAAATGAGAAAAAAATAAACAGGAATTAGACTAACTTGTTAATTAATTCATTGACCCGCTTTTATACAAGAATGTGAAAGATCTTGAAATTTACTGTAGGATGTTCTCAATAACAGAAATCTATATTTTATAGAAAATAATTAAACAAATTATAGTAAAGATGAGATAAACTAAGAAAATTTTTTTATAAATAATAAATAAATAAACAATATTTTACTAAAAATTTGACAAATAAAAATATTTAATTGCAAATACACTGAAAATAATAATAATATAATAATTATTCCAAACATAAAAATTCATTTAGCTTATGAAAAATACGAATTACTATCATTTTCTAGAAAAGTGAAAACAATTTTGATAAATTCAAGATTGGTTTATAAATTTCTATTATTTTTAGATATCCATAACTATTAATTTTCAGATTGCGATGAATTTTTTAAATTTATATACATATATATTGTATATAAGATATAAAATAATATTATCTAAATATCTCATTAGTTCAAATAATAAAGTAAAAAAGTCGTATATTTTTGTATTTACAAATTTTTTAAAATGTATTTTAAGTAATCAAAATTTATATTAACTATGCAATACTTTTCAATACACAACTTCTAAGACGTTTGTAATTATTTTCTCACTTTAAAATTGCTTTTTATTTAACCATACATATTTATATATATTTACAATGCATACACAACTATGTATCATGTGCATATATGTATGTACGTATAAATAAAAATCAATTTAAAAGTCAGGGAATAATTGCCAATATCTCAGAAAGACTGGATCGAAAACTATTAGAAACCCAGTTTTTATTTTGATTACTTAAATATTAAAGTAAATTTTTTTTCAAAATTAAAGTCTATTATTTATTTAAATATTGTTATTAGAGCTAATGAGATATGTATATAATATTATTTTACATTCAAATGAATTAGATCGTATTAAAACTATATATTATTACATATGACAATAAGTAATAAGATTGTTTATTATTTAATAACCAAATTACACGTAAGTTTATAACTAATTTTCTGTTTTATACACCTTAAATATAATATGCTCAATTTTTTTGTCCTTCAAACTGAAATAATTATAAATGACATTTTTTGCAATGAGAAATTAAACATTGGCATAAGATTTTTGTAATAATTTTTGTCTGAAAAAACAAATCACTTTAAATATTTAAAAAATTATAATTTATTGTAAAAAATACAAAAATTTATCGATAAAAACTGCTTAATGTTAATAAAAAATATGTATGCTCATTGTTGAAAATTTGAAAAATACCAAAAAAAAACACATTATTTTTGAAGAAGAAAGAAATGCAGAAAAGAAGTTTTCGACACTGTAACTATATATATATATATATATATATATAATTATGTGAGTTTTCAGTGAATTTTACAAATCTCATATTGAAAAAATATATAATCAATGATATATGAGTGACATTTGATTATTATCTTAGAACGGAAGTGAAATTAGAATGCGAAAATGCTTTGTTTGATTACGAATTTTCTATTTGAAAAAAAAATAAAAAATTTAATACTTTTTTAATCTCATTTAAGTATAATATAGTTTTTAAAATATTTTTTAAATCAGTAAGCTAGTTAAAAAAATATTTTTTTTTAACGAGTAATATTATTATAAATATGTTATAATAGTTTTATCGGTAAATATATTAATTTATATTTCAATATATTACGTAACTTTTAACAATGATGTAACTCATATTAAGGAAACCAGCGGAAATAATGGTATACTTATATAGACTTCAATATAATTTCTGCGTAGCCACCGGTGTATTGCTCGTCAAGCAATGAGAACAGACATAAGCTCATCCTTAAAATTTGTCAGGAAGTATAAAGAAAAGGAAGTTGTTAAGAAAATTTTATAGTTGAGAAATAGATTACTTGAGATAGATTAGCTTAAACAAGAAAATAATCATTTAAAAATTGTAAATATTACAATTTTAAAAATGTTTTTTAAATTTGGTTACAGAACAACATAAAAACGATACACTACATTTTTTACAAAAAGTGTATATAAATTATATATAATATAACCTACAATATATTATAGCAAAATGTACATTGTTATAATACATTATAATACATGGTTATGCTAATGATATGTTTGCTTATATTTTAAAAAAGAAATAATACAAGTAATTGATTGGTATTTTGAAAATATATAAAATAAAGCATCTTTGATAAATTTTGTATTTACTTTGATTTTAGCTAAAAATGTTTTTGAACTACTACTACTACTACTACTACTACTACTACTACTACTACTACTACTACTACTACTACTACTACTACTACTACTACTACTACTACTACTACTATTATTATTATTATTATTATATTATTATTATTATTATACGACCAAATTCTTGAAGTAATAACGTCGCAGTTTTATGATTAATATGTCTCTAACTTTCATGCATGCTTATTAAAAAAAATTCTTATTGAAATGGGCGTAATAATAATTCGTTTATATTATTGCTCTATCTTAATATCTTTGTTATTACAGAATTCACACTGACATCCTTCTACTCTTTATCAATGAGTTATATAAATTAGTAAATAACTATATGGTTTACAGAAAAACCTTAGGATATTAGGGTATCTGGAGGAAATATAGTCTTTGATACCAAAATATACGAATTAAAACTTAACTACATACTCTCTATTAATATTATTATAATTTTTTTTTTCATTTATTCTTTTATTTGTTTAACTGATATGTTTTTACACTTATGGAATATCTACTGAATCCAATATTTTCAAATATTTGCCATAATGTAAAAAATATAAAATATTATATTTTAATAGAAGTTTAAAAAGTATCTATACTTTAAATTATTTAAATCTATACATTATCTATACTTTAAAAAAAAATTTACATTTATAGTTAAAATTAAAAATAAATTTATAGTTTATGAGATAAAAATTTAAAACTAAGAAAATATATTTCCTTAGCGTTCAGTACTTGCTTTTAGATCATATTAATTTTATTAATTTTGTGAAAATATTCTTGTGGTTATACATTACCTTTCGGTTCGCAGCTATTTAATAAGCCTTTCAACAATAAATCTACTTAAATATAATATGAAAGTATTTATTTTAAGAACAACTTAAATTATCCTTAATATAAATATAATTAATAAAAATTCTGATTAATATATAAAAAGAATATCAGAGATTTTATTATAGAAAAAGACTTTTTATGTTAATAAATTTTTGATTCATTTAAACTAAAATTTAACCAAACTAGTTTAAAAAAAATTTGTATTAATTATTTATAATAAATTTTAGAATTAAGAAAAAATAATTTTATATAATCACACTTACTTAAATATTTCTAATAATTAAGAGATTTCTAATGTATATTAAAGTTATCAGTGACTTCTTACGGCAATAATTTTTTAACGATATTTTTGTAATTTAATTAAGCTCTTTACAAAGGCTTCTGAATAACTATAAATATCAAATATGTTCAAAATCAGTTATATTATTGAAAATTGGTAATCATTTTGAAATAATAATTAGAATTTTATGACAACATTTTTCACATTTTAATTATTACTTTACATCAATGTGTGTAGAATCATTTAAACCAGAGTGTCAAGCTAAAATATAAATATTATTTTAGAGTGTTATCTACAAAATTCTATTGAATTTTAAATCTGCCTTATTTGAGGAAAATTAAATATGTTAATTTATGCTTACGTAAGAAAGTTTCGATGAAATAAAATTTTGAAAAATATAACTAAATTCTGTGATAAAATAAAAGTCGCTTAAATAAAGTCTCCTTTTTACTTTTAATATTCGAGATAAAATTTGTTAAATTAAATAAAAACCAATAAAAATTATATTTCATCATAAGATAGTTCTATCATATGTGTGATTAAATTTATAAATATAAATATTAAACGAGAAAATTTTTATACGTTCATAAGCAAACTTTTATTTGGTCAAATATCGAAAGTTTTATTCCAATTTTTTACTTTGAAAACAATTTATTTTATAATAATAAAAACTATGTATTTTTAGTAGATAATTTGAATGCATAAAAATAAATGGACATCACTTAACATTTGTCTTCTAGAAATTAATTAAATTCAACTTACATATTGCCGAATCAATTTATGTACCTTAATAATGAAGATTGTATTTGACAAATATTTAATTTTTTATTTTCTTAGTTCTTATTTTAGTAGTTCCATTAATGATATAAACCATTATCTTACTTTTAGGAGATTATTTTTTAAATACATAATAATTTTATGATAGATATTTATTTTTAATAAAAATAAACAATTTACAAAAAATTACTGAAAAATAAAAATTATTAAATCGAGTATAATTATTTATAGCGATTGTATGGAATATGTTATCACAACTATTATTTTTAATAGAAATAATTATTAGTTATTGATTTATGAAAATTATAACTTAAGTAATAATTTAATAATTCTTGTGATATAATTAAATATTTATTATACATAAACTGCACATTGAAATTTTTAAGTTAAATAGCATTTGGCGTGGGACGCACAAACAATCTACGAATAATGATTTTGATTTTTAATTCACGTTAAAAATTAATAACTTCAAGCATATTAAAATCATTAATGTATTGCGATAATTCATTGTAGCAATGATATTGTTTTTTTTTTTTTTTAAATAAAAAGCACAAGTGTTATAAGGTTTTAAAATATTTTATGAGAAAAAAGTATTTAAAACAACCAAAAGAATGTTGTACAAATGTTTCTGGAAACAATAGTACTATTTTTAGATATCACGTCGAAAAGTTTTTACGAAGGTTTTTGAGTTAATTTGAAACCAATAACATTAAGATTGTTGAATTATTAATTCGAAAGAATTTTGAAAGTTTAAGATACACAATTATTAAAATAGTTGTTCGTCTTAAGACAGATTACTTTAAAGAGAATATGTAAATTATTTGTCAAATGCACAGGCTTTTTAATAATTTTACACGATAAGAAATATTCGTTTACGCACACGTTTCTAGGCGTTCTATAAAAATGAAAATGTTCAAATACGATATTTTAATAATTCCTCTAGAGAGCCGTTTATTTTGTAGCATAGAAAAATCTGAGCCTAGAAAAGGCTCCGGACCGCTTCACCTAATTTTCATTAGGCACTATACATTTGGGCAAACAACTGAGCGAGCAAAGCTGCGTTGGAGTTTAATTTCGTTTTTTGTTGCCAAAGAGGAGAAAAAATTGAAAGGCTATTATCTATTAAATTGGAAGCACCGCGGCCCGTACAAAACTATAGCAAGAAAAACCAATTGAAGACACATGCATAATGCACACCCTACGGTGTACGAATACCAATAAACGCTCCCGTGCCCCGCCCGCCGCAGAGCTCCCACTTTCCCCGACACACACACAGACGCACTCCCTCACTCTCTTGCTCTCTCGCTCTTGTGCGCGCGCTTTGCTGCAGCGTGTTTGTGGCGGACTCTGTGGGTCGTCCAAGTCGTTCTTCGGCCTACAAGAGAACTCAGTTCGCTCGCGGCCGGCGCACCGTGTCGTGGAGGCACTGTGTGAACGTGTCGGCGTTTCGAGTTCTAGTCCATAAGGCAACGGCAACGCACAGCAGACGGCCTACGGTCCCGAGGGCTACGGATGTAAGGCAACATGCACGTCCGCGACAGGACAGCCGCGGCCCTAGCGCCCATTATCCTCACCGTGCTTGGTCTCGCCAGTGCCAACTCTTGGGGTAAGTGCTGCTGCTTCCCCGTTGACACTAGATGAATACTTCTCGGGCATACTAGCCGTCAATCGAGGGGGGTGAAGGACAGAGGACGGCGGCGCTCCTCTGTCAGTACGTTGATCGGCCCTGAGTTTCGATTTGCCGTTACGTAAGTTCGGATGGATGTAAGGGCTTCCTCGATCAGGATACGAGACGTAAAACTTGTATCGATCTCGGAGAAATCTAAAGACGTTCGGTTAAAATACGCTTCCGTTTTCTATTTTCGGCAAGCACTAAAAGTTCGTTCCCCACAAGATGTACCGATTCCAAATATCGCGCTCGTTCAAGTTCTTGTCAAGCTCGGGTTAAGCTCTTGAAAGCACGTGTATAAATAACGCGCGGGCCAAGCGGGGCGCAAGGGCAAAAGGGCGAGTGGCGCGCTTTTTGCCGGGTCCCCTTTAAGGCCGCGAATCATCGAGTGAGGAAATCCTCGCGAACCCTTGGTGACAGTACCTGGATTGTAATTTATGGGACGTGCGATAAGACACGTTTCGAGCGCGCAGCACCACGGGCTCACCACACACAGCCGAAGCGGCGCGTACGTGAGCTGTAGGACTCCATTCGCGCGCTTCGACTCGTCACGTAGGCCAACAGCAGCCGCGTGCGCGCGGGACGCCGAGCACAGTCACGGGAAATTGCCTTCGCCCTTGACGACCTTTGCCCTTTCCGCTACTCGTCTTTCGTTTTCAGTATGGTGCATGCATCTACGCCCGGATTGGGGCAGCGCAAAGCTTGCACTTTTATGTAACGAATGTCATCGGGTGCAAGCGCGTAGACCGGCCGAATAGGGGACGTGATACGTGATCTAGAAAGGCGCTGGGCCGTGACGCGAGGTATGCGCTTGTCTCTTGTTTTTCTTGCCTTTCGGCTTCGATTGTGGCTGGACCATAATTTAATGTTCGCACGGCACGTAGCATCGATGATTATTCGGAGAAGCTACGATCGCTGGGTGGCAATCAATTCGACTCGTCTTAAATTTCTATGTCTCCTTTATGTGGACGTGACCTCTTAAAGACTTTATTTGAATAAATTGATAGATTGGGAGTGTAATTAGTATTAAAGTTTTAGGCACACAACTATTAATAATTATTTAACGTCTTTCATTTGCGGTCAATCCGATTACAACTATGGACACATTTATTTTTCAGCGTAATACCACTTGCCTCAAAAGTACACAGAGACACTGAATCTTTTCGGTTCGTTTGTATAATCAGTTTTGGCACTATAAGCGCGTAGTTTTATTGACAATTTGATCTTTAAGCAAACTGATAAAATTTGTCTTTATTTTATTTCTTTTCAAGAATCTACTCTACGGTTAAATTAGTCGTGTAGTCATTGCATAACTTTTATTTTTCAATAATTTTGAATATATCAATTCGATTACATCTCAAATTAAAAATTATACTAAAAACAAATATATTTATCTATTTGTTTTTCCCAAATATTTAAGTATTGTCTAGCACTTTCATTTGTTTTACAATTTGAAATTTTCATCCATTTATTTTCATGAATAAGTGAAAATATCTTCAAGTTTTTATAAAAATTTATAATTTTTTAATTATGTTTATTTTATTTCTCATTGACCATTTAAACAAATTGATAAAAAAAAATTCGTAAAGTCATATCAAATATATATACTACTTAAATTATAAGACGAGAAATAGAAAAATTTCAATGTAAATGCACGTGATAGAAGGTATCATTTATTTATGAGTATATATGCGCGCGCGCATATATACACGCACTTGTCAAAATAACGTAGCCACTTATCTTTACTTACATAGTAAAATAGAACCTATTTAAAGGTATAATCAAGAACTTCATTGATGGAAAAAATGTTATCTCGCAACAGTATACATTTATGTAATAACTTAGATAAAAGACTAGAAAATATTTGTTTTCATTCCGGTTGTGACATTTGAACCAAAATTGACGATAACACAAATCAAAAATATCAATGTTTATTAATCAGTTTAGTATATATTTTTGAATCTTTGAGATAAACAAGGAAGAAAACATTCCATTCTCTTCCTAAATACCAGTATTTATTTTGTCAGATTTTTAAATAAACATTTAATAAATATTCAATAGAATGAATGTTCTTTTGACACATACCTGCGCGCGCATACATGTCGCGCGCACACACACACACACACACACACACACAAATTTATCTATAAGAGTATATTTTTTTATATAGTTATATAAATTTGAAAACATGAAACGATTTTTAAATTTGAACGATAAATTCTTTAAGTTTTTCAGTTTCAATACTGGAATATTTAAAATAAATGGTTATTAAATTTAATACAAAACATTTTATATTCTTAGATTTTACACGTAATTTATAACTTTTATCAAAATATAACTAGAAAAATCAATAATTTATTATTATCAAAATTACAATAATTTATCAATTAAATTAGTTTTATAAAAAGAAGTTTATTAATATCTGCATTCTGTAAACTTGTTTTGAAAAATTATATATTCTGAAATTTAAAAAATCCAATATAAAAAATCGTATTAATACGAAAAGAAGATAAACTCCTTTTTTAGCAATGAAAATATATTAATGTATATTATCCAAAATAGTATTTGAAAATTATAAAAAATTAAATTGTCATTAGTCGAATTATATTATACATTTAAATTTTTTTTTAACCCTACGAGCATTACAAGGTAGAATTTTGTTTCTTATACTTTTCAAAAAATACACGTTTATAAATTATAAATTTTGAATTATATGACTTTATTGAACAAGAGTAATCTTTCTATAAAAGTGTAATTCTGATATTCAAATGTTTAAAATTATAATTTTAATCGAAACTCCGTAATAATCAATATTTAAGACAAAACTATCGTGAGACGCGCAATACATTGTATACACTTTCCTAAGTTACTAAACTTGAAGTGTGTTTTACATGAAACGACACAAGTGCGTTTTAAATATAAATGATTTAATATAGATAACATAAACACTGTGTAATTTTTTTATATAATTTAAAATATATTATAATTATACACAAATTTTTCAATTGATACAATTCTAATTTAAATAATTCATCAACTCGCATTTTACCTACATGTACAATTGTTGCAATGACTTATTTATGAAATTATCGACGAACCAGTTTCGTTTTATTTTTACTAAGATGGACAAAAAGAATTAATAAATTATGAGTCTCAGCCTCAACAAGAAGGAAAAGACTACGTACAAATTTTTTACAAAAATTAAGTATAATTGATACATATGCGATTAACAGCTCAGACATAAATCAAAGAAGCGACTAGCAATAATTTGCACTAATACAAGAGCTGGAGATAAATGCAGGACGCGACCAGGAGAAAAATAATTAATTTGTAACCGCTAGAGCCTTGGTTAAAATTTACAATTAAAAGTTCTTGCTCTTAAAAATGGTGTATCGTTACGTTACATTGTATCGTTTTCGGACAGAATGTCGCGAAAAATTTGCCGCTCCATCAGCTGCATAATAATTATTGTAAGGACAGCGCTTGAAAGCTCGGCAGGCAAAGTAGCTGTCTCGGTCATTTGCTATCGAACCGTTATGCAATGTTCTCTGCTCTCTGGGATGGCTCGCTCTGACACTCTTTGAATCGTAACCTGCACGTGCACGTGGATTTGGCCGCCCTCGACGTTTATCACTTTTCTCGCTCGCTCGGTATTCCGCGTGGTCCCCGTCTCGTCTCTCGCTTCAAGAGCTGCCCAAGGCTCTCCGTGCGAGATCAATAGGGTCTGTTTGATCCTATTATTGTTTAATGGTGCGAATATAAAAGTTGTGGTACGTACATTATCCTGCGCTATCAGTATATTAAGTTTAACAGGTTGCCATTCATCGAAGCAGTTTTTTTTATAAAAAATGCCTCGAAAAAGCCTTGAGTATCTAGGCTGACTTAATGTTAAAATTTACGCAAATTTTCTTATATTCCTTGTTCCATCTCTGGTTTTATTTGCGGTAAAAACGAAAATGAAACTACGTAACAGCATTTAAAAATAGCCATTCGTGTGGAATGGATAACAATATGTACAATAAAACGATGCGTGATATTCATTAGTTTTAAATTTCTGAACAAATTTACCCTTAATTGCTTTCAATTTAGCAATAGTATTTCTCTTCTCTTTTTTCTAACCCATTTGAAGAATGTGCAAACATATATTATATTTTATGATAACAATATAATTGGCTAACCCGACACTTAAATAGGTAATTCATTGTGCAATTGATCGATTCGAATACTAATCTGTATGCACAGACATAATCTTCTTGAACTTAAAGTTTACAATTCTCCAACGTTTTAACAGGGGTTATTAAAAAAATTGTTATATAAAAGATGCTAAAAAGATAAAGTGAAATTATGATTTCTTTCCCATGGTATTTTAAAATTAATTTTATGCATTTTATTTGATTTCATTATAAATATAAGTTTCTCATTAATAAGACTTATATAAACATTTTTCCCTATAAACTTTATTTTATTTTTCACTTTTCATTGCATACGGTGACTAATTTTGTTGAAAGTAAAAATACTGTTGTCATAATCTCTTAAAATTAATCGTAAGCAATAAAAATGCGAACAAAATTATTTTTAATATTATCATAAATAAATATAAATTTCCATCATAATTTCGGGTTTTTCATATTTAAATAATTTCATTTAGGCAATTTTTAAGTAAATTTTCGTTTAAATGATGGAATAAAAAAAATGTCTACCTAAGAAAATTCTTTAATAGTTTGCGTTGAATTATAAAAGCCTGAGAGCAAAATTCTAACCCTGCGTATTGCTTGTAGAGTAATTAGCCCTAGTAGAAATAGGAATAGATGAAAAACAATGACTACTATTTGGCGAGGTGTGTGAACCACTCGCCGGTACTCGTGTCCTCGGGTCTCGTCTAAAATTACGTTGTAGCACGTTAGAAGAGAAGCGTCTCACGGACGCGTCTCGTTAACTTGAAGCAAATCACACTGACACGCCGAAGCTGTAAGTTTAATTCGTGATAAGGGTGTGTTGTAGCCGCGCACTTTACATTGGTTACAACGAATCGATTTATTTTTGTTGTCTTTTTAACCTGAATTTTAAACATGAGCCATGCATTAATTTTAAGAGAATTTACTAATGTATCTGTAATTTTTTATGAAATTATGCATATGATTTTCACAATATTTCTTACAATAGCGATTTACGCCCATTCAATCATTTTGTCACTTGCATTTTTGATGGTTTTTTAAAATAATAAATAATAAATAGTAAACTATTTGTATTGTAAGGATTCACAATTATTCATTATTCATGATTCACATTATTTTCCTTGGACTTTTTGAGATTTTTAATTCATATGGCCTCCTGTAAATAAAACGAGAAAATTTATCTTCTATAATCATGCATTATGGAAAAGAACAAATGTTTATTCTTCGAATATTTATCAATGTCTCGTTACAATTACTGAAAAATATTAAAATAGATACAATGTACACTATTAGTAATAAATATTACAAAATATGTTTAATTTAAAATAATATTTCATATCTTAACTTTAATGAGCCTAAATTATACGCATTTACGAATATATATATAATAAAGAAATTTTACTATTATTTACAAAAACTTATATTGTAATTAATTAAAAAAAATGTAGCATATATGGTGTATTCATAACTAGTTAAATTAACGTAAGATAGTATGTAGGTACATTTTTTTCATCTTAAATATATTGTATTAAAAAGAACAAAAATTATTTCACCGTGTATTTGAACATTTATCTACACTTATGTAGAAAAATGATCTTTTTAATTATTTAAATTTTTAAATCATTATTGCAATATCAGCCATTGAATATAATTTGAATTAAAATGAAAATTTTTATAAAATTTTTCTAAATTTTAATAAAATTAAAAAATTTATTGTAATATTAAAAGCCTATATTTAATACAAAGTGCAATATTGTAGAATCTTTACAATTACGGGAACCATAGTAATATATTGTTTACTTATCATAATTTATCAATCAGTATTGCAAATACATAACGTTTCATTCAAAATACAAAATTTAATTAAATTTTCATTTATAGAAAACTTCTTTTACCTTTATCGCATTCTCCTCTTTACCTATATTTGAACCATAAACATTAAAATTCTTTTAACGGTTTTCCCACTATATGGTCCACGATGCTCAATATATAATGAAACGAGAATGCTAATATTTAAAACATTTGAAAATTGTTCTTATCGATAACTCGCCTCACTGCTGAAGTTACAAAAAGTAATGATTCAGATATCATCTGAAGAAAAGTATGATTTTTATTTTCTATTTGAGATAAGTTAAAGTGAGAAAGACACAGGCGTATGTGTGTATAATTTTTTTTTCTTATAAGGATCTAAGGCTTAATTGTTTTTATTTCAATATTTTATAACTTAATACATATAACAGCATAACTCCAATTAAGTGCATTTTTAAACTTCTAAGCTACAGATTATTCGAGTAAATTTTTTATAAAATTTATTCTGCTTACTACCTTATATTGTTTCACGCAAAAGTACCGCTTCTTAAAGAATTTTCTAAATTGTATTAAGATTAATTACAATTTAAAAATAGTAAGTAAAAATAAAAAAACTTTTAAAATAAAATTTTGAGACTCGTATAAATAAAAAAAAATGATAAATCTAATATAAATGTTGAATCTAATATTATTTGATCAGTAGATAATGTTACTAAAATTTTAACAGTAAAATAATATTTTTGTATTTTTATTAAGTGTAGTTTATAATTTTTCAAAAGTATTGTCTTACAGTATTTTAGATATAAAGTTAAACAGTTTCACTAGATAAATTATTAATATATTAAAATTAATTCAATTAAATTAAAATTAAATTTAAATTAAAAAGTTAAAATGCAATCGATTCGAGAATTATAATAATTTTGGTTACATTAATCATAATTATTTATAAGGAATAACTAGAGTTTTTAGAATATATATAAAACAATTTAATCAGTATTAACTTCATGAAACGTTTAATTTGAGTATCTAGACTAAAGGTTATTCCTGTGAATTCAAATATTAAAAAATTAATTCTATAGTGTTCGAAATAAGTAGATCTTGTTAGGGTTTTTAGATTTATATTCTTCATTTTATTAGTTTTTTATATATTTTTTATCAAGTCTTTTTTATATTATAATTTATGATGTATTTTTGTATTAACTAAATTATTAATTATTTTCTAAAAGTACATATGTATCAGTTTTTATTTGTGTTGTATGAAGTGGCCTTGCTATTTCTGAATTGTTTAGATTTCTGTTTTTATTATATCTATTTTTTTGTAATTTTTCTTTAATTTTCAAAAATGATTCATTCCTTTTTAATTAGATTATCGTAAAATTATAATTATATAAACATTTATTTAAAAAATCGTTTCATAATGAAATACATCCAATTAATTTTTCTAGATGACTATTGTTGTCATTCGTACCCTTCAAAATTTATATTACTTTTAGCTTTTATCATTAATTTATGTTAATCTTGCAGTATCTAATCTTGAAATATTGTGCTTTTTCATAATACTCTTAAATTATTAAATTAATAAGGGTTATGATCTAAATTAGATTTCTAAATACTAATGTCAATCATTAAAATTTCATTTTCTATTTATTATAATTACTTATTTTAATTAAAAATTTTGTATTAAAGTTATGTAAAATATTGTTAATTTAAAAAAAATTAAATTAAAAAACTTTAATTGTTTTCAATTTTATCTTAATAATTTAATTCATGGTTATTCATACAGAAAAAGCATTTTGTTTTAATAGAATAAAAATGATCTATGTAATGTTGAAGGGAAAAAATGAACAACTTCTTATTTTTCTCCGATTAAATATATCTATATATCGAGGATGTTTTCACAAAGAGAATATACATAATTGTTAATGACATTATGAAATTGATACTTTTAATTTATTAGAATAATTGTTTATCGTAGATGTATTTACGATTTTACTAATATAATATCAACTATTTTCAGAATATTAAATCGATTTCTTAGGAAAATACGATTACTACTTATTTACAGTATTTTAAAAGTAATAATATGCTTAATCAAATAATGAGTGAATATATTCATGTACAATTTTCCTTCAGACTATGCATATGCTTGTGCGGTATTCATATAAAGTTAGGTTACGCAGTAAGCAATCTTCGAGTTTCCCGCGCTTTTGCAATGTCATGAATTTAGATCGCGTAATACGCAAATTTTTTTTTGCTCATAATATACACGTGTATATTGTATAATTATATTAAAAAATATATGCGAACCTGAGCGTATTTACCTGAAATTGTGATGATTATTTGAAATTGTAATTGAAACATGTATGTCATTAAGAACATTTTTAATTCTTTTTTTTAATTTTTAAATGAATTTTTTATTATAAAAAACTTTAATATTATTAATAATTTTGTGTCCAAATCTACATAGAATTTATTGAGAAGTAATAATTCATATCCAAAATTCAGGTCTAGAGTTGTATTAAAATATTGACATTACATCACGCTTCAATAAATCAGAACAAAATTACTTTGACTTTTTTGACTTCAAATCATGACTTATTTCAAAATTACGTTGTAAGTTTGATGTTATATTTTATTTTCTAAAGATTTTTATTTTTTAATTGAAAGAAATATTTTTAATAGTACTTTATAAATAAATGATTGGTTAAATTTTTAGCAAATATAGCAAAGATAAGTTGGAGACATGTTTTTTATTATTTTAATTTTAAATGCTTAAAATTGTACACGTTTATCTACCGAAGCGTGTTTGATTAAATCGATGGATTCTGGTTTTATAAAATATAATGAAACAGAATATAAGTCTATTTATTGTTATTTTTTTAAACAATCGTCTTAAAATATCCTGGTTAATGTTTTCAGAACCTATGTTCACTCTCTACTCTTTTATTGGTGAATTTATTTTATATACGTTAAAAAAATATTGTTGAATTTATTTTGATTTTCACGTTGATTTATAAATTTATTTTTATGTATTTAAAGTATAAGGTAATTGTGATTCAGTATAAGAATTGGAATATTAATTTCGTATTATAAACGGGAACAAATTATGTGTTTTTTTGTAACTGCAATTAAACCGTTTAAAAATTCTTAAAAATTATAGCATTTCTTTGTAAAGTATACCAAAAGTAAAAACAGAATGTGCTTTTATAAATTTAAAATTTTTATTTGTTACAGATTTGGCAGTAACAGTGGGCAACGAAATTGATTTCCTTACGCGAAATGGAAATTTGACCGATAAAACAATTATTACCAATGCTTCTGACCTTGTGGGAATGGCTTATGATGATGATAGTTTTATAATGTTCCTAAGTGACGCCAAAAATCGTAATCACTCGATATTAAGTGTTGATTTTTCAAAAAAAAACACCACGTTTAGGCCTATACTTAAAAGTAAATATATGCATAAGTAATTATTAAATAATATAGCATATAGTATTAAATATTAACTTGAAATAAATAAAAAATTTTTATTAAATAATACAAAAAGCATATTAATTTATTAAATTAATTTTGTTTCTATGTTCTTTTTTATTAACATATTGATGATTTAACCATTCGTAAATTAGATATTAGTTCTTTTCCAAATTGTTTCAGAATACATAATTTCATTTGGTGTTTAAATTATTTGGTATGTTTCTTTAAATAATTTCTGAATTAGTAGTTATATTTTAATTAAAATAAATTAAAGATTACATTATATCTATAATTTTGTATAGAAAAATAAAAATTTGAATCTTTTTGATATATAATATTTTAGTTGACATATTGAATATATTGAAACATTTAAAGCGATAAAAAAGTTTTTTAATTACAAAATATTATTAAAATAAATTTTTTATTTAATAATTAAAAAAAATAATTTATATTACTCTTCTGTGATTTCTCATAGATCCTTATATGTTTAAACTACAGAGTAAACCGCTGAGTAAATAAAAAATATTAATTTTTTTATAGATTCTGACTTACATTAATTTGCTAATGTTACAAATGAAGTTTATGAATTTTTCTTTGCAACAGTTCTTAAAATTTAAAAATTTTATAATTAAAATTTCTTTTAATATTTAAACAGAAGAATAATCTTATTTAAATAAGATTTTTAATGTTTATGAAATAGAAAAAGTTTTAATATTTTTACGATATTTATTGTTAATTTAAAAATGATTAAAATACATTCACATATACAAAATAAAACCAATCATATTGTTAAAGATTTCTTATAATAGTTATATACATCAGAGATATACTTGTAAGAAAATAATTTCTGTAGTAAAATACCTATAATATTACGATTATCTTATAAATCTTTTATACAAATTTAATTGTTTTAGTTTAATATTTTTAATTACTTTTTTAATATAATCCAAATAATAAATGTTATTAATAATAAAATCTTAGTTATTAATAAGTAATGTTTTGTCAGAATGTTTATCAATTTTATGAAATTCAATTAGTTCTCATTATACTATCAATTTTTTAACGAATTTCTTATGTTTTAAAAATAAGCCACAGGTCATTTTCTTATTGTTAATTTGTATGTAATTATTATGAATCACAAAGCTTACAATAGAAATGTATCCTAAATAAATAATTTGAAACTAATGATTGTTATGCAAATAGATATACAGCTATATATCTGTATACAAGTTATAGATATATGACATATAGATGTTAATCCATAAAAACGATTATTTCAACCATACCGAAATTTATTAACGTAATTTGACACAGATAAAGTATACTTTCTAATTATCGTGAAAATTATGGAAATGGATTATAGATAAAAATTCCCCCACGATAAGTTTCAATGTAATTTATTAATTGAATCGATTTTTATAATTAGTTTTATTTAATACTTTTTGGTTTCTTAAAAATATTCGGAGATATAATTTACTTTTTTAGTTTAATTTTTTAATTTTATCTGTGTAATTGAAAATTCTGTTATTTGCAAGAAATCTTGACACCGGTTTAAAGATTATATATTTTAATTTGAAAATTTCATTGAAATTTATTGTAACAACTCGTAATTTGTTATATATTTCTTATAGCCGTTTATCGGCATTTACATAATAATGAAAAACTTAATTGAAAAACCGTAATCTAAAATTTTTATACAATATTCATAAAAAGTAAATGCTATGTTTCTTAAAATAAATTGAAATTATCTAAACATAAGAAGCATCTCGGTTATTAATTCTTATTTACTTCTCGTTAATTTGGCTTAGATTTTTTTAGTACTCATTTGTGAATAAATTAAACAATTACAAGTTTGGTTTTTTATAAAGATAAAATAATTTGAATTGAAGGAAATGTTAAATTGAATTCTATTTAGTTTACAGAATAAACAATAGTATAAACGATAATTTTCAGAAAACGCGTCAGAATTACCAGTTCTAAGCATGGCTTTTGATAGCCGAACGCACACCCTCTTCTGGACGAACGAGAAAGCAATAATGAAGATGCATGTCCCGGTGGATGACGTACCCAGCAAACCTGCTTTCGTACATAAGCTTGACACAGAGGTTTCGCGTAGCATCGCACTTGACGTGTGTAACAAGTAAGAATTGTTACTTGTTCTTTAAATCCTTTCCATTTATTAATTGAGAGAAGTATTGCAATGATATATAAAAAAATTGATTCTTCGAAAAGAAAATCGGTTTTTAACACTCGTTTTTACAAACGAATAATAATTTATAGAGTCTTTTTGAGTGATTAAACTAAAATATAAACTGTAAATATGTGCTTCTTCATTTTTATTTACAAATTTCATTACATTAGAATACTATTTTATAAATAATACGTGTATTGCAGGAAAATATAACTAAATTTACTTATTTATTATTCAATTTCTTTTTAGTTTAATTATAATTAAATTTTATAAATTTGTCGTATTAATTACTGTATCATCTAAAATAAAACGTACATTCTAGGCCTTATGTGCATATAAATAGCTAAATCGCTTTAAATTTGATATTAATTAATTGATCTTTCGCAAGTTATTTTATTATACAATATTAAAATATTAAATACAATTTTTGTTATATGTCAGTTTGGTATATAGAAATCTTCATAATTATAAATAATTGTCATTGTATGCTAATAAAGCTTGAAATTGATTTCAAAAATACTTATCTTTTAATTATGCATGGATGATAATTGAGAAATAAAAAATATATGAACTAAACGAAAGACTAATGGTTAAAAAGTCACCATTATTTTTTGCTCTATCGATTATTAAATCATGCATTGTTAATACATTTTTAAGAATCATTATGTATTAGATGTATGTTCTTTTTTAATGTAATAATGTAATTGAAGTCAAGCAGTCTCCAAATTTATTATTGAAATAGCTAATAATATTTAATAATATGCAAAATAATGATATTAAAGAAAGAGGGATAAGATAATAAAACATAAAAAGTTGTACTACTGAATTTAATCAATTTATTTAAATCTTTACTTTCTTTCATATTCTCGCATCACATTTATAATTTATTATTTAACAAATTTTCTTAAAGAAATTAACACAAGATAACAGTTAACAAAACACTTTATCTATTTCATTAAAATATTAAGTTATATAATTTTTTACGATTAACAATGGTTATTTTTGAAAAAGAGTGTAATAAAAATGCAAATGATTATTATTAATGCCATATTATATTGATGCATAAGTATTAATATTTTTACCTTTTACTCTTTATAGTTTATAATTTGTTCAACTATATATAATAAAATATAATTGTACATACTATAATGTCAAATAATAATTATTAAACAATATTTATTACGTAATTTGAAATACCAGTATTATATGAATAAAATTCTTCAAATAATATGAAAAAATATAAGGAAACGCTTCAAAAGTATATAATAAAATCTAAAAACATTAAATATTATTTGAAATAATAAAATTGATCCATATTGTTTCTTACATATTTTCTATCATATTTTTTATTAATTACATTGTAAATACAGAAGTGTTTTTCTATTAAAAAATGTTTTTTTTTAAGTTCATTGTATATAATACTTTATAAATATGCAAAAAGAACATTTGGAAAAATTGTATTGTTGAAACAATATAAAATTATTTATTTTTCAAAGTAAATGTTAATTATTTAAATATAAGATAAATAAATATTAAATATATTTATTTTTTTTATATTTTATTTTATCATAAATTATTTGTAACGTAAGAATTAAAATAAGATGTTTATTACCTAATATGATTTAATTCTTTATTTTGAATGCTGCTCAAAAACCATTTATGTAAATAAAAACTATGTTAGATGAACATTTTAAAACTTTACTTTTTATTTACTTTAATGGTTTGAAAGAAATTTACATTTTAATACGAATATTTAGTGATTTATAGTTCTTGTATGAATAAATAAAAAAAGTTACTAGATTTTACCACTATGTTTTGACTTACCTCATTAGAAAAATTATTTTATTTATCGTTATAAAAATCGACGAATGTTTACTGCGGTTATAATTTTCAACCTTGCGAAAATTATTTGACTATACTAATTACTGTGCTATAGTGTACATCATTTGTAAGATTTTATTATTTATGAAATTATAAAATAACACATTTACGTTTTTAGCTAGAGACCAAACGATTAATCATGATTTCGATTTTTCTTTACTTTTTTAGGCATATCTATTGGGTGAACAGCAACCACTCGAACCCTAGCATTATGCGTTCAAATTTCGACGGAAGTGGACTCACAGCTGTTATCACGGGGAACCTTTACGAGCCATCAAGCGTTGCAGTTGATCATATTAATTCAAGAATATACTGGATCGACGACGAGGAAGGTATTCACTATAAATTGGAAGAAAGCAATTTGGACGGTAGTGAGCGCACTGTCCTCGTTCATGGTAAAAACCAACAGCCAATGCATCTCGCCGTCGATGAACACAGCGTTTACTGGACGGATTTGGTATATAATGCCGTGTGGAAGATCAACAAAAATACGGAGCTTGGTATCGAGCCTAAAACTTTTAAGTCGTATTTTGATCCTAGTCGACAAGATGATCTCAGAAGCATCATAACCAAGGATAACTTGGGCTCTGGCATCGATTGCGAGGCGATAAAAGCCAATACGGCCAGGAGAAGGACAATGGTCTCAGTTCTGCTACGGTCTACCACGAGAAATCCTAATAATTTTACGGATAAGGAAGAAAAATGTTCAAACGGTGGTGTCCTACAAACGAGGGGCGAAACTTGCGTGTGTGAGCCAGGGTACGAACAATTCACCTCCTCTTCAACTTTTAGCGGACAAGTTTTAAATATTTAAAATATCGATAATATAAAATAATAATAATATTATTTATTAAAGGAAGTAGATCAATTAAAGTATATTCTTTTAATTATTTAATTAAAACGATTATTTATTTAACATTATTACATTTCGTGCGTATACTTAAAAAATTGTTGGTGTTAAAATATAATGGATATAATTATTTGGTTAATTAAGAAAATATTTCTACCACATTGAAAATATTTTTTTATATTTTTTAATTTTTCAGGATCTCAAAAATATATTCAAATTTGTTAATAACAATTAAAGATACTTTTAATACACAAATTGTTGTTGAGCGTATTTTATAAACCATTATATCTTATTTAAACTATTTGTATTGCTTTCTAAAAATTAGGAAAATTATTATTAAAAAAAATTTTTTTTAACTTTTAAATTTTTTAGGTTTATAAACTTAAAAATATAATATTTTTAAGGTTAATTATATTATTTTAATTATATTTTAAAAGTCAAAATATACATTTAATATTGATATTAATTTTTTAGAAAGCTCATTATTCTTTAAATGTTTTAGTTAATAATAAAAAAAATCATTAATATAACTACATTGACAGTACATTAAATATTAAGTAAAAAATTTTTTATTTGTGGAAAAGACATTAATAATACGAGTACTTAGTTTAATTTTTGTATTTACAGGTACAGTGGGTCTCGATGCGAAATTTCTTCGTGTCATAATTATTGTCTAAGGGGAGATTGTTTCGTAAATGATGAAGGAATGCCCGTGTGTAAATGTAGTGAATCGTACAGTGGTTCGAGATGTGAACACGATGTTTGCAACGGTTATTGTCTGAACAATGGTCAGTGCTTCATAGATAATGGAAAACCTTTTTGCGAGTGTAAATATTTTAGTGGCGTTCGGTGTGAGATTGCTTTTGATATGGCCGAAATTTGTGCTATATATTGTATCAATAGGCAGCTTCAAATAACTAGCATAGATACGACTTCTTGCAGGTAATTTGAAAATTTTACTTATTATTTACAATTTTTAATTTGCAAAAAATCCATGATTTCAACTTGCTATTATATTATATATATAAACTATAATAATAATAATAATTATAATGTATAATTATTGCTTTATATTTTATAGGTGTTTAAGTCGAATAGTTTTTTTACTTTTATAAAATATAAAATAAAAATATAAAAATATACAGATTTTAAATTATGATAAAAATAAAAATAACTAATATTTTCGAATTATCTTTTGTCAGATAAAAATGCATTCTTATTTATATGTCATTACACAATACTCATAAATATTTAAAAAGTAGTATGTAAATTAAAAACTGCAAAGCTTGGAGAAAGATTTATTAAAAAATTACAATTAATTTTATTGTATTTTTATTGTTATAAAATAATATAAACTCTTATTTTTAAACCACAAACATTGCTTTGATTTTTCAGATGTGCCGAACTGAATCAGACAATTGAGGAAGTTCTAGGATACGACACGTTCAATTGCACGATCCTGGTATCCCTTCTCTCAGGCTTTATTGGTATGCTCACGATTATCGTTGTATTCCTAAGCGTCTACGTAAGCAAGTTACGTCGGAGGCCCCGCATTAAGAAGCGCTTCGTCGTCAACAAGAGTGGCATTACGCCTCTAACATCGAGGCCCTCGCAAATGTCTGGCGATCAGTGCGAAATAACTATAGAGAACTGCTGTAATATGAATATCTGCGAAACAGTGAGTCCAATATTCGCTAAATGAAAATTGTGCAAGAATCTTTTTTACTTCGTTGCACATTGCGTGTTTCTGCGTTATTTTTTTTTTTTGTTTTGTTTTAATAATTATTGAAATGGTTCATCGATCTAAAAGTTCGAATCAGTTTTGTTGAGAAATCATGTTGAATTCTTAGGTTTATGGGATACCACAATATTTTTGTAATTTTTTATTTTGAATAGTTTACTTTTCATTATTGCTAAACAGTTATGTAGTTTATAGATATTTTAATAGTAAAATATATTACTTAATACGTATTATTTTATTCTTTTAAGATATTTTAATTTTTAATTTGTAATTAATAATTTATTTCATAATTTATTCATAAAAAATTCAAATAATTTAAAAGTTATTATTTATATATATTGAATTTTTGTAGATAAAAGTACTTTTAGTACTTTTATTAAATTAGCTGCTAATTATAATGTATCTTTTAATACTATTTTTTACAAAGAAATATGATAATACAATATTATGTAGTTACAATTTAACAATATTTAAAATATTTTTACAACGATACTATGTTCTATTAATTAAATTTTTTTAAAAATACGTTTAAACTTTTAAATTTAATTTTATCTATAAAGTAAATTTTTTTAATATCAAATCCTTTATTTTTACATATGCATATAATTAATAATAATATTAATATACTGATGTTTTATAAAGATATGAACAGTTTCCAGATATTTAAATATATAGATTTTTATATTTTATTGATTCGACATGAATTCTCTAAATATGTTATACGTAACGCTCTTTTATGTATTTATATTTTTATTACATATTTTAATACAAAATTTGTTTTTAATTTAATATATTTATTTGAAAAGTATTGTGCCGTGCTTTTTAAATATTATTAAGAACAGTTAATATCATTTTTCTTTCTACAGTATTTTTTGTTAACTGTGATTTTTTCATTTATATTTCATTGACAAAGTAACGCTTAATATTTTTTAGAATTCATTAATATTTAAAAAGGTTATATATTTAATTTTGCGTATAATTATCTTCTTACTTCTATGAGATGAATATTACTTTTTGAATGAAAATTCGTAAGTTTGGCTTATTACATCTAAGATAATGTTTGTAATCTGAAAATTTTTCCTTTTTATAAGTTCATATATTTAAATATTAAAATTGTATAGCTGTGGATTCTATTTTTTTGCAATTAATTTTCTATGATGAGAATTTTGTACATATTTTTATATTCTTATAAATCTTAGATGTTTATCAAAGTATCTAGTTATTTATAAATTATTGATGATTAATATCCACATAAACATTTGAACTAAGTTTAAATTTTATATTTGTTATTATCCGTTGTTTTAAGTACCTAGTTAATTTACTTATGAATTTATAAATCAATTTTGTAGAAAATTAAATTTTATGCATTTGTGCATAATGATTATTTTTTTTAATTATAAGTATTTTGTTTATATTGATATAAAGTTGATATGAAAAAAGAAATTGAAAATCACAGATTTACAAAGAAAAATTAAATGTTTGAGAATGTAAAAAAGAATGAAAGCTTTTCAACAGTAGAATCAGCGTACATCAGTAGTCGCTTTATTCTGTTTTACAGCCGTGTTTCGAACCTAAATTGCGTTCGTCTAGCACAAGAAGCAATAGTGGGAAAAAATCAGAGGAGAAAAGCGGCCTGTTACACCACGTGGATGACGGTGGTAATTCGTGCTAGCACAGACTGCTCGACTTCTAAGCTACCCTTGGAGACTGCACTTTCGCGCCTCGCCGCGAAAAACTGTTGTTAAGTATTGCTGTTGAAGTCCGGTAAAGATTTTGCTGGGACAACATTCAAATTTGTATTAAAATTTTTGAGAACTTTGATCGAAAACCAAAGGCTTCTACGTTGAGAAAAAGCAGTCTACGTCGCTTTTACTCTTTCACAGATATAGTTTCCTTTTTTGAAAATTTGTACTAATTTATGTAAATGCCTGAGGTAGAAAAATATTTTGTAGAAAAGTATTTTAACTTTCTGTTCTCAGGACTTTTTTCTTTCTTTTAACCATTTTTTATTACAATGTGATTGAACACAATGTGTGACATTTATGTGCATATATAGAATATTGTAAAATTTAGAATCATTCAGCCCCTAAATGAAGATTTTAAATTATCTTAAAACTAGGATCTTTAAAGATAAATTTATAATATTTAATATTCGTAAAAATAATTGTTGTACAAAGTTTTTTGTGTTTAATATGCAGTTCAATGTTAATTTATAAAATTAGGTGTAAAAAATTATAAAATTGCTTGTGTAATTTAAAGTGCAAGAAAATAACTTAATTCAAAATTTTTAAATAATTGCAAGTAAATAGAAAAATAATTTTTTAATTCATAATAGTACTTAATATATGTATAACGATATAATTAATAGATTAAGACTATATATAATTTTATGAATCATGCAATCCTCAATTGAATATCAATTTGGATATTTTTCTTTAAAAAAACAATTAATTAATCGATGGTTAATTGAAAACTCTACTACATTCATTTTATTTCCTTAATCAAAAGTTTTAATTAAATTTATGAAGAATATGTGGTTGTAAAATAATAGAGTATTAATATATTAAGTCTTAAATATTAAATTCGTGAATATATAAAGGTAGCTAATAAATTATAACATTATTTTAAAATATTTTTTAAAAGAAAAATAAATATGTAATATTCAGTAAGGGGCTGAGTTTAAAAGGCTTTATTGTGAATCTTAGGCTGATTATATGTATACAAAATAAAATCGTTTATAGTTTTGTTTCTATATTTTTTATTTATCTGATTGCAACGAGCAAGAATTGAAGTCAGTTATCAAATTGTATCAATAAGTGATAAAAGTAATGACTTCTTAGTTTCTATAAATAAATTTTTTTTTTATCCTTGTGGTAACGATTTTTACTACTTTTCTCGTATCGTTACAAATAATAAATGAGTTTTAATATTAAAAAAGTTTCAAAAAATAAGCCAATCACCAAGTGTTCATATAATATATAAGTCTGCTAGGACCAAAGTGACAAAGTTACAACAGTTTTACAGATCAAGTTTCTACGTTGAAAAAGTAAAGCAATCAAGGTATATTAATTTAAGTACTTTAGTCTTCATATTAACAGCATGTTTAAAAAATAAAATGAAATTAATTGTAAGATGATGGTAACTCGAGCTTGAGCAGAGATCTTATTTCTTTGCTCATTAAGCAGTCTAATACAAATATAAAATTTTTGATATTTTTTACAGCTCCCAAAATACGAGTAATATATGTAAATTAATTTTAATCGTATTGAATCAGTTTTCAACTACAGAATAACAAACAAAAATGTATCATTAAGATTTACATCTAATTTTTTATCCGCACTATTTTTTTTTGTTACCCCTATAAAATATTTGTATAAATATAAAGCATATTATTTTAAATATTCATACATTCAAGATAATTTATTTTTAAAAATTTAATAATTTACAACATTGAATCATATCACAGATTATCAATACATGTAAATAAAAAGATGGTTTTCAAAGTTTAAAAAAAATTAATCTATTAATAATTAAGAATAGCTTCTAAAAACTTAGTAAAAACGGTTTCATTGATGAAAACTTGATATTATATCGCAGTGAAATTTAAAGGTTTCATTTTAAATTATCAAAGATCTTTCTTAGAATGTCATGTTCAAATTTTCATATTGCGATTTACAAGATTTATTGTGAAATCAATTAAAAAAGTTCATTTGTTTTCGGACAACCTTTCATAGTCTATTAATTTACATATTAAGTAACAATAGACAAAGCTGAATACATCAAGTTTATCAGTAGTACATTCATATAATGACAATAATGATTGCCACCCACATTAAAGCGCAAGTTTTTACCAATGAACATTATATACGTGTATATATATATATACCGTTAACAGATTTGAAATACTACTATAAGATTCTAGTAAAGTGACAGTTTTCATATTCAGAGCTGCTATTCGCACTTATATATATATATATCTGAAACTGTAAGGCACATAAGCCGTACATTATATGTTTAAATTAACTAACATACTTTACTAGGATATCAATAAATTAATATAGATTATCTGTGGTATTTTTTTAAATACATTTTAGATTTATTAGTTATTAGAATGGATTTGCATTCGAGAATCTTTTTTGCAAATTTTTTAAATTGCTACGTCGGTCTTTGCCGTCAACTTTTCAAATTATTCTTATTTTCCATGATATTTCGGTCAGTTATTCTTTAAATATTATATTAGTGTGCTTGATCTGTAAATCTTTCCCTTCTCTACTAAGCTTTTGATTGCGATATTAATCGCACAATTTCCTTAAAAATGAATAATAAAATGTTTCATGGTATGTTAATTTAAAAATTAGGTATAACTAAATTAAATTAATATCATAGTAATGAATTTATTTAAAAAAATATAAGTTTTATTATCATCATTATAATTTATTTTTATTCAATTGAATTTTCATTGCAAATAAGCTTTTCCCCATATTTTAAATGTAGCTACAATTATTTATTTACAAGAAAATTTAGACTTATTTAAATTAATACCAAAAATTAATAAGTTTTATATTTAAGGCTCAGCGAGAATATTTTAAATTTATAAAATGTAAAAATTATATAACAAATTTTTTTATATGAATTTAAATTTTCAGTAATGATATTTATAGCATTATTGAAAATGAAAAGTTATTTTATTGTGTTATTTTTTAATTTTTTATTTGTAATTCAATGTTCCTTATGAAATAATATTACTAATATTATCAATTAATTATTCATAATACATAAAGAAAGATATAAATAAACCCTCAATGTCGTTTTATAAATTTATAATATGTAATACAGTTTTGAGTACTTTTCAAATGATTTTGTTTAATGAACTTGACAAAAAAATATCTAATATATATACATATATATACAGTATAAAAACTTGATTGTATAAAATAAATCATTTTATAGAATATCACTCATTAATGAAATGAATAGTAATTAGATAATCGTTAAAATTTGGAGAAAATATTATCATAAATTTAAATTCATTTAATAAATAATTTGTAAAGTAATTTTAAAAATTTATTTTATTTATAGTACATACTAATGTTTATACATATTGCTTGAAAATAATTTTCCCTTTTACAATCTTATTTAATTTAATCAAATAGTACTCAAATATTGCTGATAATATTGTATATTATAAAAGATTTAATTTTAGGAATAAATTATTTTGGTAATTTTCAACAAAAATTAATAATTATAAATACTGGTTTGGTGAAGTTTTTAAAATATATTGTAAAATTTGTATTCAAGCAGATTAAGTTTCTATATTTTCTAATATAAGTTTATTCACAATTATATTTTTGAAATATTATTTGTTAAAAATTTATTATAATAATACATAAATATCTCCATTATAAAATAAATTTTGTATTTATAATTGAAAAATATTTTCTCAACACAATCATATTTTATAAATTTAAATACACTGTTAAATTAAATGAAAACCTAAAAAATACAATTACATAAGTACTTTTAAAAAAAAATAAATCAATCTGTCGAAAAAGTAATTTTTTCTCTAAATAAGGTGCTAATGGAACTAGTTACAAGTGAAGTTACATCCTTGAGTTAGTCTTAAAAATATCAAATAACTGACTTCATTTGTTTCTTGTTAAACTGAACTTTTGGGGAGATACAATTATCTACAATGAAAATGTCTTTTAGTGCCAATCATTGTCACTGCTACTTATGCCAATAGAACTTACTAGCAGGATCCATAAACAAAAACTATTAAAATAAATCAATTTAACTTTAGAACATTATAATAAATATATAAAATTAAAAATTTTTTTTATTATGTTAGTGTTGTTTATGGTTTCTGCTCATTAGAAAATAAGTATAAGTTAAGAATCGTGTTGGAAAATAGCCCTCTCCCACACACTCATCCACAGAGTTGTGATAGTGGATTTATGGTGAAAGGGATATATTCCTCATATAGCTGTAATACGAGAAGTAATCAATAATATTTAGTTTTTTGATATGAGAACATTTAAAAAATTTGTTTGTAGATAGAAACCCTTATCTATGAATAATTGATTACTTCTTGTACAGTAGGATGATGAAGATATTGTCAATGTGTAAATATAATGAAAAAAACTTAATAAAATGGCCTTTATCTTCTATGTTGTGTTTTTTTATTTAAAATAATATACCATCAATATTTGATTTTATAACTTTACTCTTATATCAAGAGTCTTAAGTAATTTTTCTTTAAAATGGTAATACAATTATAAAATTATTTATGAAAAAAGATATTCAATTATGAGTCTGCTTTTAGTTGAGAATCAGCAAGTACAATCTTTTCTCCAGGTTTGAAAGCAGGCATACCAAGATAAGGACAGCTTGCACAACGAAAAGCATCACCAAGGTAGCACTATAAAAAATAAAATACTCAGAGTAATTTTTATATTTAATTTAAAATAATTAAAGATTTTTCTTAATAATTATTTATTCAATTCAATTAATATAAAAGAATATTACAATTTTATTATTATATCTCTATGTAATATTTAATATTAATTAAATATACAATAACTAAAATTTGAGTCGTAAATTTTAAAAAACCTAATTATAAATAAAATTTTATATAAGCTATTAATAAAAATGTAATAGCTTATACCGTTGTAATTTATTAGATTTTTCATATTTATGTATATTAAAAGTATGTCTTAGATCATTAATTACTTTAAATTCTGTAATGTTTATTATATACAATTCAAATCATTTTGTACATTACACTACCCACATGATGATTTAGGTTGTTCTTTTGTAACTTCTCCCCTTAGGTTCTTCAGCTAAGCCACAAGAACAATCCTTGCAAAGGCCTTGCGTTGCCTGTTGTACCACAAACTGAAATATTAAATTATTATAATTAATATAATCCATACTTTATAAAAATAATATAATAATAATATTATAATAAATAATTCAATAAACAAATAATATATTAAAATTGTATGTACACCATTTATGTTCAGGATCATATACCTTAATTAATCAATAAATTTACAAAATAATTAAAAAATATATATTTTTTTAAATGAGACTAGTAAGACTAAATGCATATAGAAAAAAAATGAATACATACTAAAAATTTGAATCTTTTTATATTACGTATCGTTATAAAATTTATATTTTTTATTTTCTAAGATAAATTTATTTTTATAAACAGGTAAGTTAAAAATGTATCAAATGCTATCTATTATTATAAAGAAAATTTGTTTTTATGTAATAAATGTATTAATATATTATTAATAATACCAATAAACAAATAATTTATAATTTATAATTATGTTTTAAATATTAAAAATTGAAAGAATTTACATTGTAAAAATAATACATAGATCATTTTTTCCATTTTAATTTATTTGAGTATATAATACAAAGTTGTATTAATCAATTCTATAATATAAAATATTTTTTTATATATTTAAAAGAAATTTAGATTAGTAACAAATTAAATATTATTTGAAAATTTCTGTTTAAAAAAAAATTTAATTTAATAACATACAAGTTTCTTTGTAAAAAATTAGGTTGAAAATAATTGATTCATAATAAGCTTAAAGATTGATAATAAAACCTTTTAAAAATATTAATAATTTCTGTTTTATATTGAAAAATAAATTTTTTAATATTAATTGAACTAGGAATTAAAGAAATAAATTTACCACATAATTTAATGAATTTTTTTTTAATATCGGTAAATAAAAATAAGTATTTTATAAAATATGAATCTATCGTTTTAATATAATTTTATGTTTAATATACATAAGTTTGATATTTATCTTTATTTCAAATAATAACAACTTCATTATTGGTTATATTTAAAAATAATTTTCAAGTTTTATTAATTTGTAATAATTATATATACACAATTTTTATATTAATTCTTGTTTTAAATAAGTAATTAAAAATCATTATTTAATAATATTCATAATCTGGTTAAAACTTCTTTTACTCTTATTTAGTTTTAATTTTGTGCATAAACTAATTTTTAACAAAATCATGCATTTATTAATATTGCAACAATTTTTATATTTATAATAAATACTGTAATAATGAACTTTTAAATTATTAGAAGTTTTTCTGATAGTTCAGATAGTTTCTTTGATTAAAAAAAGGTTAATATATTTTTTGTTCTATTTTTTAAAGAAATGAGTTTTAGTACATTATAAAAAATTATATTTTTTATGAATTTAAAAAAATATTACACAATAATTTGTACTTATTGTTTATAATTGTTGTTAATATACCTTTTAATGTGGAAGCTTGCGGTTTTAAAATATCACTTTCATCTAAAAGATTATCTTCATCAATTAAATCTTCATCTTCATTATCTATTTTCCAAACATTTGCAGTTGGTTTTTTAAAGGAAATTTTCACACTTGAACCAATCTGGAAAAATATTGTACATACATATATATATATATATATATAATAGAAGATACTTTTTTACATGATATTACAAGAATTATCAATTTACTTCATAAGATGGTTTTTCTGCAATTATTTCATTTATAATTTTTTTATTATCTAAGAAATGGGTATTAGGTTTTTTATTTTTTACTAAAAATCCATTTAAGATTAATTTAGTTATTTGGTTTTTACAATTTGACTCTTTACTTTCATTACATGGTTCTCGAATAATAAGTATTCCATTCGGTTTTAAAACTCGTAATAATTCTTGTAGTAAATTCGTATTATCAACATAAAGATTTGTTAGTCCTGATAAAATAATATCAAATGATGAGGAATCAAATTTACCTAAAAATATAAATATATTGTAAATATATATTTTGTAAATTTTTATATCAGTTTTATTAACCTTAAATTACTTACGATTTTGTAAACTGATTGGATTCAATATGAAACATTCGCCTGTATTTTCTATTCTTTTTTCAATTTTCTCACATAAATCTTCTGAAGCATCTGCGAGTTCATAAAGTGGTAAAAGAATAACAACTTTATTACCTTCTTTCACAAAATTAGCCATAATTCTGAATAATATTAGACAAAATAAATTTTATTACAAAAACTTATTCTGACAACTTTTAGTAGTTTCATAACACATATTCATATTAAATCATAATTAAATAAGATCTAAACAGGATTATCTGACTCTGGATTTTAAACTATTTTTAAGATTTACAAGATTATTTTCAACACAGAATATGTTTACATACATAGATATAAAGCAGTTTGTAAATTTTTAGTGAAGAGAAATTACACTGCAACGCCATCTAAAATTTTGTTCTTTTATAAAGTTTAAATAGCTTTTTATATTTTACTTTACATAAACACTAATTTTATTATAATGATTCTATATTTAAATCTATAAATATATAATTAGAAATATTATAAATTTATCTTATCCGGTAAGTTTCATAGTCAGAACACGCGTTCAAACTGAAAAAACTTAGATTATCTGATATTATCATAGTCGAGTAAGAATAGTTATTTTATATATACCAGCTTTTATAAATATAAATATAATACTTGTTTTATTTTTGCATGCATAATATTTAAATTTGTCGAATAACCATGTGGGAAGATCGATTACTTTCTTTGTGTTTAAATATTGTTTATGAAAAGTTGTTAGCTGTCTGTTGTTAAAGTTATCTACTTTTACTTTTAATAAAATTTTTGTTCTTTGTTCCTATCTAATATTCACACTTATAAGACATAAATTTGTACATAAAAGAAACTTGTTACGAAAGTTAAATTTAAATTCTAGTTAAATGATATAAATATTATTAACTTTATTTACTTTAATTTAAACCCGGTTTGAATAAAAATGCGCGTGTATAACAAAAGCGTTTTTCTTGAGAGTAAGCATTTCTTATTGTGTGTATTTTTATCAAATTTGAAGATTTCAATCAACTTATTTTCAAGTTTCATTTCTGAAATAGATTTAATTTGAATGCGAAATTAAAATTGAATCTTAGAATATCCCACGATAGTTTTGTAGTTTTCATAGATATAATGTTTCAAGTTTAAAATCCAACAGCATTTTCATAATCACTCGTGTTGGTTGCACTGTTGTCGGCATAATGGCGTCTTTTGCGTGATTTTGATTTCATTTTGTAGGTTATGTATGTAGTTAACATTTTTTTGTAGGATTTAATTATTAATTATTAATAATGGAGTGCATCGTAGCAAATGTGGATCATATGCGTTTTGACATTGAAGTTGCGTTAGATGAACAATATGGAGCTTTACCCTTACCATTTACCGGAATGGACAGTAAGTAAATTTTACATTTGAATATTTCTTTAGGTTATGCTGTATTATATTTACAATGATTTTATAAATTATGTTAATAAAACGGTATAATTTGTTAAAATTTTTTTAATTTCTTTATTATTTTAATTATTAATTCATTGTATAATTCAGAAAATTTTGCTCAACAATATACTAAATGTAGTCTGTATTAATTTAGTGTTTACGTACATATAAATTTGTAATTTATAGTTATTATTAAATATCATAATATATTATAGAACAATTCACTTTTAAATTTTAATTACTTATATCTACAGAATCTGTTGCTGCAGTTTGTCAATTTTATCCTAAAGGAACATGTTCTAAAGGAGCAGCTTGTCCTTTTCGACATGTTCGTGGTGATCGAACAATTGTTTGTAAGCATTGGTTACGAGGGCTTTGTAAAAAAGGTGATCAGTGTGAATTTCTGCATGAATATGACATGACAAAAATGCCAGAATGTTATTTTTATTCTCGTTTCAGTAAGTTATAATTTAAAATATATTTGTAAGAATACAGTAAATGTATATATTTAATAATATGTTATATTTTAGATGCATGTCACAACAAAGAATGTCCATTTTTACATATTGATCCAGAAACTAAAGTTAGGGACTGTCCATGGTATGATCGTGGTTTCTGTAGACATGGGCCATTATGTCGTCATCGACATGTTAGACGGGTTTTGTGTATGGCTTATTTAGCTGGGTTTTGTCCTGATGGATCAACTTGTAAATTTATGCAGTAAGCTATTATTTGAATTCTAATATATAATTTATTTAGAAAATCATATTAGAATAGAGAAAATTAAATTGATTACATTTTTAAAATTTATAAAAAAAAATTTGTATTTATGTATTTTTAAAAGTTTCACTGTAGAGTTGAAAATGTTTATATTTTCTCTAATTAATATTATCTAGATAGTATAGTTATTAGTTTTTGTAGAAAATAACTTTAATACTTTATTTTTACCAGAACTTAAAATTTTATTTATACCTAGTTTTAATATAATTTTATTTAGCTTAATTAGAAAATATTTGTTTTATACAATAGGAATCATGTATTATATAATAATATTAATTATATTATTTTAGTCCAAGATTTGAACTACCAGCTATTCAGGATATGCAGCCTAAAGAAGGTAAAAAGGTCATGATTACTTGTCATTTTTGCGGAGAAAGCGGACACAAGGCGATTTATTGCAACAAGATGCCACCAGACATGCGCGAGCAACAAGTACGTCAAGAAATGGATCGGGAATACCATCGTGGCAGTGATGCACATCATCGTGTTAATATGCACAATGGACCGCGAGGTGATGGTCCTCGCGGGCCCCAGAAGCCCCTCGAAGAGGTCACATGTTATAAGTGTAGTCGTAAGGGCCACTATGCGAATAAGTGTCCTAAGGGTCATCTAGCTTTCTTGAGTCATGCGGGTAATGGTGGGGCCAGTGATGCAGGCGGAGGAAATCATTAGACATTTGAATACATGTTGAATAGGAGAGAAATACGTGAACATTCGAATAAGACTTTGCAGGTTCGTTTATTCTTCAGTAAACTGAAGAAAAGCGAGTGGATATGGCTTTTCGTTACTTTGAAACGGATCATTTAGTGTTTATCTGAACATTATTATTCTTTTGTGAAAGTGACTCGGTCTAGTGCGCTCGAATTTATCATACGCTGGAGTGAGTTTATTTTTGTAGTGAATTATAAAAGAAGTATTTTCAATTCAAGAATAAAAAATTAAATCTGGTTTAATACAGTGTATGATTAAAAATAAGTATTGCATATGATCATTTAAAGAAAAAGATGATTTTTTAAATATGTAATGTAAAATTTACACATAAGTTTGCAAGTAATATTTTCATTTAAAAAAAAAATTATTGTTTTCAATGTTACTTGTTATTTATGTTTTGATATTTTTTTTATAATTCATGAAGAAAATAACGTTTTTTCTTTATACAGAACGTTATAGTTCTATCTCGTGTCATTTTATAAAATAATTAATAATAACATTGTATAAGTGAAGGGTTTATTTTAAAGTAACGAAATGTGACCTTGTTTTTTATGCAAGCACTACTTTAGAAATTGAAGAAAACATTGAGTAAAACGCGTCGTAAGGAGAACGATGTTAGAATTATTGTCAATAAAAAACCATTAATTGATCAAGCACGCAAATTGTACAAAGTCCATTTTTTTCTATATACAATGAATTAAAGTGTTGTTATAATGAGTATAATAACGAAAAGTGTAATTAAATTTACCGAAAGAATGTGATTAGAGATACTATTAATATAATATAGTAAAAGAAAAACTAAATAATTATAAAAAATCGTTGAAGATGAATATTTAAATATTATCACTTTTTAAGTTCTTAAGTATTTTGTAGTTTCTTTAATAAAATTGAAACCAAACATCTTTTATTTAATTAAATTAATTGGACATAAAATATAGGATTAATGAACAAACTTTAACTTACTTTACCAAAAGTAGTTTCTATTTATTTTTGGAAAATAATTTTATGTAGGTATGTATAATTCTATAAAAAAATAAGATTGTAAATATATTTCAGATAATAGCAGTATATTTTATTTACTAAAAATTCTTACATGTAAACATGATAGTTAATTCAACGTTTCTTTAAAAAGATGTCACATGCACAGTTTATTAATTCATAGATAATTTATATTTTAAGATGAAAGACAGGAAAGTAAAATAATTATTCACTAAGTTATGATTGTTAATTTACTATTTAAATTTCATTTGTGATGAAATTTATTCCCAATCATTATATATACACATTCTTAATATTTTTAATAAATTACAGAACAATAACTTTTAAATTATTTCCTTAATGTTTTAAATTTACCGCTTTCAATCATTCAATTTCTTATATATTTAAAAATCAATTAACAGTTATATACCATTTTAAAGTACAAAATTTTAAAAGCAATGACTTATCAATGATATTTATAGAGTAAATCAATAAGTCATAAACTTAATATTAAAAAACGTTTTTTTGTAAATTAATTTTTCATTCACTTATTTTCTTAAAATCTAAAAATAAATTGAAGTGATACTCGCTCACTTATTCATTTGACTATGTATGAAAATCAAACAAAATACAAAACATTTTGAGTAGTTTTTTAACAATCCAAGTATTATAACAAAATGTAAAATATATACAAATGATCATGACTTGAATTGAGTACGAGTTAAGTTATTGCACCATGTCAGTAAAGAAGTTTATAAAAAATGTTTATTACGTAAAATGTAAAATAAACTAAAATCTATTAGCAAAAATCTTAACCTACGGATGATCAAATATTTTATAAGTTTTGATTTTTTAATTAAAAAAAAAATTACGAAGTTTCTAATACGATTACTGTTGTCCACTGGGTACTGTTAATGCATATATAATGCATTTGTTATTTCTGGTAATTAAGTACAATTGAGCTATGTAAAATACGTAATACTTTCATTTATAATTTCAAATATAAATTTAATTTCTTGTTTTATTAAATGTACTACTTTCATATTTATTTTGTAAGTGTTAACTAAAGATAATACATTTAAATTAATTTAAGAATTTAATATATATTCATTAACTACCCAGGGCTGAACGTGAATTATAGAAAAAATATTTTGCAACAGATTATAGAAAGTGATGGAAAAATTCTGAAATAATAAGTTAAGATAGTAAAAGTATTTGAATAAATATTTAAAATAAACATAACTATGAATTTTATTCCTAATTTTTCTTAAAAATGCATACAAATTTTTTATTTTTCACGAGAATAGTCTCATTACTATATACTATATTATTAAGTCAAGTGAAAATGTTTACAAATGATTAATTAATCTTTCAGTGCAGAAAGAGAAAAACAGTTTATCTCATTTTTACTCTAAATGGTTATAAAAGTACATGTATTATTTTATTTAATATTCCGTATAAAGTCTATTTTTAATAAAAATTTTAATTACTGAAATTTGTTTTTTACCGAAATAAAATATTTTTATAAATAAAAATTTACATAAATATTAATCATAAATATTAACGAAAATTATACTTCAGAATTATTTCACCATAGAGTATCAATAACTTATAAAACAATACGTTTGTAGATTTTCTGCATCATGTTGAACCATAATCAATTACTTCAACATGATTAGCTGGAAAAAGTCCATAAGTTCCATCAGGTGCTAAACCTTGCCACCATCCTTCATCAATAGCATCAATATGAGTGATAATATCTCCTGGATCAAAAGTAATTTCAGTGTCGTCAGCTGCTTGATAATCATAAAGAGCTCTTGCTTTCATGCCTTGATTGTTAGGATCAAGATATAAATACTGTCCAGTTTCTAATTGTCCATACAGTTCATTTTCAGATTGATCAATATTTTGCGTAGGTATTTGTTGAGTTTCCAATTCTTGTGACTTTTCTTGTATATCGTTAGTCTTTTCATCAATATATTGTTGTTTAATATTATTTTCAGTAACAGAGTTTTCTTTTATTTGTGGAATCTCTTCTGGTTTCACCTGCAAATCATTTTGCAATTGTGACACTAACAATTGTGGTTGTAATAGTGGTTCTGGTTGCAACTGTACTTCTAATGGAGCTTGTAATACTGGAGTAGGTTGTATCTTTTCAGGTTTAATTTCAATATTTGATTTATTCCTGCACAAACATAAATTTGATTACATTAAAATTCATTCAATAATTTTAATTTAATAATATTAAATAACTTCTTAATATATAATAATAATATTTTTAAAATTTACTCACTCAGTTTTAATAGTCTTCAAATTATTTTGCCGAAGATTATTTTGTTCAAATGCTTTTTTTGCAGCTTCTACATGATTTCCTTTATGGTGCTGGATTAAAGGTGTTCTAGTTTGTCCAGCACTACTATTTTGTTCAAAAACAGCTCTTGCATTTATAGTTCGTTGAGCAATTAATTGTTGTGCTTCTTTACTTCTTTGTCGGCGTAATTCATCGCTTCTAGATTTTGGTTCATCATCAGAATCACTATTCCTATCATTTGCAGCAATATTTTGGTTTCTTAAATTTTTAATTTCTTCAGCTCTTTGTTCTGCTTGCCTTTGTTTAGCAACTATACCTTCTTTTGCTGTAACCTGATCAATTTAATATTTCATATTATAGAGAAAAAATCTTTACAAGTAATTTATATAAATATTTATAAATATTTAATAGATTTTTTTAAATCAGTTGGTAATACGTAAAAAAATAACAAATAAAAATTATTAAAACCTTTTGATCTCTTAATTGAGTTTCTATTTCTTCACGTTTTCTAACTTCTTCTTCAAGTTTTCGTCGGTTTTGCTCTTGGCGTATACGCTCTTGCTCCAAACGCTGTTTTTCTTCTATTTCTTCTCGTTGCCAAAATTGATCACGTTCACTTGCATTAATCTCTTGTGCTGGAATCACCCTACAAAATTAATTTATAAATTTATTTTTTAAATTTTATTTTAAATTGCAGTTTTTAACTTTTAACAAATTTTATGTATTAGTTATTTTATAATTTTGGCTTTAAGAGTTTAAATAACCTGCGATATGTTGTTCCCACAGGTCCGGAATGACTCCCATTTTCACCACGTGGTTCATTAAACTTATAAGCCGAAGCTGTAGCACGTGATAGTTTTTCCATTATTAAATCAACTTCAACATCTTCTTCACATCGAGCATTTATTGTTATGTGAGCACCTTTTAATAACCTTTCTAGATCTCTTATATGATTTGCACAAGTTCCTTTTCTTACAATTGGAGCTCCTTCACCTTGCTATAAAAATTATTTGTTTATATTATTATATTTTAATTTTATTCTTGTAAATGCATAAAATTTTAAGGTTATAATGTTTTAATTCAAATTTATTTTTTAAATTTGATTACTTACATTATTTATATTAAATATACCGAATAAAAATATTAAAGCATTAAATTAATAAATAAATTCTTTATTTTAATTTAAAAGCTAATAATAGATAGTATTGTTTTTTTATTTTTGTTAAATTATATCAAAATGTTTTAATATATTTTTGCTTTTTAAATGAAGTATTTAATATTTAATTGTCTTTATATTAAAATTTTAGGCAGTCAAATAATTACCCAATTGATAAGTAAGCATTTTGGCAAAGTAGTTTTAACATCGATAACTCGACAAAAAGCATACATTATCATTCCACTGTTCAACTCTTCAATCATTTCCTCTAATCCTCCTTTTCCAGTATTAACGACCTTTAAATTATTTGTTTGACCCTCATAACTATACACAGCCCTATAAAATAAATTGTACTATAGAATATTTGTTTTGTTTGTGAAATGAAAACTATTTTTATAAATTAAATTTTTAAAAGAGAATAACAATAAGTTATTTATAACAAGAAATGTGAAATTTACATTAATATATATAAGTATTATAAAAATAATTATATTATATGTAGTATATTACAATTATTATTTCTAAATCATTATGTTTCATTTATATTTTTTCATGAAAAAAATAAATATATAATAATCTAAATACATTTATTTATTTATAAAATTATCAATTATTCATTTATAAATATATACCTTATAAATATTTGCTGATTAAATTTAACGTAGAATTTCAAATTATGTATTGTTAAATATACAAATTTTATTTATTAAAATTTACATTGAAAAAAAATGGAAATAATGTCTTTTTAAAAAGTCATTTCAATACAAATAATCAATTTTATTGTAGAATAATTTAAAAAAGATAATTATATTTTGAAAGTGTATTGATTGTTAGTAAGTATTTCAATATCAAAAGAATAGTGTAAACTAGCATCAAAACAATGTAGTAAACCAATATTCAAACTAACATTAAAAATGTTTAATCGTTACAATAACGTAAATAAATGTACAAAGAGAGAGGCAGAGAGTTATTAAGAATACGAATAAATAATTTTTGTCGTTCAAACCATCGCGTTCTCGATACATAATAAAACATCTTAATTCACACTGTATTAGATTTGGTACATTCTCGAAAAATTAAGAGAAGTATTATAGATGACGACTCATAACTTTACATTTTTTATTATAAATATTGGTATAAGAAAAGAACTAAAAGTAATTATGCAAAAAAAGAAAAAAACTAAACAAAGCCGATACATAATAAGTGAAAAACAGTTCACTTGCCAATTTGTAGGCGACTTGTCGTCAACCACGCTCTGCCAGGCAGCCACCAAGGCGTCCTTATTTTTCGTCAGGTTAATGGCCATTTTTGCTTTTACCGCACTCGTATATCACATAATAAAGGAAGATCTGTTTCACGCCGTATCTGACGTCATGTAAAAATAAACAAATATACTGAATAAAATCTTGACCGGCAGGAACGCTCAAAAATACATATTTTTATTACGGCCGATGGTCTAGCTTATTCATACCGGGTTGAGAGCTCAGGCGCAGGCGACGAGAATGTGAGATATGTCAACGCCCAATTGTTGCCAACTTAATAGGCAGTTTGATCAAGTAGTATGGATCTAAAATTTCTAGCTCCATGCTTGGCATATATGTCTTTTTGTTTGCAAGATCCAAGTTGATTTATTTTTCTTAAATCTTAACTTAATTGAGGTTAAAAGTTAAATCCTATCTGTATAATTTTATTTGACTAAGATTTATTAAATTGTTTTTAAAATCTGGTTTAAAATCAACACTTTTATTTTAATATTTAAATTCATAAAATTTTAATTCACCGTCAGATTATTATTTTCTTATCATCATTATTGAATATTAGAAAAATTAATAAAAAATTTTTAAATTAAGAACGAATAGGTGTTTATGCATTATATATAAGTAAATTATAATAAAATCTCGATTGAATATCTTATTTAGCGTTTAGAAACTCATTTCAGCATTATTTATTTATTATTAAAAATATTTGTTTTGTTATTATTAATTTTGCAATAAATTTATTATATTTTAAAAATTTTATATTTATAAAAATAAGTAATTTAAATATTCGCGCGAAATATAGAGATTTGATGAAAGGTAATGTCATATTACCAGAAATGCCAAATTACGACGGATATTACAAATGTGTATCATTTTTCTCGTTAGTAATTCTTAGATATATAATTTTGTACAATTTTATACGTATTTTATTTATTCCCTTTTTAAAGTTTTGTTTCTGTTATAAGTATTTTTTTATAAAGATATAAAGCATGGATCAATCAACTATTCGAACTCTTCCTTTATATATTAATATAACAATGTCTATTTGTACGTATTTTTTGACGGTGCGATTGATTCCAAGTTTGAAAGATACATTTTTAAAAGCTAACCTATTCGGCATTGATATGAACAAAAAAAATTGTATAAAAATGTAAGTATGCATTGACAGCTATAAACAATTGGATATTATATCATAAATTTATTTATTTGTCCAATCTTAATAAAAGAATGTTTTTACATCGATATCTGTTTGTTCCTAGTCCAGAAGCAATGGGTGTTATTAGTGGATGCACTTTTTTAATTACAATGTTTCTATTCATTCCAATTCCATTCAGTGATCATATTTTCAAAAATAAGGATTTTCCTCATAACGAGGTAATGATAAAAATTTTTTATTTTTAATAATATTTGTTTCTATTAGAAAATATTATATATTAAAGCAATGAAATTATTTAAGACATCTATTGCAAACTTGAAATATGTTATTATAATCATTTAAAAAATTATTTTAATTTGGTTATTATTCATTTAATTTTATATTTTGATTATATATTTTATTTAAAAATTTTCTTTTATTACAAACTGTACAAAAACCCATCTTATTCAAGAATATTTTTAATATTTAGTCAACGAATAAATGGAATATCAAGATATTTAACGATTGTAGTGCAATTTTCTTCCATATTATAAATTAAAAATATTTTTTGTACCAAAAATTTTTATCTTATTATATTATATAAATTTTTTATATTTATTATTAGTAACTTAATTTATGTTTATGCTCATAGTATTTAAATTTTATGTTTTTTAATATATTTTACCTAGAAATAATATTTAATAAATAAAGTAACATTTGTTTCAACATATTTAATATTTAAATGAAGATGCAACAATTGTTTTTTGTTTATTTCAGTTTGTGGAAATGCTAGCTGCATTACTGTCTATATGTTGTATGATGCTTTTGGGATTTGCGGATGATGTTTTGGATTTACAATGGAGGCACAAATTAATGTTGCCAACAATTGCTAGTCTACCATTATTAATGGTATATTATGTTAATTTTAACTCTACTGTGATAATTGTTCCAAAGCCTTTTAGACCATTTTTTGATTTTTCTGTCGATTTGTGGTTATTTTATTATGTTTATATGGGAATGCTTGCTGTTTTCTGTACAAATGCTATTAATATATTAGCTGGAGTGAACGGATTGGAAGTTGGACAAAGTTTGATAATTGCTTCAAGTATCCTTATCTTTAATGTAATTGAATTATTTGGTGATACATGGAAGGCTCATCAGTTCTCTATGTATTTTATAATTCCGTACATAGCTGCATCATTCGCCCTTTGGAAGTACAATTGGTAAGTACAAAAAATTATTAAGTTTTAGTAATAACAATTTTGTATATCATTTTCAACTTTTATTAAATCAATTTAACCTCTTGTAAATACAAAACAATAATACATTCTTTTCCATAATATTCGACGTAAGATTCATTTATTTCTTAAAAAATTAAACAAAAAAGCATAATCTATAAAAACTTAAGCTACCTTATTAACTTTGTTTATTTTTTACATACTAAGTATAAATTATAAAAAATTAAGTTAAAAGAAGTCAACACAGCATCAATTTTGATGTATAAATACATATATGCAGTGTACACTGAGCGTTCGATTACAAGTTAATATCACAGTCGGGGGCGTCGTGATTTAGCACTGTCTATTCAGTAATAATCCAGCTTAGCGTAAAAGTTTTCGACCAACCAGTCGTACTTCCACGTCTTATTCATCACAGTCTCGGGTGCGTAATACGACTCCCGGGACTTGTACGCTCTCAGCAAACTAGTTTTTTCGTCGAACCACATTCCAGTACCAATGAGATCCTCGATAAAGAGTACGTCAATGTTCCTCTCAAATGTCATTTCTTTTGTTTTGTTCTTCTCGCGAAGTGCTACTATGATATTGGATGGACCTTGGCAAAACTGGCAATACCAGCCACCGTAATGATTTAAATCGCCAATAACCAAACCCAGTGTCTCTCTTTCTGACACCTCATTCGTCAACTCTTTCTCGAGAATCAGGGAATTGAATCGATAAGCTTCACGCATGAGACCCACCGTGCAGGCTCCGATGGTTATCGTTGTTTTTAACGGATGTTGCCAGAAGAATCCGAATACGGACCATCTGAGCCGAAAGCCAATAGGTTGAGGCCAGCCATCGTACATCTTTAGGAACATTAGAGCTCTAGCGTTTAATATTTGTTCAGCATCCGTCGAGACGTATATGTCATCATCTCTGATGTTTTTTACGATTTTCTTTATTTTATCCCAAATATATTTTGAAATGACTCTCGATGGTTTCTTAGCTTTTGAAGCCACGTTAATATACAGTATCTTATCTTGTTGATTGGCGAGGAAACCTTTTGCTGGTTAAACATAAAACAGAAATTTTTTTCCTAATTAGTTATTAAAATGATTAATTTTATAATATATATATATATGTATTTAATTCGTATTTATTGTTATTTCATTATAATTTTATTATTGTAAAACTGATTTCGTTACTATTATAATTACAAATTTTATAAGTTTTATGATTGTTTTTAAAACAAATAAAATTTTATAAATAATTATAAACAATAATAACAATCTATTAAAATGAAAAAACAATCTTTTTATTCAATATTAATGGAATTGTAAAATTAATTTTTTTTTAATAACTTTGTTTGAAAATATAGAAAAAAGAATTTGAAATTAAGAGTTTATAACAGAGTTTGAGTTATATTTGGTAAACTATTACAATTTATTTATACTTTACGTATTTTCATTTATATATTTAACAATAATGTAATAAAATGATATTTTATAAAGCAACACCTATATAATTAAAAATTTTTTCTGATTTATGCAACACCCAAATTATCACTTAATTATTATGGATAGTATTATTGCATTAAACATATTATTGAATAGAATTTTAAGCTAATATATCAATAGTATTTTTAAAATACTTTATAATATTTTCATTCTATTAATTTGAAATTCCTTACATTATATATTTGTTTTTTATGTAAGACAAGTGAATTTGAATTTTATATAAATCCAAAAGTTGTTTTAACAGATAAGTAGATATTAAAGTTAAAATATTAAGTGTACATTTTTGTACAAATTACGAATATTCACTTTTTTTACTCATCGATTTTATATTCAAACGACTTCGTTTCATTAAAACGTGCTTTAATTATACGATAAAGTTTGATATTACGTAATTTCACGAATAATAAAATTTCCTATATTTAAAGTGCACACGTGCAAGATCGTTAATCGCTCATACACCATTACTTTTTCTTAATTTTCCATTGTTCCTAGTATTGCAAGCATAATGATTACGAAAAATGCCCCGTGATCTTGGTAGTTACCCAATTTATGGTGAAAGTTATCCTCGGCGAGGCTAAAGTCGCAAATAACGAATAGATCAACGACTGGATAAAGCTCCTCGACAATGACCTCAGCGATGGCCAAGTTGTGGTCGTGCACGTAAAAGGTGTGAAGGATGCGCCGAGCAAGCTTGCGCCGCTTTAGGCGCACGTTCTGTTTGGAGGCCATAATCGCGCGCCAAACGACTTCAGGCTGGCCGCAGTCCGAGCCATGCCAACCCTGTAAGCAAGAGCAACGTTCCGCAGTCTCGTGTCGGGTGTGATGCTCGTTCACGCCACCACGCCAGCAGAGCGTCTCATTGTATGCTTGGAACATCTTGAAGGTTTTGATATCGCGCAGGTTCATCTCCCCGGTGATTGTCCGCGGCTCCAGGCTCTTATTCGCGCAGCATGCCTGTTAACAGTGCAACAAATTTACTATCTTGTTCGATCGACAAGTTTTTTATAAACTATCATTTCCTTCTCAAATTATGGAGCCAGACTCACCTTTAATTTCTTTTAACCGACTTCCCATTACTGTAATTAGCACTCGAGAGAAGTCATTTTCATGGTTAGATTTATTTATTTATTTCTTTAAATTATGGAGTAATGAATAGTCGATTATAAAAATTGTGAAAATGTAAATTTCAGTTTAAAGGTAGGAATGTTCTCGATTTATCAAATAAGATTCGCATTCAATGATTAAAATTTAGTGGCAAAATGCTTATAGTTTTCAATTCGGGTTTTTAATGAGTAATGAAACATTATTTTAAACTAATAAAAAATATTTTCTGAAACAAGTGAATTATATAAATACAACAAAGTTTTTGTGGAATATGCAAAACAAACGATATACTCATTAAAATACTTGAATGTTCAAATATTTTTGAAAATATAAAGATCTTGTAACGATACTTAATAAACTTTATATTACATTATTTTAATAGTTGCATATGTTGATTTAAAACTCTCTATAATTTCTTGATGGAATTTTATCTAATTAAATACCAATTTAACGAGTTTATGTGTAAGTCAACTATAATCGAAAAGTACCTGTGGAAATTCGAGATTGACGAAAGTAATAGTGTCTTTAAGAGCAGGCGCATTGTGGTCTGAGACGTGGGGTGTCGAGGCCACGTAGACCATAACAATGAACACCTGCAGGACCAGCAATGTATAAAGCAAAGCTAGCTTCCAGTCCAAGCGAGTCTGCATGGCATCGCTTTTCTTACGAGACCGGTTGTGTTTTTGCTGATTTTTCTTATCCGCACGCCCTGTTACTGCTGAGGTGGGTGCAGCTGATGCCTCCTCATCGCTGTCCGCGTCGCTTTCGCTGCTGCTGCTGCTGGGTGATTCTCGGCTCCACTTCGATAACGTCGTCGTTGCTACTGTTACTGCTGCTTGACGAGCAAATGCGACTTTCCTGCGTGGCTGATGCCTCCTCCGGTTGGATGCATTTAACAGCAACAGCCTCATACGTCGACTTGAACATCTACGAGACAAAACGAAAAAAGTTCGTTAGATGTTTGTTTTCCCTGTCGTTATTTGAAATGGATCTTTATTTTAGCGGATGCTTTTTAATTAGATCTCTGCTCTTTATCATTTAATTTATATCTCTAAATAATTCAGTGTTAAATGTCAGTATCTTTGAATTAGTGAAAAGGTATAATATGATTTGTTTCATTTTTCACTTGAATAATGAAAACAGTTGAATTTTTCATATAAGTAAAATCATAAACTCATTTATCTTAATCTGTGTTTCTATAAATATTGATACATATGGTTAAATGCATTTTTAAAAATCATATTAAAAAAATGAACGAACTGTAATGTTAAGTTTGAAATAAAATAAATTGCAATTGAAGTTTTTTTAAATATTGACGCAGCTTGAGTTATAACGAAAAGTATTGGAAAAATTAAAAAGTTTTTATACAAGTAATAAATATTTATTTTATCTACATACTTGTTTGTTTTTTAATAAATATATATTTATAGTACTTAAACTAGTATTCATTTTTTTTTTTACAAATTTAAAATATATTCGAATATTTGAACAAATAACGAGGAAAGCTTATATGTCGATTGAAATTAATAAATTTTTAATATGATAAAACTTATGAATAATTTTCAGTTTAAGAGCATTTATATTTCATTACGTAACAAAAAATACAAGTTTTTTTTGCTTTTAAAATAATTTAAAATTAAAAAATAATATGTTTATAATATTTTTTATGTAAGTATTTGTCTATAAAATTTATATTGAGTAAAGTTTATAGTTTACAAAAATTGTTTGGATACGAATTTAATATATAATAAAACATAATTAAAAAAATGATATAAAATTCTTTTATTGACGAAATAATTGGACTAAATACATTTGTAAACGCATCGCGTGATAACATACAAGTGAAACTCATCATGAAATAATTGGATTAAATGTTAAAGAAGACGTTGAATCAAACGTTTCTGGTTTCTTTATTATCTATCTTAAAATTTTATTTATAGTAAAATTTATAGTGCTTAATTTCTAATTCAAACTTGTCTAGATAGAAATTACACCAATGAAAATGATTTTATTCTGTAAGTTATATAATGCAATACTGCAAGTTTTATTTTTATATGACCTGTTTAGAAAGGTTTCTTAACAAAAATTTTTGTATAAAAAATTAAATAATGCAAAAAAATGAGTTTCTGTCAATATTTAATATATATTTAATGTATATAATAAATTATTATTAAATAAAATGATTAAACATTTAAATAAATCATTTAAGGTTTATAAAATATTTAAGAAGTTTGTTTCTGTAATTGTATTACAAAAACCTCTTTGCAACTTACATAAGTTTTATAAACGACTCCAACACAATGATAATTACACGTGAGGAGAGAGGTAGATAAAAGAGAAAGAAAGAAGTTAAGATAAACGGCAGAAAGTAGAAGTTGAAAAAGTGGCTATAAAAAAGTTGAAAAAATGTTTGCGCACACAAGAAAGTGATTTTTTAAAGTATTTTGTCATTATACATAAGTTATGTAAGTTACAAAACCAAATTATTAGTTTGAATATTTTCAAATACACTATAAAATATTTTGTATTCTGTATAATAAATTAAAGTATTAAAATTATGTATTCATTGATTAAAAATTGTGAGTTTGCAATTTTCAGTATCTTTTTAGGTCGGGCTAAATATTTCTTAAGTGTCTGTACAGAAATTGAGAAGTTCTCATAATCGCTTGACTCGTGGTAACTCTTTTCATTGGTTTATCTATGAGTGGGTCTAAAATTAAACGCAGAGTATACGGTAGAAGTGCTTACATTAGTAATAAATATTTAAGTTAAAAATACCCAAATATTATCTACTAGTTACAATATATTTATTTTTTAATATTCCATACTAAAATATTATAATTTTTGACACATCACAATAGGGCAAAAATCTATAATTTTACGTATTAAAATAAAAGTTTATTTTAAATATTATAGACTATTTCGTAAATTATTTTATGTATTTAATTTTTTAAGTCAAGACTATATTTCTAACTGAATACAGTACAGTCCTTATTACTTTTGTCGTAAAATTTCTCATAGCATGGAAATTGATTATATCATAATTCTGACCGTATTTTATTCTTAGAAATCTTAATTATAGAAGGGTGAGAGCCGTCTTCTTCAGTCATACAAATCTTTTTTATGCAAGACATCATGTGAATTTATATTTTGTACCAAAATATATATTACATAGTTTTGGGCATTGCCTTAGTCATTTAATTCTACTACTCAGGAAAAATCGTTGAGTCATTATGATTCGAATTTTTACTTGAGAAAGTCGTGACTAAATGCAGTAATCTTTTGTACTTGGCAACAATATTTACGAACAATAAAATTTATTATCTGTTCGCGAAGTATGATTCAAGAGTTCATATTTCTAAACAGTGTCTGCTAGCATGTATAAATATTAACATACTGTTTTCGTCAACATTTAACAATGAAAAACGCTTGTTTCCTAAATTTTTTGCACTTCTTCATTAATATTTTTCATTTTATATTCAGTGAAATCTAAATTACGTTTTGAAGTCGTTTATTTCGAGTTGATGTCTACTTTTCGGTCGGGAATTGCCGGTGTTCTCATTGCATTGTAGTCGCGAAGTCTAGAGACATGGTGGGTGGTATACTTGAAGTGTTGCATGTTATCTTGTCGGTTGCCTATTTTCGAATCATTGGTAATTTATAATTTTATCTTGTTTTGGATACGAACTTTTATTTCAAGCGAGATAAGAATAGCTTCAAATTGCGTGAAACACGTTGATAGCGTAATATGATTTTTCAATGATTGATTAAATGTTTACTAATTTCAAAGGTAAACAAGTAAGAATTATAGTTATAATTTTGTTTCATTTGTTTTTGATATTAAAGTTTGATAGCAACAAAGAGAAACATTCGGGATTACAATAATTTCATTTCATTTCATTTCTAATTTTAATTTTTATTATTAATAACTATATTGCGATTATTTAATAGTAAATTTTAGAACAAATGCATTTTATTAAAAGAGCTACCAAAAAATATTATATGTCTTCCATTTTTTATTTGCTTTTGTTTTATAATTTTTAAAATAATTTTTAAAGTAATATCTTAAAATATTTTTTATTTCATATAAGAAAAATAAATGTAAGATCCTTGTCTGTTGCACTGTTAAAACTATTTAAATATTCATATGGTCTCAAAAACTAGATTTTTTTAGTTACTCTATAGAATGAAACTTTACGGATATTAAATTAATAGTTTAAATTTTAAATTAAAAACTGTTACTATACCGACTTAATAAATTTAAGTTACTGTATCTGTGTATAATGAACTTTCCTTAAAAATCGCCGTTAAATTTTGTATCAGATCCTCTATATTATTCAAATTGATTTCATTTTTAACGTAATGAAAGGAAAAAAATTTGTGCGATATTCATGATTTCATTTAAATATTAATCATTTTTTGATTAATATTTATGTAGGAACATTAAAAATCTAGATAATTATCATTATAATAAGCACAGCAAAGTAATAAGTTATTTTGAAATCTCTTTGAAGTAATTAAATATTTTAAATTTATTTTCTTTTAGCAATAATTGTTTAAAGTTAATATCGAGATTTAAAAAAAATTGCACTCTTTGATAATTAATATTTTATTTGTATATTTTAACGTAAATTGTTTTAAAAATTTGTTCAATACCAAGTTCTTAAGGTGATATAATGAAACGAAAACAAATTTTATTTTATTAATTTTTCGTTTTTATAAATCCTCCTTTTATTAATTTCTGTCATTTATATCTTTTAGGCAGAGATTTGATCAAAGTAATAAGATATTCGACTGTGATTTTGCAATAAACATTACATAGAGTCAACTTACATTTACGGTACCGTCTACGGGTTTACGCCCTAAAACTTTAGATCTTCTCAATTAGCAAGGTGAATTATTTTTCCTGATAGGTTCACGCGATAGATTTAAGCACAGCAATTTTCTCAAATTCGTAATTCGAGACAGAAGAAGAATTCATTAATATCCAAATAATGTCAAAAAGAAAAGCTACTTTTCAAATACTCTTACCAGACGTCTTGGTGTTTCGCAGTCCAGGCTAGGGGTAACTAATGTTTGCGTTCGTCACGGATCACTTGCACTCCAGAGCTTGGCGCCAATATTAGCCAAGAGCGCAAGCAAAAAGGGGCGAGAACGACGATGACGAATACCGTGAGTCTCGCGAGATGTACGAGAAGAGCCCTGTCATGTATATATAGGCAAGAACACAGCCCTCGTGCGAAGTCGGAAAATCGATGGGGCACTTCACTTCACTTCGTGGCTGAAGTTACATGCGCATTCCCGACCTTCCCAGGAATCGCTGCCACTTTAGCTCAATATTTTTGTTCCTTTTAGTGAATTTTCTTTCGCGCCTGTTCTCCTGGAAAATCCTCGCATTCTTCGACTATTCACATTGGTGGCAGTGCTGCTAGACCACAGATATGATAAAGTATTTAATTATCGAAACAGCGCCAAAAACTATGCTGCTGTTGAAAAGATTTTTCAGTTCGAGTTACCCAAGTGCATTGTATGCTATAAAGAGGCGAAATTGGTTCATACGATATAGTTTCAACAATTATTTCACGTTAATTACTGACTTGATCAATAAAAGACACGTGTCTGTAATTATAAGGCCATTTCTTTCACGTAACTTTTAAGAAGTAACTTTTCCTGTGAGAAAAACTGTAACTTTTATATGGGCAACACAGAGACGGTAGTACCGTCTTCTTTTAATAAGGTGAAGAAAACTCGGTGATACTAAAAAGTATTTCTTCAACTCGAAAAACAGGTTTTTATCTTTCAGTAAGCACAAGTTTTTGAAAATGTATGAAAGGAAAAGCATAAGGAAATAGCACGATAAACAAACACAACAGTGAGGTTGTTGGACCGCTGACGTCATCCGCGTCAATGAACGGAAACACCTGACCGTGAAGTTTGTAGAAGAAGAAAAATAAGTCCGCGGCACATAGACGAATGAATCTTGTTTTAGTCTTGCGTCTAATATGTGACTCGTGCTCGAGATAATTTTATTGACCCTTCCCAACTTCCCAGATGAGAGAGTAGCAGCGGTCTGCAGCCTTCTCATTATTCTAATATTTTTCCTGCGCGCATCTGTTCGGCCTACCTGCTTTAGTCGGGCCAGTCCAAACGAAAAGGAGATAGAAGATTGATCGGGGGGGCCGCGCGTAATCACTGGAGTGGCCTTTAAACCCTTCAGTCAGATTCGAGCTGACAGGAGGCAGCAGCAGCAGTAGCAGCAACTTTTGCAGTTCCGTCGGATCGACCGTCATCGGCGCATCGTCTTCGTTGGGCCTACGGAGGAGGCTCCTTAGCCCGGGTATCCCGGACACGGAGCCACGCCCGGAGTGGTTCGAGCGGACGCCGAGAGCGCGCGCCAAACTGTTTTCGGCTACCACCCCCCGAGGCGGACAGTTGTCGTCTGCGCCTGAGCGCGGACACGGATATGAAATTCGCACGGGCCTGCGCACACGCTCCACTCGCGAATGAGATCTTCGTCGATATTTTTTCGCGTTTAATTCGTTTTTAATTCGCAAAGGCATGACCGATGCCTGGGTTCACGAATGCACGAAAACATTAATTGGTTTTTAGACCATTTTTTAAATGATCTAATATCAAACATGGACAATTGTTTTTTTTTTGAAGTTTCATTTTGAACCGGCTAGGCAGAATGATGCAAATAAAAAGTATAAATGTATTCAAAATACGTTTTCGAGCAACTGAACATATTTGAAAATAATATGTGCCAAAGTGCAGAGAGTTGAAGAATTACTACGATTAATGAAAGAAAAAGGTTTTGTATATAATAATAGATAGTATTTATATTTATATGTACAGTTTTGCAATATGTTACGAATTCAATTTAATTTAAAAATCGTTGCACTCTGATTTCAGCTATAAATGTGCAAAAACTCTTTATGAATATCAACTACAATTTCATTATTTTTATTAACATAATTGAAAATATCATATAAATTGTATTATCAAAATGAGTTTGCTAATAGGAAACAATGTAAGAGTACATGGTCAAATTAGCAGCCACTTCGCTGAATTAAAATTTAATCTAAATTTACAGCTTTTTATTGTTTCTGAATTTGCATTTTACAATGTAGAAAATAAAAATATATAAATACATAAGTAATAAATATTTGTGAAAAATATAAAAATTTTCAGCATTTTCTTTTTTTCAAAAGATCTGTTAGAAAGAAAACTTAACAATTGATTAGAACTAATAAAAATAAATACTATACAATTTACCTACAATGTGATAAGAATTTATAAAAATTAGAAAATAATAAAATAAGATTTATTAAAAATTAACTTGTAAATTTATTATTTAAATATTTTAAGTAAATTAATAAAAATAATGTCGTATACAAATTTTTGACAAAAATATGCCTCAAAGCTTAAATCTTATCTTTTTTCCGCACATACATTCAATAGTATCATTTGATAAAGGGTTAAGCAGATGTGAAAAATAACAATAGTAAATATTATGTTGATCCTTTACTAGGGTTTAATGGAACAATGCATCTCTTTTTGTAAGATATGTATCCTGCTCAATAATTGTCTATTTTTAGGTGTTAGTTTCTTCTTTTTATATAATATTCTGTAAAAAATTTATTTCAGTTATAAAATTTTTTGAAATATGTTTTTATGAATGAAAGTGTTTCAATTAAAGTGTTAATAATTTTCAAGGCCTAGTAATCGATGTATGACCAAAGACTCCCCTTTTTAATGAAACTATGTATATACCATTTATTTGAGGGGGGCTACATGTGAGTCATCGATGATTCATACTGCTCTCATACTTTAATTTAGGTACTGTCTCCTTTTTATTATAACTTTTTAAATGTTTATAAATATTAAAAATATTTAATCCTTAAATAAAAGTAAATTCTAAAATACTGTTCGTATACTAAATACGTTCAATTTTTAGTGCATAACACAAAATTTTTATATTAATTATAACTTCTATAATTTAATTAAACAAATTATTTTTATTTCATATACATGTTCATAATTCTTAAAAACTCGTATTAAATTGTCGTTAAAAACGATTTTACTTTAGTTTGTATAGTAAAAAAAATTGTTGTAATTTTATGTAACTGGAAAGTTACGTGCTTAAGATAATAATATAATAAAATTAATTAAACATCATTTGATTTATAATAAAGTTACAGTTGTTAAAATTAGGCTGTTACATTATTATTTTACACTGTTTTAATACTATTTTTATTTATTACCTTTCATTTTATGAATATAAATATACATATATTTCTGAATATACTTTAGACAATGCATAAATAAAAAAAGGTAATGAAATAAACTGAATATAAAAACCTAATTTCCTGATAAAAACTATAATCAAAGAAAATAACTATAAATCTTTTATTTTAAATGTATGTTAAGTTTAAAGTTCACATTATTATTAATATGTGTATGAATACATATACTTATTTCTAGTGATTTTACTTTATATGTATTTATTGTAGATTATATATTTCACACTATATTTTACTATGTTTGGTTTATTGATAATTTAATTCTCACGGTCACTTTCTCGTTTCGGATATAAAGCTGAAAATAATTTCATCTTATCTAAATATTCATACTATTTTATTTTTTTAAATAAAGTTTATTATTATATTATAAACAATATATTTTTTATTAATTAATAAATATTAAGGAAATATTGTTCTGTATGTACTTATAAAGTTAGTTTTTCATTTTTCATTCGTTCATCATATAAGTATAGATAGCACGTACGAGTGCATGTCAAATAATGTTGAAATCGAATTATGACACAAGCATTTTTTTATATTTAATGAAAAACTTCGTTTTTCTTAATTGCTATGGTGGTTTATATATTTATAAGGGGTGTCAATAAATAAGCTCGTAGTGTTACTTGAATTTAAATCAAGCACTTCCTTATTATCGAGCGTAAAGTAAATTTGAATACTAAGTAAACCTTCAAATTTTTTTATATAATATTTATTATAAGTTTATCTTAATAATGTAGTTTCAAGAAAATAATTTAAAAATATATTGTTTCATTATTAAAATTATCTGTAGAATTCACAGTATTAGATTATATTCCACATGTTAAACTTGAAAAGAAAACATATATTTCTGTATAACTGCATTTCTATAACGTTAATCACTATATTACCACGCTTATCCATGTTACGACGATTAGAAAACACTTAAAAATATTATTTTTTAATTTGCTGACGTCAGCAACAGTTAAAAAGTTATAAAAAAGAACTGGAAGGAGAGTACAAATGATGGAGCTTACAAATGATTTTGTTACTTCACATATTTATAGATTTTAAATACAAGATTTGTTTAATATGCTCCAAAGATTTAGTGTTCAAAAAAAGAAAAGAATAAAAGATAAAGTCTCACCCATTGTCCTAGTGACCTTCACCTTTTGCTATTAAAATTTCGAATGGCTTTCTTATTATATATGTTTTTCAAAAACCATCTTTGTACACGCAAGCACGCACACACAAAAGTACACTTCCTCGTGCAATCCGAGCACGTGCGCAGTCTAAAAAAGCACGCCAAAAGAGTGCATGGAAATAAAAAAACAAGAAAGGGAGAAGAAGAAACAAGAGACCGTCTTGGCATCATCCGTGGTACGTGTTTGTATTCTCTTTGAAAGCACCGCATAGACTTACACAGCCGTTGTTGAAAGCAGCTCTGGCTCATTAATATCCTTGAGACCGTTGCCTTTTCGAGTCGGATGAGTCAAGCAAAGTATCAGTAAGAATAGGAGGAGTCACATTTGAACGTCCTTAGGTGATTTCCGGTCGCACACAGGAGAAGGAAATAATTATACTCTAATAAATAGTTAGACATCGATACAGATGACAGCACTCATGATATCTTTTTTGCAGGAACAACAACACTCGCGAGCATTCTTTATGCACAAATCAAATATTTCATGACTCTTAATACATTTTTTTCCTCATAAAATTTTTAACCTGAAATATTCAGACTGTATAAACCATCTGTTAAAACCGATTCGATCTCAGCACTTTTTGAAGAACAGGATCACTCGTTTCTTCTAGAAATTCTAATGGTTTAAAAACTTTTTACAAAAACTTTGATTTAAAGGTTTTTTATAGGATAAAGTGATAAAAATTAAGCCTGGTATTAAAAAAAATCATTAGGAAAAATGTAAATAAATAAAAGCCTTCATGATTTTTTAAAAAATGTTTTCATGAAAGTAGTAAAATGTAAATTTTTCATTCTTTTAAGTACATTTGCTTAAAATAACAATTTATATATACTTTATTTCGATCCATAATTGCTTCAAAGTGAACTTTATTTAATCTAATTTTAATAAATAATATATTGAGCAATATTGAAAATGTACTTTAAATGAATCACAATCACAAGCAAATAAAAACGTACTGTAAAATTTTTTAAATTATTATTTTTATTCTTAAGTTTTTTTATATAATATATAAAATAAGTTAATTTCTTCGGATACTCACGTACAATTTTATAAATAATTTGTGTTCAGTTTTTGAGTTAAATATATACATATAAAAATTCTCATCTCCATTTAAATTGATTGCCTAGTATGTCATTCACGGAAAAGAAAATGACTAAGTCAGCTCTACATTTCTATACTTCTTCGTAAATAACTTACTATAAAATTATATTGTGCACGTATGTATATATACGCATATTTTTAATATATTTCATATTTCATTATGTACATTATACGAAATTTTGCATGTTATTAATGGTCGATTTAATGTATGTTATTAAAAAATTATTTTTATGCAATGGTAAAATTTTTTATTATTTTCTGAATATAAAATTTTGAAGTCAACAAAATAATAATAAATATAAAATTAATAAATATAAGCTAAATTTAATGACTTATGCGAATTTCACACTACAAATGCGTAAATTTTGAAAAAAATTTAATATTTTTTAAAAATTTTTATACAACTTCTATTATATAAGTGCGATATTGCTTTTATACTAACTGAAATATAAGTACAATTTCTCCAATTCTTGAAGTACAATTATTTGTGGGAATTAATGTCATTCGTGAATCAATGGTACAGTGTCATTTTTTTCGTAGTAAACTATATTTTCAACTGGCAATACATCAAAGTATAAAGCTTCAAGAAACTTGGGAATGATATAATTTTAACTATGTTAATTATATATATTATTAATTTTAAAAATGGTTATAACGTAAAAAATGTGTTTTAGAATCATTTTCTTTATAAATACTAAAACTATTAAATTTTCCAAATAAATATTTTAATAAAATATATTGTAAAAGTACGACTTTAGAAAAATTTTGATATTTTCAATAAAAGTGAATGTAAATAGAGTTTTGGTAAAAATATAATATCTACTTTGAACGTGGCTACGGTCGGTATCTCTGCCGCGTTCCTATTTAAAATTTATTAAAAAAAGCAGAAATTTTTTATGTATCACTCATATAAAAATAATTTGAAGATAGACGATTTTTTAAATCAATCTAAAGTTATTTTACATTTTTTAATTTTAGAATACAAAATTATATACAAAAAAATGGCAGTAGTATGTTATATACCAAAATTAAGTTCAACATACATGGATATTTTAAGTATACATAAAGTAATGTTGACGTTTATTAGTTTAGATTAAATTAAAAATAAAAATTGTGTATACCTGGAATAGAGCGGTATATTTTATATTAAATTGACAAATATTTGAAAGTTGCTACAATTTATGAGTGGTAGAACACAAACTTAATTGAAATCAGAATCATAAATATTAAATTTCGTATTTATAAAAGTAAATTTGCTTTATATAAAATAAGAATTTAACATTTCTGGATGAAAATAATTGGTATTTTTTATTTTGCGTTTCATTGATAAAACGAATTTTTCTCTTTACAGAGAATTTTTTTTAATTTTACCACTTTTTGCAGTTAAATTAATATTAAGTTTAAAGCAATATATTTTCGTATACCACGATTTTAATATACCATTATTTTCTTATCTTATGCTAAGATGTACATACAAATCCTAAAATATTAGGTAAAATAGACAAATGGCTAGATATGCGGAAATACATTGTTTTTCTATTAATAATGTTACTGTATCTTCTATAATCGCAAGAAATTTTGGAATTGTTTTTAATTGCAGTTGTAAATAAATAAAAATAGTAGCAGATTAAATACACGTTCTGCTCGTAGTAAGTTTTACATACGTGAAAAATATCAAATTCCATTGTGTTTAATTGAATGCGACCGCCGACTGACAGCATCACGGCGTTCACTCACCTCCTCGAGGTCGCCTCGTTTGCAAAGCAAAACGGAAGAATCACGATTTTCCTGTAGTGAGTGTCGCGATACTAAATTGTCAATGACTGGTTCAAACGTAACCCCGGAACGAAAGATCCCTACAGCTCTGGCTGCTGCGTCTCACTGTCGACTGCCGAGTACCGTGGTCGAACAGCTGCTCGGCTGACCCTCTTCCCCACCCTTTTGCTCTTCGGAGGAGTTAATACGTCCGTGAGTCCCTTATTCATCTCTAGAAATCTCAACAAAGCGCTGACTACAAACATCTGCTTGCATCGTTTTGTAGCAGGTGATTTTTAATATTGAAGGTAAATCCGGGACTCACTAACTATAATGAAATATTTATTGGAGGACCATATCCAGAGTAGTTTGAGTGGTAATTTGGTTATTTTCTTAAGTCCCAGTTACAAGATATTAATTATAATAATTTTTATTTATTAAATGGAAAATGCTAAAATGCTGAAGCTAATGTTTGTAATTATTTGTTAATAAATAATAATAAAAGTTAAATTTCTTGTTCAATCATCACTAATGATCTGAAATTAAATTTTGTATACAAGATGAAAATAAAAAATTATGCAATGAATTTAATAATAATTGTTTATTAAATTAAAACATAATTTGAACCATTCTAATGAATTATTTATTTGTGAAATTATCAAACGCGAACATGAAGATGATGACACAATAACTATTTTTAATTTATTATTTAATTATCACCATATCCATTTTTAAGAAAATATATCTTTTTCAAAAATATTCGTAGACGTATTTATTAGATAAAATTTTATTCTGAACAAGACACAATAAAATAAATAGATTAAAAATATAAATACTGTAATACATCATATAATTCTTAATATAAATCACAAAAATATTTTAAATTAAAAAATTATTATTTTATAAAATTTGCAGTGTAGCAATATAAAATTCATCTAAAAGGAATTATTTAAGGTGAGCAAGACATATTTTTACTTTCAAAATAGAATATAATTTTGACATAAAAAACGTAAATCTTATTAATTAAAAATCTGCTCCGTAAACAAATATTTATATTTAAAATGCAACTTTTAAAAAATTAAATTAAATTAAAAATTTTAAATTTAAAGAATTTCATCTAATTTGTAAATATATTGTAAGTTATCAATAATTGAATAACCAATAATTATAAAAATACTTATAAATAATTGTTATATATAATCATGAGTGATCATAATAGAATAATTATATAAAACAATAATAATTTCAAATCATAATACTATAAAAACTGCTTTTTCTAAGACGTATAATTATAAAAAACTATTATAAAAAATATTAAATAAATACTTATTTAAACTATTACTTTTTTAGTATTTTAAAACATTAAAATATATTTTTTTAATGTTTTATTTAACTACTTATTGTTAATAATATTTAAACTGAATAAATAGTGTTTTATTTAATAATCGTAATATTCTATATAATTCATATAAAAGTAAAAGAAAATAGAAGCGGTTTTATAATTTTTTTCAAACAAATAAATTTGAATTTTATTTGAATATATAGTTAGCAGAATATTTATTCTAATACAAAAACAAAAAATAATTTATGTATTTTTGGTTTTACCTTTACTTAGACAAAATTAAAAAAATTTCATTGCAACTTCAAAAAGTTTAACAGTATTTTACCTATCACAGTATAAATAAATTTTACTTTTCTTCAATTATCTTCGTAAAATTGATAATTTTTAATTAGTATTAAAACTAGTTCTTTGGATACTCAATTATAAAATAATATAGATAAAATGTGAATTTCATTGATTTTACAATTTGGATTAGATTTTAAAATAAGTTTTTATTAAATATATTGTGCTATTATCAACTCTTTTTAAAGTACAAAAATTTTTCGCGCTGGTGAATTAATAAAAGAAAAAACCAAGTTGGATATATAAAATATGAGTGCGAATGTGCGCAATAATAAAATGCACGTACAGCACTCGATAAATATTTATAAAATATTGTTTTGGTAAAAGCTTGTTTAATTAGTGAAGAATTTAATTTTTAATTAGATAAATAATAATATAATTAATAAACTTTTTTAGAGACTTTTTATAGCATGAAGAGATAAAAATTAACCTTGAAGAATGTACCGTTTGGTAAATTTATTTAAATTTTTTTGTAATATTTTTATATTACAAATTCAATACAATATTACAATATTACAAATACAATAATAAAATGCATTTGACATATTTTTAACGATAATTAGTATTTTGTTTTTTGTTTAAATCCAATATTATTAATATCTTGTTCTGAATTATAAATTCAAAAATACCTTATTATACAAGAAAATATTTATAAAATAATTTATAAGATTTCTAAATGATATTAAAAAGTAAATAAAGCAAAAATTTCTTATTGATCAATTTAATAATTTTTTAATAAAACTAATAAGAGAGTCAATGTAGCATAGATATTTTCTGTTTCAGGTATCCTTCAAAGGTTTTTGTAGGAGATACATTTTGTTACTTCTCAGGGATGACATTTGCTGTAGTTGGAATAATTGGCCACTTCAGTAAAACGACACTGTTATTTTTTATTCCTCAAATACTTAATTTTCTGTACAGCGTGCCCCAGCTCTTCCATTTAGTGCCTTGTCCTAGACATCGACTACCTAGGTAAGCTTATATATATACTTACCATGTAAAATAATTAAAACTTAATAAAACGTTAATAATAGTTCATAAGTACTACATGATTTAAAAAATTATTATTAATATTCTAAATAAGAGCTTTTCTTATTGAGTGATATTTACGAAAAAAATAAATTGATTTAAATCACAAATTTTAAATTATTATTAATAGATTAAAATCACTAAATTAATTTACTGAATTTTTAAATAAATTTTTTCAATTGAAGTTTCCGATTTTACAAACTTAATAAAAAATAATTTATTTTTTGTTATAGATACGATCCAGAAACAGATAAATTAAATCCTAGTATGACTGTTTTCAGAAAAAATGATCTGAATATATTAGGTATTACATTATTATTTATTTTTTAAAAATTTGGTTTAATTAAAAATTTTTTCTGTTTATATTTTTAATAGCAAACCTCGTTATGCGTGTATTCAGAACTCTTAAAATCGTTAAATGGAATGAGGATAGTGAAGGTATTGTTACATGCAATAATTTAACAATATTAAATTTCATACTTATTTTAATTGGTCCCTTAAAAGAATCAACATTGACTAAGATACTATTAATGATACAGGTAACTCTTTTTTTAATAATTATGCAATAGTTTTTTACATATTCAGTTTATGTAATTTCTAAGGCTATTTTCTCATTTTATTTTTTCATTTTCATTTATGCCTTTATATTAGCGAATTAAGAGTTTCATTTTTATCTATGTTTTTTGTAATATTTATCTAGTAAATTAAAAGGTGTTCTCAGATAGTGTAATTTAACATATTCTAATACTTTATTATTATTAAAAAATTTCAAGTTTGTTGTTTAACGATAAGGGTAGGATTTCATTTGCAAAAAAATTCCTAATAAGTATATATATTTACTATTAATTGTGCATTATTTATTTGTTAAAATTTAACAAGGAATGTTTGGTTTAGATTGCAGGTACTTTGTTGGCGTTTGTAGTAAGGTATCCATTGGCATCTATATTTTATGACATTTAAGGACATACTATTATTATCTGAGATGAATTCGCCAAGTGTAAATTTTTTTAAATGTATACAAATAAAATAAAATAAAGATGAAGGTTTCTTTAGTTTTATAAGTCTTTTGAAACTGCTGCATAAAGTTAAAAAAATAATCGATTACGTCTAAATTATATACAAAGAATAAAAGAGTAATATGAATTTATATACTATAAACATTACATATATCCATATATTTATTTATATATATGTAAACTATTTTTTAGATATTTTTTTTCGTTTTGAATTCCATTAAAGTATAAAATTAATATTTATATCGAAATTTATATCTATTGACATTATTTTACAGAATATTATAATTATAAATATTACTTATTAATTTTATTTAATTTTTTTTTATTCACAAGAATTTTACTTTAAATACATTTGTATTTCTTTTATTTCATTTTCATCAACAATATTTTTGTACAAAAGTTTAAGATGTTTAAAATTTAAAATATTGAATACAGTATGTAAAAAAAAATTTAATAATTTACATTTACAGAGTTATTAAATATGAAAATATGTATGTATGGATGCGTGTTTATATGCATAAATGCATGCATGAATGTTTGTAAATGTGTATATATACACATCTCGTAAATTGAAACCAGTTCTTAACACATTTATACAAAACATAATTGTTTTATGTATTGTTATAAATAGCAATATTAAGATGTACTGTAAAATATTATTATGTATTCTTATAATTATCATTTTCTATATCTAAGAAGATTCAAATTACACGTAAAAAAGGTGTGATTAATAATTAATAATGTATATATGTAAATTTTTAGTTACCTTGAATAAACGTTAAATTAATATTATAAGTTATTATTGTATTTCACATTACTAAAAAAAAATCTTTTGTGATCTTCATTTAACTGTCGCATGAATAATGCATTTTTTAATTTCAGTATTTAAAGAATGTTACGTTTTTTCAACTAACCTTTTCATACTATCAATAATATTATTGATTATGTAAGAGAAATGAAAAAATTTAAAACAATTCAAAATCACCAAAACGTCGATTAAAATATTTTAATAAAAAAAATAAAACCTATAAAATTTTTGATTATTTTAATTATAAAATATAGATAATTTAACTATATTTTAATGAAAAAAATATTTTTAACAATAAAAGCACTGTCACAAATCATATTTTTATTAATAATTTAAAATTAGTTTAATTTTATAGTTATGTAAACAAATTTTTCATTATTTTAATATAAAAATTAATAAAAAAATCTATTATTACTTGCCATAATGTTAAAACATTAAGGCATTCTTGAAATAATGCTAATTTATAACATATATTATACCAATTAGATAGTCTAGATTATTCATTATGCTTCTCTATTCTAAATTTTTACAAAAGTAAATTATTAATTTTAAATAACCAGAGAAATAAAAATTGATTCTAAAAAGTACAATTAGATTATTTCGATGTTAAAGTTCATTGATTTTTAGCTTTATTGTGTTTTTAAGTATTGAACAAAATTATTAAATAAAATATATTTTTTAGTATTAGTTACATTTTTCGATATATATCCTGTTGGGCATATTAATGTATGTATAGTAAATAGTGTATCTAAGTATTGTATATTTCCTGAATTACTTGGAGAATTTCATAATTGAGCATGCACAATTAGTTTATTAAAATTCAGAATTTGGATGAAACCATCCAATAATATTAAACATAAATATTTTTTTGAAATATATTAACGAAACAACTAATTATATTGAAAAAATTAATAATTTTGCGTAAATTATGAGAAAAATAAAAATAATAGTCACTTCAACAATCAAATTTTATATTATTACGAAAAACAAATAATTTATAAAAATTAATTTTTATACAAAATTAATTTTAGTACTGCAATGAGTAGAACATTTTGTGTAAAGTTGATTATTCACTATGATATAAGATATTATAAATTAATTGTCTTTTTATATAGAATGTATTCATAAGAAATGGATTACCAATTGCATTTTACAATTTGTAACTTAAAATTTTTAAATGCTTTTGTAAAAGTCCATTACTTTTATCCTTACTCTATTAAACTTTTGAGTTGACTAGATATAGTTTATAGATTTCTCTGTTCTGATAGACTTTCACAAATGGTGGTTGTATGTTTTATTAATGCAGAATGTTCTTGTTTATAGATGATATTAAATTTTTCAAAATACTTCCTGCAGGGATTTTCCTATGTCATTTCCTAGTCTTTCAGCTACTATCATTTGAGATTTGGTCGCATCCCGTAAACTAAAAATGTGTGAAACCTCAGCTGCAGTACGTGTCAAATGAATTGCTTTATTAAACAGAGCTACTGCATCTTTCAAATTTCCTCTGCATAAAAAAATAAAAATTTATGTAATAATACATTGCATATTTCAAGTTAAAAGTAGAGAATAGTAGGTATTAAGTAATAAATTTTTCTTATTGTACCGTTGAACTTCAATGGAACCTAAAATCTCATAAGCCTGTTGACATTTATCGTCGATTTCTATGGCTTTATGAATTAATTCTACAGCTTTTTCACTATCACTTTTCCAATTAATTTGTAATAATCCTCTATATACATAAATTGTAGCATTTGTAGGATCCCTTTTAGACGCTTGGAGAAAGTACGAATCGGCTTGTTCAAATTCTTTATTAGTTACTAAAAGCTGTAAAAATTTAAATTAATTATAGTTAATGATGGAATACATATTTAACCAAAATTGCAGTATTTATACTTGTACATTACCTGCGCATATAAAATGTAGGTTTCTGGATCATCTGGGAACTTTTCAAATGCTTCCTTAAAACTATTCATTACATTATTCATTAAAGTTGTTTCATTTTTCGACTTAGCAAAAATATAATCTGTATAACATTTTCTTACATATGTTATACAGAAACCTGGATTATTTTCAACAGATTTTTCGAAATCTGCTCTTGCTTCATCACGATTTTCTAAATAAAAATGAATCTAAAAATGAACAATTTTATTATTATTACATTTTAGTACCTTTGTTAATTTGTATGTTAATATTTAAAAAAATGAATATTTAATTTAACATCATACAATTAAAAATATATGTAAAACAAAACTTAAACATTTTATATGAAAAGTAACATATAAAATTAACCATATTTTTTACCTGTCCACGATTATGATAAATATCTCCACAATGAGGATCAATTTTTTCAGCTTCTGAAAAATCTTCCAAACATTTTTTTACATTTTCAAGTTGAAAATGCATACTTGCTCGCTTTATTAAAGCATTAACCTTCAACTCTTTGTTGCTATTAGAATTAGTAATAACTGTAGTTAAATCAGACAATGCTTCTTCATATTGACCAAGTAAAAGATATAATGTTCCCTTTAATAAAATAACTTCTAACTTGTGCAAAGAATTGTCATCTGGATCAAGATTGTTCAACTCTTCAATGCAAAGTGGCATAATATCATCATATTCTTGGTTCTTCAATGCTATCAATGCTTTATTAAATGGCCTAAAAAGTAAAATAAATAAATATTTACATAAGTAATTATTTATTTTCATTAAAAGTAAAATATAAAAAAAGTTAAAAAAAAAGAAAAATATAAAATTTATAATATTTTATGCGAACGTTTTAATATTTATTTTATTAAAAAACTTACGTGCTTGGTTCAATTAAACATGGATCATTTAATTTTTGTAAAATCGGATCATTGTGTAAGGCTGTGAAGTAACATCTAACGAAGTGTTTACTAGGCATAACTGGTTTTCTAGTTTCCATATATTCTTTTGCATGCTTTACACCTACATAAAAATTGAATTATCCAAGTTATTATTTTTATAACTTAAAAATTAATAGGAATTAAATTATAGATGTATAAAATAAAAAATCATTAATTGTCTTTAAATAAACCCAGTATACTATAAATCATAATTTAAAATAATGTTATAGATATAATTCAGTATTTTAATAGATAAAAAGTAGTTATTTTAAATACAACAAAAATTGGAAAATTGTTCTGACAATTTTTTATAAGAATTTAGTTTTTAAATTGTGTAATTATAATAATATCTTATAATTTAAATAAAGAATTTGGCATTTTAAACTCACTAAGCTGTTTTAATATTTTTTCTGCTGTCTTTAATGTATTTTGATTTGAAAACTTTTCAAGAAAATAAGCAACTGTGATATCTTCCAAAGCAGTTTCTAATTCATTGTAAAATTCCAAAGCTCGTGCCCTACGTATTAAAGCCTTAATATATTTTGGTTTCAATTCCAATGCTTTCGTACAGTCGGCTTTAACTGCACTAAATTTATTCTGTATAAAAAAAGTAGATTAAAAAAAGAGAAAACCTTATACACAAATATAAATATTTATTGAGATGAATACCAATTTTTCATAAGCTGCAGCGCGATTTTGATAGAATGTAGCAAGTTCTTCTGTATTCTCTTGTGGGCATGTTTCAATAGCCAAATTATATTGAAAAATGGCTTCGTCAAATTTTCCTAAATTGAAAAATTTATTTCCTTCTTTTTTGTACCTTTCCGATTTTTCAAGTGGTTTCTAATTAAAGGAAAAATTACATTATTTATTAGAATAAAATTATTCTACAGTAAACTCTAATTATGAAAAATAGAAATAAAATTAATAAAATCTGATTTTAAAAATAATTAATTATATAATAATTGATTATAATATAAAGAATTACCATACTATTACTAATAAATTAAGAAATTTGTTATTACTTAATAAAATGTAAAAATTAAAAAATGTCAAATTAAATTAATTTTTTATTTCTTTATTCTAAAATAACTTGTATTTTAGTAAATAATAAGTATAATGTTTAATTAATAAGAAATGATTATCATTAAAAATAATTTAAATATCACTATTAAAAATTGCTATGACTTGTATTATACCAAGTATGTGTATTTAGAAAAAAATTAATATAATAATTGTCAAATAAGAATGTTGTAATTAAAAACAATTTTTATGGTATAAAATAATGATTACAATATAACAAAATTGTTTTATCATATAATAATAATTATTATACATAATCGTATGATAGTTTAAAATTAATACTTTGTATTTATGACAAATATAAACTTTATATCTTTTAAAATTAAATTAAAATAAATTACTTATAATTAATAAAATAATTGTAATTCTTATTTTCATTGAAGTACAATTATTAAATATAATAAGTATAATAAAAATGTAAAACAATATTAAATGTAGATTTAAAACTTCATCTTATTTTACTAAATATAAATAGAAGATTTTATTGAAATATGTAATTTACTGAAAAGTGATTTATTAATGTGGTAAAATTTTTAACGTCATGTTTGTAATAAAATTAATATTGATTTTAATTTAAAAAGATGCTATTCACTTTTTGTATGTTTAAAATGAAAATTAAATTTTAAAGGAACACGTTTATAAGCATAAATTATATATATATATATATATATATATGTATATAGATATATAAATTAAGATCAGTTAATTTTAAGAATTATACTAAAAGTAAGAATTAAATTATAATTCAAGATTGTTAAAAATTCGACGTCAACGAAAACTGGTATAAAAACATGTTCAAAAACGAACTTAACCTTAACAGAGTTCAGATTGCTCTCTAATGAATCGTCATCGATAGATCCTTCCTTTTCAGCGTTGTAACCAAACAATATTTTCTTATTGTTCCGTTTACTTGGCTTTTTATCAGGCTTAGGTGAATTGTTTTTGTAATACATATACCCAATACCCAGGGCGAGCGGTGTCCCGACCGCTAAAGCTACCATCCACTTTGACAACGAGGTCGAAGTACCAGTTGAATCCATCTTTTCGTTTACAATTTTGTTTAGGCTCTTTAATACCCCGGAGGGACAGAGCTTGATTGTTTCAGATCCCTGAGGATAGACAAACACTACTAAGTAGTAATTAAGCGGGCGCGTACAACTCTCGGAGCTGAACGCACAACTACAGCACACGTTCGTTCTTTTCCTTCACTATCGTACACTCGTGTATCAAACGTCACATCTGGGCTGCGACCGCAAACCACGTGCAAATTTGTCTTTTCTTTCCATCCATGGTTTATCTTTAACAATGTATATTTTTTATATTTTTTTATTTATTTCAATTCTGACAAATTTTAACGTTTAGATCTATAACTTTATATAGATTTTATAGATTATAGGTTGTTTAAATACTACACCGGTGGGAAAACAAAAATTTTGAACAAATTATAAATATATTTATTATAACATCAAAGATTAAGTGTAATCGGCTAACTTATTTCGAATGATAATTTCATAGTTTTTTTAACAGATATTAAAACAACATACTAATTAGTTTTTTATCAATGATAGTCAACTATTTCAGTTCATAGTGAAGAAAAAAAAAATTTTCCTCGAAATTTAAAAAATATAAAAATAACAGTTTATTTTTTCAATATTTTAATAAACATAACATTTATATTATAATATTGTTTTTTTTAAGTAAATTAACTATACATGTTCGGACTGTAATTTTATCATGTATATATTTAAAAAAATTATATTACTCTTTTTTTTTGCACATGAATTCTCGTTATAATTTTTCAAAATCCCAATTATCTGTTTTTCATTTACATACAAATTTTCGCGCCTTTGTATAGACTCTTATCCTCCCGCGCATACTTCCTATACAAAACTTAGGCACAAGTGTGCTTGGTTGTAAAAAATGGCAACTGTATATCAGCAGTACAAGCAATGTACCGCAAGTTCTTCCTACGCTGTTATTACTGATCAAGAAACCAACATTGCCGCTGCGACTCATGTCGCAATGCCGTTGTGCTGCCACTTTCCCGGAACTTTGCGAAGCCGTCAATGGTGCTTGTAAAGGGTGTTCCCCTTAAAGATAACGCGTGTGCAGCTGGAGCATAGCAGCACCGAAACTGCAGCACCTGACATTAGATAAAAATGGCACTAAAAGATGACGAGAATACTTGGTGAGTTGTTTGTTATTTTAGCGTTTTCTTTAGCTTAGTTACTCCGCGCGAAGTCTTAATATTCCATGGACATGTGGAACATCGTAAAATATTTTATATTGGTTTATTCTTTGCCATATTTAAGTACTTCATTATTGCAACGCATAATAAAATTGATATACGCAGATATTAACGTACATATTATGTTGTTTTGGAACAAAGTTTGAATAATAATGCTGCACTGTATCAATGAATCTTGTTTATTTATGAATTTATATAGTTAGAAATAACTCTATTTCTTGTAACCTTCAATTGTGTTAAATTTTGTCAACACAAAGCCTTCAATTGTAGAAAAATATAGATTATAAAAAAAGTTTTAATTTAACTAGAAATTTTGGTTTGATGTTTTCCTTATATAAGGAAATAATATTAAGTGTTTTAGTAATTAGTCTGATCGTTATATTTATGTTATGTAATGTATATTTTAATTTGATTTGGATTAAAATTTATTTTCAGGATATTAGAATTAGAAGCTGCACTTTTAGATGCAGAAGCACCTTCTGCATCTGATATATATGCAATTTGTAAAGGTCAACCAGTACCGGTAAATTTAAGACCAGATGTTTGGCAGGCTTGTTTAGATGTTGCAGATCGAGGAAATCAGTTAATACATTTCAATGAAGTTTTTGATCTTTCAGAGCAAAATATTATAAGAGAAGATTGTCAACAATTAGTTAGTAAGTGCACAAAATATATATAGTAGGTATATTATTAAAAGTTATTAGACAGTGAATAAATACATCTTTCAATTAAGATTTTTAGTACAATTTTATAATAAATTTACAAAAAGATTGGTAAATTTGTCTAAATATACATAGGCTGTTAAACGTAATTGGTTTTCATTTAATAATATTTATAAACATGTATTTTGTTATTAATTTCAGTTTATTTTAGTTAATTATTAGTTTAATATTTACATTTCAGATAAACTTGGAAATGATGATGAAGATAAGGTTTCTGTTGTTTCCGATTTGGAGTCGATTATAACTTTCTATTGTAAAAATAGAGGAAAACGATATGAAAGAGGTAATGGATGGCTTGAGTTATTAGGTCCCTTGATAGCTTTAAAACTACCTCGTTCAGCTACTTATAATTTATTTGAAGCAATCAGAGACATTTATATTCCAAGGTAAAAATTAATTTAAAATACATGTTAATAACTGAAAAAAGAATTTTTTCAAAGGTTATATTTGTTAATAAAAATAAATAAATTTGTATTGTTGTATAAACTTATTAGAATTTAAAAAAATTTCAATAATGTAATTATATTTAAAAAAATATTTAATATTTCTATAATAAATTACAGAGGTGATACACATAGTGCTGTATTAAGACTATTATTGCTCTATCACGAACCAGAATTATGTTCTTTTTTGGACACAAAAAGAGTATCACCAGATCAGTATACTAAAGGATGGATAAACACTTTATTTGCTGGGGTTTGTTCTTTACCATCAATATCTACTATGTGGGATTTATATTTTATGCAAGCTGATCCATTTTTTATGATGTTTCTATCACTTATCATGGTGATCAATGCAAGGTAAATTTATTTTTTCTGTATTAGTGGTTTATTAATTACATATATATATATATATATTAAAATTGACAAATCGTTACTGAAGTCATTAACTTGTGATGAATTTGAAATAAGACCTCCAAAATTTATAATGACAATCTCAAACTTGTTTAATAAAATAAAATACATGCATAAATCGTTTGCTTCTAAATTGTGAACTTATTAAAAACTATGAACTCCTGTTTAAAATTTTTGAATATAATTTTTATCAATATGTATTATTAAGGACTAACAAAAATTGATTAGTATTAATAATTTAGAAATTATATCTATTTTATGAAAGAAATCAAACTTTTAATAAATGCTTGCTAAAGTGGTTGTTGGAAAGAAATATAAAATTGTTTCATTATTTATTATTATTTAATTTGTTATTATTAGAAAACTATTAATTAAACTTTATTAATTTTTTACAAATTTTATAAGGAATAAAATTTGAAAGGTATTGAAATTAATATATTATTATTAAGTTGTTCTTAAAAATCTATTGTTGCAAATTGTTTTCAATATTTTAATTGACATGCTTTTATATAAGTTAGTGTTTCAAGTTTTAAAGGAAAAAGAAATTTATTGATTGTATTATTCTTTTTATACTTGATCTATATTATTTAGGGAACAAATTTTGAGCATGAAAGATGACAACAAACAAAGCATCATCGATGCTTTAGCCGCAATGCCTTGTGCCTTGGAAGCTGAAGATGTTACCGATTTTTGTTCATTAGCACAGTACTATGCCATGAAAACGCCTTCGTCTTTTAAATTAGATTTATACACAATTATGTTTGGAGAAGGTGGTGATGAAAAATTAATAACGCATGCCCTGTGTCTACCAGTTTCTGCTCAAGAATTAGTCGAAAATTCTGTAGAACCATCATCTTTGCCTAATGCACCTGTAGAGGCTGTAAGATTTTTTTTAGTTGATTGCAGGCCTGCAGAACAATACAATGCGGGTCATTTGCCAACAGCATTTCACTTAGATTGCAATCTAGTAAGTTATTTGATATTATGCTTGAATAATTAATTTCTTCTAATATTAATATAATAAGTTTTAAAAAATTATCGTTAATTTTGTTCATTTTACGAATTTAGACAGTACATTTTTGTATAAATGAGTTTATGGTATCTTTTTGGGCTCACTTTTTATAACAACTGCTAAATTAATTTTTATGGTATGTAAAAGTATTAAGAACAATAAAAATTGATAAGATTATTAAAATAGTGATATAACATTTTATGAATTATTAAATTAAATATTAGTTGTAAAGAAATATAAAATGATACAAAGATAAATAACTGTATATAAAGTTTAACAAAATATAATGTTCTTTCCTTTAAAATAAGATAAATTTTTTTGTATTTTATATTATATAAATCTTATATAAAAACTAATAAATAATAAATAGTTTAAAATATAAACAATACTTAAGAACTTAAGGTCTTGTAGAGCTCAGAAAATAAGGTATAAATTCAAAAATATTTTTAAGTTAATAAATCTTCGTTTAAAAATAAGTATGTATATTATATTATATGTTGTAGACTTTAAAAATCAATTTAAGAGTTTTTATGGAGCTAATAAGCTGATAAGAAAATATATTGTAATATTTAAATAATATAATTTTTTATGAAAATTTCAAGTAATTAAAATCGTATTTTTAAAGTAAAATTTATGTGAAAATTATTTTATAATTATTTTATAATTTGTTTGATTTTCAACTAAATAAAACATTTTATTCAAATCTCCAGATATTCTAATAAAAATTTTATGATATTACAATAAAAACAAATTAAGACATATCACATTTTTGAAAAAAACTGTATTCTTTTAAAAACAACTTTTAAAAATAAAATTTTTAAGATTTTAGCTTTTTACTATTAATACGCAGCATAAGTATTATAAAGATGTGATAATAAAATCTTTGTACTTCTCGTTATACATATTACTTTCAATCATCATATTATTCATAACAGTTATTGTACTATAATTTTATATTAATATTCAATATTTCCATGATTCTTATAATAATAAGAAAATAATAATAATATCGAGTGCCATTTTACTATTTCAAAAACACTTTTGTGCTGTAATTCATGGTATTGTATTCAATATTTCATCATTATTTTAAACGTGACTTATCCAACAACAATTAAACAATTTTTTATTTGTCAAACCTTGACGGTAAAAATTAAAAAATATTAAAAAATTTTAATAGGAAGTTTCCTTCTGTTCATAATTTTGAATCCGATTTACAATTGTAATCTTTTTTCTTGTACACTGTGATTCAACATTGTGCGAAAATTTCTCGATTAAATTTTTATAATAAAATGTAGCCTACACTTTTTTTATTTTTCATCGACTTTTTACTTTTATTTATTATATAAACTATAACAAACCGTTCATCGATAACTTTTTAAAACTCTTCAATAAGTCATATTTTTTGTTGAAAATGATATGTTAAAAATTTACAAAAAGTCAATTTTTTAAATTTTAATAAATTATAAAATGATTTACTTAAAACTTTATTAATGATTTATAAATTTTTATTTTTTTGTAATAAATACAACATTTTTAATTTTATATTATTTAACATATTTCCAAATACTTTATAGATGCTTCAAGAACCAGCTGCATTTACAACAGCTGTGCAAGGATTGTTGCAAGCCCAGCGCCAGGCATTAGCAGTTGGATCTCAAGCTGGTGGTGAACATTTATGTTTTCTAGGTAGTGGACGACAGGAGGAGGATCGTTACACTCACATGGTTGTAGCATCTTTCTTACAGAAACATACGCAATATGTTAGTATGGTTCATAATGGCTATCAAGGTAAATAACAAACATAATTTCTCAATACTTAAAAAAATTAAATCATCATACTTAATTTTTGTTATTTTACATAGCAATTCACGAATATTTTGGCGATGAAGTTATATCCAGTCTTATCGATCACAACTCGCAGTTTTGCTTAGTTTGTAATACAAATTTATCGGAGGAAAATTCTAACGAAACGAGTCCTCTAAGAACGAAAAATAACAATTCGGATCTTTTTGGAAAAATAGGGCAGGCTATGAAATTAAAAAGCCAAGAAATGAGGGGAAAAATTTTTGATTATATTGTTAATCCATCGGTAAGTACCAATAATAGTACAGACAAGAAAAGTGATAAGAATGCAGATTTGAGTAAAAAAGAAAGAAGCTCACGACCTGTTTTTAGTATAGACGACGATCAAGATTTAGGTAAATTTTGATTAATTATATTACGTTAAGATTAACACTTTTATTAAAGATTAATAATATTTAAGAATTATACAAATATTAAGAATTTATTTTAGAATTTTTGTATTTCAATTTCTCTAATAGTAGTTTATTTACAAGAATTAATATATTTAATTTGTTAAAGAAGCATAACAAGAGAATAAACTACAATTATAAAGGTTTAATGTTTAACTAAAATTAATCAGTAAATACGAGTAACTATTAACTTTTAAATGTATATAAATTACATTATTCTAAAATTTCAATTTTTTAAAATTAAATCTAAGAAATATTCTATGAAAAAAAATCTATAATTAAATTTTTTGAAAAATAACATTAAAATCAAATTAATAATAATTAAAATTTATGGGAGGTGAAAGTTTATTTTAAATAAAATTCAAACCAAAGTTATAAAATTAATTTCATAAAAGTTATTCAACATAATAAGAAGTAAAAGAATTTAATGCTTCTTTTTTCTAGAATTTTATTATGTGTTTAATTATTCATCAAAAAGTTCATTTTTATAATTCTGTAATTTAAAACTTGAGATTTTATACAAATATATAACTACTATCAAACTTTTACGAAGTTTTTACGAAATTTAATCAGTTTTTAAATTACTTAGATATGACAATTGGAACTACTCAAAACGAAGAGCCAATTGAAGTAGTTTCTGTTCAACAGTGGTTAAAAGATCCTAGTCTTATACATTCGTTCAAGTGTATGGAGGTCAAGGTTAATGGTTATGTTTATGAAAGGTAAGTTTAATTAAAAAATCGTTAATTTCATAATTTTCATATTTGTAATAATTATTTTTATATAAATTTTTTTGCAATAAAATATTAAGTTATTTATTAAATTCTAATTTAAAAACTTTTAATATTTTTGGATGCATAATTATTTCTTTTTTTTAAATTTTAGCCACCTGTTGGTTACCGATACTCACATTATAGTTCTTCGAGAAATTCAAGGTCGTAAAGGAGCAGCTCATGTGATAGTAAAGCGTCCATTATCTAGTATAGTAATAATATCATCAAGAAAAAGACAACCTGATTTAATTACTTTTAAATATGGATCGACCCAATCCGAAAATTTAATTATTTCAGATATGGATAGATTTCTAATTCCAAACGCAAATGAAGCGATAAAGCTAATTTCTCAGCAAATTATGAAACAACTAAAGGCATCTGAATAATTAATTATAATATAAAAATTTCTGTAAAATAATTGTGATCAATATATGTACTATTAATGTATAATAGTGTTTATAAGATGTATTTAGATATAAAATGTAAAGAGAACATTTATTACTGTCAAAAACTGAAATTGTGCAATACAAGTGCAATACAATACTTTTTTTATTTGCTAAGCTGTGAAGTGTGTCTAAAAAGTAATAGAATATAATGAAAGTGATACATAGAAACAGTTATTAAGATTATTAAAATTTGAGAAATTATAACTTATCTTTATGAACATTCTATACACATTTTTAAAAAATTTATATATTATAAAATTATCTATAGTAAATTGTATAGTGTATTGTTAATCATGAAAAGTTTTTGTAAAATTATTAAAATATTACTGATTTTATTTTAACTTTATAAACTTGTATTATGTAGTTTCTAAGTAATGTGCGAACAAAAAATTTTGAATAATTTATTTATATAAAATAAGTCTTATTTACTTAGAAACTGTATTTTTTCTAGAAATATGCAGATCTATTAGCCTAAGTATTTAGTTCTTTTATGGAAATACATAATGAACAGATACTGTCTGAGTTAAATTTTATTATTAAAGTTTTATTTTTTAATATATACGTAACTTAATGATACAGATAAAAAATTATATAATACTTTAAATTACGTAAGTTATATATTGTAAAAGAAAAATCTGTAATTAAGCGAGTCAACTATTTCATAATACCGTACAAAAATTTTATTAAATTTAAATAGCAAAATGAAAAGTAAAATTAAAATTCATAACTGTTACACAGATATTATCTTCTGTTAATGTATATTTCAATTTTTTGATGAATGTGATTATTATGTTTTTTTACAAACATAAATTAGAAGGAAAAAAGTAAGAGTTTATTGTAATATAACAAATGCATATTGATATATAAAAATATATGTATATATGTATATATATATATATATAATATATATATATATACATACATACATACATACATATATATATATAATATTTATTTTTAAGTGAAAATCCGTTAAAACCAGTGTAAAAAAATTAGGAGATTACAAGCCATTAACCATGCATTCAAATACTTTCTTATATACATGCTTTTAATAATACATATGTAAATATTCAAAAATAGTTACAATATAGTTTATCGTATTGTGTAAAGTAAATTATATCTATTTTAATCAGTAATTTAATTTTATGTTTATAAATATTAGATTTATAGAATTTTTATTTAAACTTTTATTTTTATATAAATTAAGAAAACTTATAATTGTATAAATCTTTGTTTTATATAATGTATTATTTAAATATATTTTTGCAATTGTTTAATTGATCACTATGATTAATCGTTTCAATATGAACTTAATTGAGTAATTTCATAGAATGCGATAACTTTAATTTGATTAATGCAAATATTATTTAAAATTAAAGTAAATTTTTAAATAAAAATTTGTTCAGCTTGTTAATAATAATTATTTTTCTGAATAATAAAATTTATTTTTTTAATCCTTTTTTGTCATAAGTATAATATTTTTATGTTATTTTTCAACCTATTTTCTGTATTTAGAAAAATAAATTTTTAAATACATTTGAGCAATATTTTAGATTAAAAATTTTTTATAAAATAATTTGAACATGAACAAATTAGTTTTAATTTTAGTCTTTTCAAATTGGATTTTATTTATTTTTCTATTATAATTTTGTTAAAATAGTAAAATACTTTGTTTAATAATAAATTGTAAAGTAAATTTAATATAGTAATGTATAAAATATTCTTTATATTCGTATACGAATATAAAAAAAAATAATAAAATTGAATAATTAATTGCTTAGAACTTGTTTTTAGATTTTATAAAATATACTAAATATTTAATAATTCTGACAATTAGAATTTTTATGATAAATCGTGTTATAAGTTTTCATTCCTGATCGAAGTGTTATATCCAGAAAATAACTAAAACTACTAAAATTTTTAAAAACTTCAATTTTTAATTCGACTGTTCAAATTAAAATTTTTAAAATTTAAAAGCTTTCGTTTAAAATGTTATAATACATACTTCTAGTATAAAATCATATTATTTACATTAAATTAAAAAATTTTAAATATAAATATTTTTTAATAATTTAGAATACTTTTAATAATATATTATTTTTTTTCTGAATAAAATTATTTGATTTTTAAATACGCTAGTTCTTTAATTTGAGATGTAGTATATTAAAACCACTTTATTTGCAATTAAAAATAATTAAAATGAACTTATATATATTTATAATTCAAATTATGATTTTTTAGACATATATACTTCATTATTCCTTTCATTTTAAAAATTGACATATCGCATTAAAGCATAAATTGTTTCTATGTATAAATGTATTTTTATACAAAAAATTACCTTCTACATACTTTTGAAAATAATATAGTAATTACTAAATTTATCTGATAGGTGTGTTATCTAGTCATTACCAACATTAATTTGCATATTTTTATTCACCTCATTATGTAACCTTATTAAGAGCTTTTTTATGCATTAAAATTATTTTTTCTTATAAATACTTAAAAAATACTTAAATAATAGACATAGTAATAAAATTATTGATGTAAATGGAAATATTTGAGATCCATTCATTTTTTATAAAAGACAAGTATAAATATTGCAGATATAAAAGTTTTTTTAGGTTTAAAATTCAAAATAGACATGGTCATGAGCGTGCTTAAGAGAAAATTATATATACATTCTTTTTTAAATTGAATTTTTTTTTGTTTTAATATAATTTTCATGAAACTGTTTATCAAATTAAAAATTGGTAACTATTTTAACATGTTTATTGTTTGATTAACGTACATTAAATATTTGAATTATCAATTTATCTTTTAAAATTCCATTAATTTCATATTCAGGCGTTTTTGTGCAATTACGCTATATAGCGCTAAAAAGATGTTGGGTAAATTTTATATAAAAATTTGCAAATGTCCTAAATTATACTAAAAATCAATTATATTTAAATCATTAAAATATTTGAAATTTACTATATCATATATTATAATAAAATTTTCACAAATTTTTTAAAATATTTCTTTAAGCAAATATACTGCTTTATTTAAGATATATTTTAATTTAAAGTGATTTGTTATTATATAGTTTAACCATTTCTGTACATTAATAACTAATTAATATAATCATTGAAAGACCTAAATTAATGATTTTATACGTCATGATGTAAAAGTATATTATTATTCAAAAATTATAAAAAAAAAACAAGAATTATACTAATATACAAATATAATGTTATTTAATATTTTTACAAAGTATCGAATACTGGTACTTCTGACGAGTTATAAGTTTTCAATTATAATTAAAAAATTAATAAATATTTCGTATTTTTATATAAATTAAAAATGAAAATATATTTTTAGAATTAAGCACAGAAGTATATTGATTCAAATGATGCATATTTGTCAATAATAATTTATATTTAATTACAATAAGTTATGTATTGAAATCATATATAATGATTAATTGTTACATTAATTATTATCTTTATATGAATATATAAATAATATTAATGATAATAATATAATAATAATAATAATAATAATAATAATAATAATCCATATAAAGTAAATAGTATTAACAGCTTCATCAAACAAATATATTTATAATATTTATATTGAGCAGAAAAATAGACTTAACATTTATAGATTATAATTTCCTTTAAATATTAAATATAAAAATTATTATATCTTTTGATAATTTTCGGATACAATTTGTAAATAAAAAAATACTGTCTTTTATATAATCAATTAAATTGTTTTTAATTATGAGGTATATAACAGGCTTATAGAAATAATAATATAAAAATATGAATTTTATTTATCATACTATTATTTATATGATATGATTATATGAACAAAAGTAGTTGCTTCTAGGGATACAGTATTGTGTAAGAGAAAAGAGATTTTAATTCTAATGAGATTTAAGATGAACTAGTACAAAAGACAATAAGTTGGAATAAGTAAATGCGAAACCTTTTCTGATTAAGTAAATACATGATTTGAAAGCAGTGTTAATAAATATACGTTACGTTAATTTACTGATTATGTACAAGTTTAGAGGCTAATGATTTATTATTAGTAAACTTTTTTTATGTTGAATAATTTATATATATTTTTTGATAAGAAAAGAATTAAAAGCAAAATTTTTTTGAAAATTGAAATGGAGGTAAATACGTAATTAATTAAAAAATTGCATTACATTATCAAATTAATTTAATTTAACATATATGAAATATAAAATATGAATCCATTTATTTAATAAGCAAATAAGTGTAGTCTAACACTTTATTGGATTAATTATCAAATTATTTAAATAATTTTGTAATAATATTGTTTTATGCTTGATTATCAAGATAATTGCTAAATCGACAGTGTAACAAATATACCACATAGTAAATTGAAAGTAGAAATTACTATTATGAAATTAAAAAAGCTAATTATAATCGATATTAAAAAACAATTATATTTTTTATTTATAATTATTTGCTATTTTCTCATTTGACAAAATTTTCATTCTTCGATTTTTAATGCTAAGTTATATGTACTAATAAGAAAATCGTAACTTGATTAGAAAATGATTATTGCATATCGCTAGTATACATTCACATGTATGATACTGCCTGCGGAATATACATAAATTCTTGAATAGATGACTCAGATGTTGCATTATAAATTTCATTAATTATGTTAAATTACATTTATGACATTAAATTAAAAATATAAATTTTATAAATTGAATCAATGTTATTAAATAATTAAAAAATGACTATTGCGTATATATAATAATATAATATACTTGTAAAGATCATATAAAGATCATTAAAAGAAAAAGCTTATTTTATTCAATAGAATGAATTTGAAAAGTACAAATATTTTTTCTAAAGATTCATATTATTATTAATAAATTTCATGTTATAAATATTTTATTAATAATTTTACCTTATTATTAATAATTTTGTAGAAAAAAAATGATTAAAATTAAAAAATTTTTTATTCATTTGAATACTTTATTATAATATTAATATTTAATTTCTATACTATTATTATTTAATAATGTTAATAACATCTTCAAAGCACAATTTTTATTTGTGGACGATATTAAAATAAATCCAATAAGTGTTATAGACAATAAAAATACATTAATTAAAAGTTGTAGGTCAATTAAATCTAACATGTCAATAGTATGCTGTTTTGTTGTAATAAATAATACTTATAGTTGATATGTAACGATATAATTTTAATGATTTTATTTTAAATTTACAAATATTATAGATAATTAAATAAAATATTTAAAATTTATTATTACATTATAAATAAACTTTTTATTATAGGTTTATGTAGGAACGATTTATGTTTTTATACTAGTTTTTCGTGATTATAATGATTTGCGGTATGTATGATTTTATATCTGATTTTCTGCAATATGTAATGTTTTTTTACCTGTTTGCAGAGAAAAAGAAAATCGCACATTTGTATGCACATGTGTAGGTTATTATAATTGCCGATAAAAATATCCGCAGTGTTAGCGTAATGTTTTAGTCGACCACCGATTGTTGTCGATATTGAGTGTTTTGTTGAATCAACGTACTGAGCAGAGATCCAACGTTAAGAAAATGATTTTTTGATTTTTAAACAAAAAGAGAAGAGCGAACAAACAATGACAATGATAAATTGGTCAGAACTTTTTCCAGGAAAATGGAGTGCTGTTATATTCTTACTGTACATAACTCTGTTCGTTAATCAAGGTTTGAATTTAAGGTTATATTACAATATTATATTACATTAAAAGTTTTATGTGAATATAGTTAAATTTCTTATACATATTTAATTTATAAATCTTTGAAATAATCATAATTAACTGTCTTAATGTTTTTTATACATTGTCAATAATTAAATTTTTGTAATTTACAATATAAACTTTTGTTTACTTAAAATTTTTTATTTTCAGGAATTATTATAAAATGGTCACAACAGAAAGGAGAATATAATTATAATATTGTTATAGTTGTTCTTGTGACAGAAATGATAAAATTATTAAGTTCAATTGTTTTATATTGCCAAGAGTAAGTTAAATATATTTTTAATTGTTATAAAAATTGATTAAAATTTATTGTCATATTTGTATACTCTTAGAAATACATTCAAAAGTTTATTTCAAGAAATATTTAAATATAAAAAAGGTAAAAAATATTTTTATTTTAAGATTTATAAATAATATAAAATGTTTAATTAAATAATCCAATGGTAATTTTGCATAATTTTACAGTGTTATTATTGTATATGGTACCATCTTCTTTGTATTGTCTATATAATAATTTATCTTTTGTAAATTTGGCAGTATTTGATCCTCCGACATATTTCTTGCTACTGCAATTACGTGTTGTTGTAACAGGAATCATTTTTCAAGTATAAATTTTAATTTAAATTAATATAAAATACAGAAATTTTCTACTTATTAATATATATATATATATATGTGTGTGTATGTGTGTGTGTTTGCTTATAAATTTATTATATTTTAGATTGTATTTAAGAAGAAATTATCAAGTAAACAATGGATAGCACTCATTTTATTGACCTTAGGTTGTATGATAAAACACTTAAATCTTGATTATAATACTCTTCCAAAAGCAAATTTTCATTTAAATATTAATATTGTATTTATTTTTATTCAGGTAAGTAATGTGAATGTGATAAGTTTTGTAACTAAATTTGAAATATTTTGTTCATAAAAAATAGTTGAATATAAAACTTTATTAATATTGATATACTTTCTAGTAAATAATAAGTTGTAAAGACTAAAAATAATATTTTTTTTTTAATATCATTGACTAAAATTTAAATAAACCAAAAAATTTTTAAATTAAGAAATTTATAATTGTATTTTCAATTTTCATTAAATTCAATTTTTATTTTCAGACAATATGCTCATGCTTGGCAGGTGTTTATAATGAATATCTTTTAAAAGGTGAGGCTGTAAATATAAATATCTTTGTACAAAATGTATTTATGTATGTTGATAGTATACTGTGCAATGTAGCAGTACTATTGATACAAGGTAATCTCATACAAGCATTTGATAATGCAGGATCAAACATTTTCATGGATCCTAAAGTTGTCTTAATCATGTTTAATAATGCAGCAATAGGTATTGTTACTAGTTTTTTTTTGAAAAATCTTAATTCAATCGTCAAAACTTTTGCTAGTGCCTTGGAACTTGTTTTTACAGCTATATTTTGTTGGATACTTTTTGGTATTCCAATTTATTTGAATACAGCTCTTGCCATTGCTATAGTTAGTTTTTCAATCATATTATATTCTCAAAATCCAGTACAAAATACGAAAAGTTTAGCATAGTGTAAACCTTGAAGTAAACCAAAAATTTATAACAAATTAGTTAAATTTTTAAAGAGTAATATGGGCTCAATACAAATTATTTATAAATTTCAATTCATTCTAATTAAATTTGATAAATTATGTATTTTTAAAATACAATGATAATTTCTTAACAATACTATTAACAATTTTGTTTATGCTAGTAACTTAATCACATGTAGTTTTAATTAAAAACACGTCAATTAAAATATGTTTTTAATTAACAATATTTTCATGTATAAGAATTCTTAGTACTTTTTATATTTTTAAAGTGCCATTTAATAATTAGTTCAGTTAGATTGAACTTTATTAAAATAAAATAATTATAAATATATTTATAATTAGTGCTTTGTAGAAAAACTAAGTTTGCAATTAAGATTATACAAATAAAATAGTAATAATTATGTAATTTTAAAAGAACTTATTACTACAATATTATATTGCTAATCAAGGCAAAAGTATTATATATTACAGAAAGAAGATTCTTTATCAAAATAAAAATTGAATTAATTATGTAAAGGTATTCTTCATCAAAATAAGTAAATATTACTTTGTATATTATATTTTTATTAAATTTTTGCAGTAATTAATGATATATATGTATATTCCACATTTAACACAATTTATCAAAATTTTTTAAGGTTCAAAATTATGTTTTTCAATTTTCTAATGTTTGAATCATAAGAGTAGGGTAAATAAATAAAAATGTTTGAGTATCTTGATTGACACTTATTTAAAATTAAATTAAATTTTTAAAATGTTTTACAAAAATGTACGTTATTCTAAGTATATTTCTTCAATATTTACCAAAATTTTAACGTCATTTTTCAAACAGCGAATTCTCGGCCTACAATCACGTTTACAAAGATAAGAAATTTTTATTGCTTTAAGTATGAATGATTCGTTGAAATCATACTATGGTCGATCAAAAATTTTAAATTATTTTATTACGTACGCCTTAAATGTCGTTTCATATCTTATAAATAAACATATCAAACTCAGCAATATTTATAGTTTATATACAGTTTTGTATATACATTTATATTTTTATATAGAAACCAGGACGTGTTATAAATAAAAAAAAGTAGTTTAACTGTTTTTTAGTATATATATATATATATATTTATATATATATATAATTAAAATGAAAAATACTTTAAAAGGTCAACGTAGAAAATTTTTAAATGTTAAAGGTAACATTAATTGCTGGTCATGTACTGTTTGATTTATTTTTGATTGTGTACCTGTTTGATTTTGTGAACAATCAATAATTCGTTATACCTATAGTATCTTTTAATTTAAAGTCGTAAATATAGGATTTATTATTAATAATTTACCATACAATAGAATTTATTCATAAATACTTCATATTTAGTTTATAATTATAAAATTTTCATTTATTACATTTATTAAAAAACTAACTATTTATTTCAACTAAAACCAAATTTTATAAATTTAGAACAGAAAATTATAATAAAATATGTTATTAATAATAATTTTTAAGGTGTTAAATTTTTAAAATATTTTTTTTTAAACAAGAATTTTAGAGCAGTATACAAATTTTTAGAATAAAATATTGAATTAATTTAATTTCTTATTAAATAACATTAACAAGTTACAACTCGTAAAAAATAATGTTTCTAAAGACAAAATTTATAATATTTATAATTTTATAACGAGAAAAATTAATAATACAATTACAAATCTCATATAGTAATTTTTAATTATGTTAAATTAAATGAATGACACGTGTACACACTTATATACAACTGAACTAATTTTAATTTATAAAATTTCACAATTTATTAATGAATAAAATAATGTAATAAATAGTTAATGAAAGTATAAATCTAAATCTGCTTTTGCAAAAAGTATTTTAAAATGAATAGTTAAATTATGTCATTATAAATAAAACAATATATAGAATGAAAGAATAAATAATGAAGAAAATAACTTAGTAATTACTAAAGTTATTCTATATTTAAAAAATAGATACTTTCTATTGTTTCATTTTAACATTGTCATATATCATGTAATTTAGATTTTTTTACTTTCCGTAAAGAATGAGTTATAATTGAAGTTATATATATTTTATTCTTTTTACTCAACTACATTAAAACTTTTAATTTATTTTATATTCATGATAGATTTGAAAGGATCGATATCATTCATAATGGTTTTTTGCCAAAAATATCTTAAATGTGATATTTATAGAAATTAATAAGTGTCATTAATGAAAATTTTTATTTAATTGCAAATTTTATACTTTAACAATAAAATTCATTGTCATCCTATTAATTTAATAAAAAAGAATTACCTAATATATATTCTTCTAAATTCTAAAATAATATTTACCAGCACAATGAGAGAATTATATCTAATTCTAAAATTCTGTTTCTAATTATTACTTTTTGACTTTCTACACTTTTATTACCATGCTTAATTTTTCAAGCTATAAGACTTAAAGTTCCATGCATCGGTTATGCATGATATTGAAAAAATATATAATAATATTTTGTTAAAGAAGAATATCAAAAAACATTAGAACTACAATTATCTTTAGATAGTATTTAACTAATTTGTTAAACTAATTTGGCTTCCAATTTTATTTACAATATAAAAAAAATCAATAGTAATCACATCTTGTTGTCTACAAAAATAATGAGAAATCTAATTATTTTTCAAATATTTAATTCCGCAAAGATCAATTTTTAAAATTGCAAAAATTTAGTATATTCCTATTCATCGATATACACAACATAAATAGATAATTGACTAATTTAAATTCTTCTACCAAGTTCTCATATGTATTTTTATTTAAATATAAATTCATAAAAATTGTAAAAGATTGAAACATTTATCTTCTTTTTTTCTGATAAAATTAGAGACAAAAGTATCAAATTTATTGATATTTTTAATTAATCAATAATTTCATCGAAATTAATTTTTCATAGATATTATCACACAGTATACTTAAATCAGGATATTTAAAAGAGTTGTAATATTATCAGCATACTTATAATAAATATAAAATTTTTAATTACTAAACAATGTAGTTATTGTTTAATGTATAATAGTTAAAATTATTAAAAAGTGTAAAATCATTGTTGCAATTAATGGATGTATGTAGTTTATTTATATTTACTATTATGTATGTATAATATAATTAAAAATTTTATCTTTATTATCATCGTCACTGCGCTACATGTGTGAACGTGTACATAATATATCAGAGGGATTTTCATTAATATTTTATTAATCGAGAAACAGAATTTACTATTTTCTTATATACTTAAATATTTACTTTAATTATTATATTAATAACATTATTTTGAATATTCAAATACAAATAAGATAAAGTATTTTATCTTCAAAAAGTTTTATAAAATAATGCTATACTCTAGTGTTTGAATTAAAATATCAAACAAATGTTTTCAACAAATTTGTTTTTCATCAAATTTATGTGTATTTCAAAGAATAAATATTAAGTTAATAATCATAAAATAATATTTAAATTTTGACAAATTAAATTTTTTTTTTGTTTAATATTTTTTTCATTTTTAAACCAATATTTTTCTTTATTAATGGGTTATTAAAGGATTTTATTTTACAAATAATATTTTAATATTAAAATGATATATGAACAAATACAAATGCATTTTTAAAAGCTGTGATGTACATATAATTCTACGTTTTCCAAACTTTATAGATTGTGAAATGATCTTATTTGAAATAACATTCTTATTGATATATAAATGAGCATTATATTATATATTTTAAAATAAATAAAACATATTAGTAATTTTTCGATAAGTTTTAAAAGTGGTTAACAGTACTTTATTAATTAGTAATACTTATATTAGTATATATAAGATGTAGGCTATAATTAAGAATAATTGCTAGTGTCATTTATGAGAGTAAAGAATTCAGAATTACAGAAATTTCACACGAAATATGTCGAAATATGAAGACCAGGTGGAGGATTAGTAATGAATCTACGTAAAAATGAATGCTTCCAATTTATATTCTAGTTGTTCTATGTTGAATAAAGAGCAAAAATAAAAGATGAGAGAATATAACGATGAGAATGAAAATGATAAAGCTATATATTTTTTGGAAAAAACAGAACAATTCTGAAGGTGGTTATTAATGACAGAGAAAAAAGAAGAAACGAGCAATATCTGAACTGGAAAAATTTTCAGACTAATAGTTAACAAATGAATTTCTCATAAGAGGTACTAAGCTTTGGTATGTTACGTTTCAAATATGTCATTTATACGGAGTTCGAATAGTACATAGTTGAATAATAGATAATAATATTAAAATAAATATTGATTGTATAATTACGGAGGAAACTGATTATTCGTGTGTTAAGGTATTGAAGATAATAACACAATAAGCAAAATTAAAATCTGAATTTTATCTAACTATATAGCCTTTATGTTATAATTTTATGTTGTTTTCTAATTTTTTATAAATTCGTTATCTAAATTAACCTCAGCCTGTAATGCAAATCATCTAAAAAACATCGTAAAAAACACTGTATTTTTCTCCTCCTGTATTAAAGATTATCTGAAATTTTACCTGTAATATCTGTGGCGCCAATATTATTATACATGACACAAGTAATTTATAGAATAAAATAAATTTAGATATTTTTAGTGAAAAGTTGTTTTAAATAAATTTTATTATTTAAATTAAAAAAATATTACAATGATATAAGAATTTTCCAAGACAATTTATATTTTTAACATTGACTTCTTAAATTTTATAAGAGTTCTTGTGATATTGAGTATAATTGTTTACATTTTGATGAAGAATACTTCTTTGATCTTAAGAAGAATAGTTTTCATTATTTAAGAAAACATATAATGTATATTGATGTTAATTGAATTCAATTTTTTAATAATTGAAGGTATAAATCAATTTTATTAGTAGATTTTGTTAAGCAACTTATTAATATATCATTAGAATTAATATAATATGTATTTAAAATCTAATCTTATAAATAATTTTTCTTATTTTTCAAGATCATAATGATTAATCTATAAATAAAATTTATATGAATTGATATAATTAGGAACCAAAGACTAAATTTAAAAAGTTGTATTATAAACAATTTTAGAATGTAAATATTTAATTGCTATTATGGTTACAAATTAAATTTGTTAACGAACGTTTATTATTTGTTAAATATTTTATCGAGAATAATAAAAAAACTATTCAAACTATATTCAAACTATGCAACGAATTTGTAAATACGAATAAGTAGACACTATTGAAACAAATATTTTATTTATTTTAAGTATAAAGTTACCAAAATATTGGAGTATAAAAGAATTTTTAATTAATCTTAAATTTTACAAATTAAGTTAATTAATCTATGATTTTACAAAAATTAAGTTCTCTTATATTTTCTTTTATTCATAAATAAGTCGTACAACAAAATAATATCTGTTAAAATTAAAGGTAAAATTATATTATAATCAACGCAATTTGCCAAATTATAAAAGGATAAAAAATTTGTTTCTTGACATATTAGACAGTGTCTATATATTATATAATGAAAGTTTTTAAATAGAATTTACTGAGTCTATTATAAATACTAAGAATTTTATAAAAATTATGAACAAGAAATTATAAGTATTAAATTAGATTTTCTGTAACGATACAGTTTTTATTATAATCGATATAGATATACTAATTTTTAAAAAAGTTAGAAAAGAAGACTGTTCTACAAATAAATAAAGAAAATAAAGTAAAGTTTATACTTAAACATCTTTCATTTTTTATTAAATCCTTTATCACATATTGACCTACTTTTATTAGTTTTTCATTCCATCGTAGTAATCTAAATAGATTTTTCATGAGATTTCGGGATTATGTACTGCAGATCGCGTGTGATTTACCTTACGTTTATATTTATGCAATCAGCCTTTGTTAACTATTTTTTTTTATTTCTGGAATCGTTACTAATTTAAGTTTACTTTCGGTGATTATTTTCTTATCATAATAGAGTGAATCTTTAAACACTTAAACTTACAAGAACTGAAATTTAAGAGAAATTTTGATAATTTCATTTGTAATTTAATCGTGATTGAATTTACATTTAGTGAGAAACTGGATCATTAGATTTTAAAATTTGTATTACATTGTATATTTTATTTTTTTCTAACACATGATCTTTAGATATTTTAAAAACAAATAATACAAAGATTAAAGAGCAACTTTTCTTCTTTCTTTTCAAAATATACTAGGTAGTATAAGTAATTTTTATAAATTAGTTTATTTACGTTAATCAATTATAATTATTTAATAAACAGTACAATTTATAAAGAATTTTTTTTGTAACTTACTCAAAATAAATTATTTAATAATAATTATTGATACGCTTTATTGCTTAACATTTTCGCTTCACATTTAACCTAAGTACAGTACTGATAACATTCTTAGGACTATAAATTGGAGGAAAGATTTGTTTCAAAAGGTCACGCCTTCCGTAGTCGGACGAAAAAAGTTTCTCATTTTTTATAGATATTTGTGCGAGGAAATAAAATTAATAAAAAATTAAAAATTAAAATTAATTAAATAATTTATCTGTAGCATTTATATCATGTTGTACATATTGCTCATCGTGCATTGGAGAAAACTTGTTCGTATTTCTTACCAGATTGTTTATATGTTTAATGTTGGTCATGACTCTATATGTTAGTGATCTCTGATAGTTTCCGGTAGACTTCCGGTAACTCACATTCTTCCACTGCGCAATGGACCGAACTGTGGCCCGGGAACTCATGTTATATATCAGGAAAATATATTAATTTTTACTACTAGGTTAACTTTCTGAAGTATGGGGATCGTCAGCAAGTCTTCCTCTCCTGGCACAATGCTACTGTAAAGGTAAAGGCTACTGTGAAGAAGGAAAAATAAAATTTGCATAATGACCTTTTTTTAAACAGATATAAATTGCGAAGTATTCTGTCAATATTTGAGAATCTTTGTTTTGTAACATTTTGTTGTTTTCCTTTTGTTTTAAGTAACTTGATTCGTAGTATTGTAACTCAAGATTTATTCTACTCAAGTAAATTTATACTAATTATAGTTATTCAAATAAACTTTTATTAAAATACAATTTTATTTAAAATTATTAAAAGTTAAAAGTTAAGTAATGTAAGGTTTAAATAATTATAATATTGTTACAATATATTGTATTACTTATAACGTATTACGTGTGAATTGTTCGGAATTATGTATTTTTTTTTATTTTCTATGTAGCCGGATAATTCATCGCTGACCAAATATATATATATATAAGATAATATTATTTTTAAGTATAAATTTTAGAAACATATAAATAAATACATAATTTTTTTTCTTTGAAAAAGAAATGTGGTATAAATGTGAATATATGTTATCTTAAATAATACAAATGATTTTCATATATCTAACGTAAAACCTGTACTTTTATTAAATCGATGCATGAGAATATCCGGTACTAAATATAAATATAATAGTTTAAGAAAAATTATTTTGTAACTATATTGTAGAGCGTTATACAAAAATGCTAAAAGAAAGACAAGATTTTTCATTAAAATAATTTAAATTTATTAAATATAAAAGTTGCGAGGTAAGACCGATTGGCTTCATATTTAAATGATTATTAGAATTATGATTAGAAGGTGAAAAATATCAAGGTAGAGTCGATTAACGGGCATTATAAAGAAAAGGGTCAGTAAACTCGAGTGGTCACGAAGGAGTGATAAGATTGCGTATATAAAGGTGGTGGTACAGAAAGCTGGTTTGTACGACGTGAACCGTGTAACGAGATGAATGACCGTAGATAGCTTAAACAAGTAGGTCGTTGTAACTTGTACAAATCTCCTATTATTTTATAGATTTAATATGTAGCTAAGACTTACAGATTCTGAAAATTGTTATATGTACCTCACGTATAAAGATGTTCAATAAAACCGTCTGTAAATAAATTATCTTCGTAAACCACATAATTTAGTCTAGTCAACTGAAAGTTGTGAAATTGTAATGTTTTTTTATCATCTGGCAGTTTTATTACGTTTCGGTTTTAAATTCATTAAAATTTTTCTAACTCATTAGCAAAACTATATGATGTAGGTATAAGGTTAAAAGTAGATACATATAAGTGCGGATAGGTCCGTTTATTTCCTATTTCAGAAATTGAAATGTGTATATTAAATATATTTATTAAATATTTATTCTAAACCTGTGAAAAATTTTCTTTAAAAACAGAAATACCATCTTTTTATAAAACATAAATATCGATTTTTTTTATGTCTATGATCTAATATTAAGTATTAGTATATGAACTTTCATTACTTTATACCGGTTGTTATTTTATGTTTCTTTAATTTTTACTATTAGTTTTGATCTTATTTAATAAATTTATGTAGAATTTTATGAATAAAATAATAAAATATATTTATACTCTTTTTATATCTTTCTACGGATCACACCTGAAAAATCTAATATGTAGTACTTAATGAAATTAATTATACGATATCATAATTATTGATAACAAAATTATTGGTAAATATATTCGTACATCCTACAAAGGTAAAAAAGCGTCTAAGTGGATTTTAAAAATTATACTTGAACGCAAAAATAATATATATATAAAATATAAAATACTATAATTAATAATGTAAAAAAGAATAGTTTTTAACTATTAAAACAGCATAAGTGGAAAAATGTTTATATTCAATATTTATAATTTTTATATAAATATTAGTATCATAAGTTATTTTAATATAAAATAATATAAATTAATTAATAACAAAGTATTAAGCTAACGCTATTATTTATCATTATTTATTTTATCAAATTTGTACTCGTGACAAAATTTATAATAATAGAAGGTAGTAATCTGAAATGATACAACATGTATAAATAATGCACTTTAGCGAATTGTCTACATAATTTATTTTAAAAATTTTAGAACCCTAAAGACAATTGTTTTATAAATAATGTCTTCTATTATCAAATAGGGGTGACAAAAGCAAAATACGCGCGTTTGCACGATTCTTTCAGAGGTTTTGCCGCAATCAAAAACCATATCTTTTATGATCGAGAGGGTCCATTAAGCAGTTTTGTGTCCATATGCCTTTAACAGAACTACAAGACAGATTGGCACTAAATTTCAATTATTCTAATCCAGAAGCAGTAGTTTCAATTTTTTAAATACTTTGCCATTCTCAACATTATGATGGAATTACCAATAAATATTCTTGTTATAAGAATTATGTTTGAAAACAACAATTTAAAAAAAATATTATTTAAATAACTAAAACATCTTTTTTTTTTGGTAAACCTTTTATATAAGTGATTTAATTTATTATGCGTCATTAATGTCATGTGAAACGTACCCACCCGAAAAAACTTTTCTTACTATCGCACTAAAGAGCAAATAAAAATATGAGCAATATATACTACGTGCTATACATTTTTAAGATACCGAACATTTTACTTCTTACTTTTTTCGAACACTAGCCAATTAATTCAATTGATACACTTTAAAAACAGTTTAAAAAAATAAATTAGCATTAGATTGTTTTATTACTGAAATTTTACTGAATATAGTAAATGCTTCTTAAAAATGACGTCAAAACTTGATATATTTATTAAAATACCAAATACATAAGAAAAATAAAATTAAATTAAATACTAGGTATTCAAGGTCTTGTAAAAGATTAATTAGTTTAATAAGATTAATTAGTTTTTTTACGTAATGACGATTCATAAACAGTTATAAATAAAACTATGAGGTAAAATTTTAAACTTTAAAATAATAAACCAACTATAAGCAGTAAGTATTTAGGTATTACAAACATTATATTACAGTTTAAGTTATTACTGGTGGATGAAAACAATTATGTACTTCGAAGAAAAGTTGTCATCGAATTGAGTAAATCGTTGAATAGTAATTACAACAAGATCCATGAGTGCGAATAGTATAACCTTCGACCTTGCCCTCACAAATTAAATTGAGTAAGTCTACGAACGTTTGTTTCTTGTAAACTTTATAAATTAGTGCCTCATTGAGGAAGAGACTACGCACTTTTTGTTCGTCGAGAACTTAAATGAATAATACCGTGCTGAGTTAAAGGCGAAGGCAAAGGCGAAGGCAAAGGCGAAGGCAAAGGCAAAAGCGGCGCTAAAGTAACGCGTAAGGGAGAAAACGGGGGTCGATATTTAAAGGTGGAGTACGGACGGTCAACAGTCGCACGGTGGACGCGCGTCAGTGAGTTGTGAATCGTAGCACGCGACGCGAGACGACGCAGATAGTTATCCACGAGGTTTCTGTGTCATTTTTTCCTATAGTAGGAGACTAAGTGGAGATTTTTTTTCACTATGATTGAGCTGATGGATAGAAGAATCGTGAAGAAGTAAGCTCGCACACAGTTAAGTTTCGTTATGGTCATTCTGTGCACATCGAAATCGCAATTTCAAGTTCTGCGGGACATTTAATACTTCAGGCTTTAGTGTATAAGTATCAAAAGATAAAGACTCCATAAACTGCTAATGGTTTTATTTAAAACATAATTACAAACAGCATCGTGAGTACAATGATCCATGTATTGTTGGACCAATCAGAACTATCCAAATGTGTTGATCCCTTGCTGATAATGATATAGTTAAGATAAGGAATAAAATCGAAAAAGTGATTAATACTTCTTAGGGAGAAATATTTATGCGTTAATATTTAATATTAATAATAAAAAAAGATAAATTAACAATATTTAGCATAAACAAAATTTTTTCAACAATTTTCTAATTCATAATAATAATCTATTTGAAGATGTTCATAAGAAGTTTAATAGTTTTTTTTTTTGCTACGTATCATGTATAATATTGTATACTGTTAAAGCGAGAAAAAGACATAATGAATTTTGTTTTTACGCATAAGTATGATTTTTTTTTAGTAAGATCTATAAGTTTCTTAAAATTTTATCTACAAGCGTATATTAAATTTTAATATTTTTACTATTTTACCTTCTATTCTATAATTAAAAAACAGTTGCATAAATGTAATAATTTTTTGAAACTTTCAAAAATTATTCAAAAGAATAAAAATTTTTAAGATTATGTTAAAGCAAAAAATTATAAGTAAAAGATTTTAATTTCAAGATTTTCTTATAAAGATTAATGATTTATTTATAACAATTACCAAATATAAATATAATAAATCAATTTCTTAATTACATTTAAAAATATTTAATTTTTGAAATAACTATAAAATATAATTTTTAAGATATATTTTCAATTTTTATGCAGTTTAGAAGATAATAAAAAACGTGCGGAAAAAATGTTTAAAAATATTATTTAATTATTTAAAACTGTATAAATATAATTTTTTTACTAATGATTTATAAAAGAATTCCGATGAATTAATAGCTCCAATATTTTATTGATAATGATTAGAACAATTAAATATATTTAATACTTTACGAAATTTGAAAAGTAAGAAACTCAACTGAGGAAAAATCATTATTCTAATAAATAATATATTTCTTAGAAAGTTTTATTCAGTTTAGGGCTAAGATAATTAATATCTAGGAAAATATAAGTGAAAAACATTTATTTCTTTTCCATCATGAAGTTACTTAAACAAACAAATAATTTATTGGCATTTGTATTGATGCCATCCTAAAGATATCAAATATATGTAGGCCCTAATTATGTAGAATTGCGCTCACGATATTCAGAGTGAATGTCCAACACGTGTTGGCGGTTACTACTGGCCTTTTGCTATAAATTCGTGTTGTCCCTCAGACTGACGAAGTTAGCGATCGAAACGCTTAAACCGGGACTTCCCGCATACGTCGCGTGTTGCTTGTTCGTATGCGCGCGCTCGCTATTACATAGGTTTGGTGGTTTCAATTCGGCTCTCGTATATGTGTAGGATACGTATATACTTCAATTCTTCTTCGAGAGCTCTTTTATACTGCGGTGTTTAGGATGGACGCTACAACGATATTCGGGTATTTTTTATAAATGTCTGTTGGTATATGTACTTCAAAATCCAATATATTTTTTCGGCATTGCCCTTGTCCATGATTTGCAAGTAAAATCATGTAAAGCTTTGATTTAGTAATGAGTGTTGAGTCGTTACTTTAGAAATATCTAAAAAATAATTGCACATTAGCGAATGAAATTAGATTGTAATAATGAAGTTTCATTGGTACCATAAAAACCTTAATTAAATGTAAGATACGTTCAATTGAACTGTATTTTTTCTATTTATTAAAAATAATTGAAATACGGTATATTAATGTTTAATTATCTAAAAGCATAAAAATCCACCATATAACAATAAATTTCTTCAGCATATTTTTGTTTTCATTTATTAGAAATGTTATAAAAGCGTAAACAATTATTTTTTATCTATGAAAAAAACCGATAAACTTTTCTTTGAATATTATTTATTATATAAAAATTAAATAGCATGTAATTAGTTTCATTTAAAAATATAATTTATCTTATTCGATATAGAGACAAACGAATTCAAAATATTATATATTTTATTTTGATATTCCGTTAAAAATGAAAAAAATGTAATTATAAAGTAAGTATTAAATTAAAAGATTACTGTTCATTATTTCTGAAAAAAATTCATTCAAATTAAATTATATCATTTAAGTTTAGTTTTTAATCTTTATATAAGTAATTTATATAAGTAATAATAAAATCTACCATTTTCGCAAAAAAAATTCTTTAAATAATGATTTTTCAAGAGCTAAATCACATTCTTGAGACATAATTTATAGTTCTTTTTTCTGAAACACAAATTTGTTAAAAAAACTAATGATGAAATATATTTGTCATTAAAAAGTGTTTAAATATAAAGTTGATGCAGGATTTACAATAAATAAAAATGCAAGCTTTTTTGCAACTTTAATAATTGTCATTCATTCTTAATCTGAGCGGCACACGCACGATTTCTTTCGATTATGCAACTACGTTTCGCGTGTACTACTTTCACGTACACGGCAGCAACCGCTTGAGTTCGTGCCGCAAGATCTCAAGATAAACTTTTCTCTTCCTTGTACTTATTCTTACATATGTCGCTCTCTTCTAGAATTTTTTCTCTTTCTCTTCTCTTTCTCCTTTCCTTTACTTTCAAGAAAAATTTAGTAATTTCTGCGGAAACAATATAAAGAGTAGCGAGCAAAATGGCTATTATAAAATATAGTTGTTTCAGGTTTTGGATTTTAACAACCGTTGCAATATTATGTAATTTTTTTTATCAGCTTCGAGTCTAAAGTAAAATTACTAAAACTTTAATGTAAATTTAGTTACTTATCCATATTTTATTAACTTTTAGAAAATTATAATATTTAATACGCGGTTAAAAAAGATTTTAAACAAAAGAAATCATTTTTTAAAATAACAAAATTTCTGTGATCAAGCATAACAGTGTATCTGATCTAAATCCATTTTATTTATAAGAAATATTAAATCAATACCAATTCTCTAACTAGTAGAACATATAAAAAAGTAATATATATTTTAGAAACTTTTATAAAAATAATATGTGAAATAAATAAAAAATTTTTATTTTGCAGAATACATTATATATCAATTTGTAAAATATATTATTCATTTTATTAATAAAATAGAATACATGTGTGATAATTTAATAAGGTTTTTATCAATTAAATAGTTTTTTTAATTATTATATTGAACAAGATTTATAATGATTTCGTTAAATTTCTAAAAGTTGTTTAATATTTTTTAAACAGCCTAATTTGAAGAACAAAGAAAATTTTATTATATTTTATGAAAATATATTAAGAATATTAGAATAATAATTTTATCATCAATAGCTATATATTTGAAAAAATTAATGCTTTATAAAATATATCATTATCTTTTAATACAGTAATTTCAGATTCAGAATAAAATTAGATTTTAAGCCTCATAAATAGTGCGTAAGTATTTTTTAGTGTAATAAAAATACGGATAATTAAAAAACTTAATTATTGTATTTCAATTCTATATTATTGATAATTAGTATTCTTTAGAAACTTACTGATTTATAAATTATTTATACATATATAAATTTATATACTTTTTCAATCGTTAAAATTATTTTGAACGTCATAAAGTAATTTTTATGTAACACCAATCAAGGAAGAAAAATAATTAAGAAATCGATAAATTGGAAAATTAACAAATAATATACGAATTTGTACTTACAGTAAATTATATATTTTGAAATTGTTTCCTCTTTCTATTAATTATTAATAAAATCAAAATGTTATAAAATATATTTAGTGTTACGTAAGTTTATCTTAATTATTAAAGTGTTAATATCAGGTAAAATAAGAAAATCAATTTTTTTTTTTATTAAATGTATATTTCAATATATATTTGGATACACTTACATATTTTTTTAAATTAACACACCTTTTTTATACCTAATACGAAATTTCATATTTTCAAAAAATTTTTATTAATCAACTCAAGTTTAATTCCTCGTAATTCACATAAAAGGATTTTGCATTTATTTAATATCTTTTTTTTATTATATTCTAATTCAATATTATATAATCATTGTAGGAAAAAGGAAAATTAAATTAAAGTTATATCTTCAAAAAAACAAAAGAAAAATATCTCGTTATTTCAATTATGAACAAATATTAATAAAATTTTGTATGAAACCAGGTAAAATCATGTATTTCGATTTTTAAATTAATTAAATTTCATTTATATAAATAAATAAAATATTGGTATTATAAAATAAAATATCGTATAATATAAATAATTATAAAAAAAATTATAAATATAATATAAATATAAATGTAACATAAATAAAAAAAAAGTATTTTTTATAAAGTATAAATCTATAGAGCTAAATTTGTATTTCACTAAATAACAAAATAATATAATAAATAATACTATACAAATAATAACAATTCAATAAACTCATTATTAGCTTATGCTGAAAATCTTATTATTAAAAATGTGAAAGTTTTAGTTAGTAAATATTCAGTTAAAATATTTAAAATATATAGGTTTCAATTATCTAATATAAAATATTAATTTATTATTAATTATATAGGCATATATAACATGCACTTATTAGTAGTATATAATATGTATACATACCATATTTTTATTATCTATATATATATATATATATATATATTAACAATGAACTTCACAAAAAATTTGCGGATTAGTTTTCTAGTGTGTGTATGTGTTTATTTTAGTAATTGATAGAAATTAGTACTTGAGGGAGATATTAAATAATTTGATGTTATACCCATTGTACAAGTGTTTCAAGATAATAAGTACAAGTAATTGATGTAAATGTGTAAGTATATAAAAAGTAGTACGTATTTGTGTTTGTGATCATTGCGTGCAATCATATAGGCATACAATTCTGAATTTACATAATTAGATAAATGAACAATGAGACAAATGATTAGCTCAAGTAATAATTTTTTTAATATACTCGGCGTTTCTATTGCTCAATATGGTAATAAATCGAGACGATTCCTCATAAGAAAGCAAAATCGAAGAAACTTTACCTTGACAATGCGTAGGTCGCGACATGCTTAGGGTTATTATCGCCTTGGTATAGGCGATGACTGTCACTGAAGAATTCTCGCGGTCACTGCTTGTTGAGTGAAGGAAAGAATAGTTTACGAGCCTTGATTAAAATAAAAAAAGTTATAAGAGCTGTTTACACTTATATTTTTACATTTTTAAATACTTTTTTATATTGTCTTTTATATGCGAATGTATGATGTAATGAGTAAATTTATCCACAATATATTTATAATTTTTACGTAAGTTTAAAGTTGAAGGTCAAGTTAAAATATGTTTTTGAAATAAATTAAGTAATAGATGAACAATCTATAGATTTTTTTAATATGTCAAACATTCATTTATATATTTATTATGTTTCACATATACATTTCACATATCAATTAAAACTTAATAGTACACGCTTATTTTAGTAATAATAAATATTTTGTACTACTTAAATTTTAACACTTTTTTTTACATTTAAACCTTTGGTAAAAATTTAACATTACACTTTTCGTGTTATACATATGACTTTTCACTTAATATGCATACATACGGTTGACTTGCACATACGGATTTCACTTAATATTTAACTATCTGCTTCATATTTTCTCTCTCTCTCTCTCTCTCTCTCTTTTCCGGTATTTTATACATTAAACTTATATCCTTTCTATCCCGTTTATATCTTCTTACATACTATTTTTCCAGTTACTAGTCTTAAATGTTATTGCACTACACTATTTCACAATGTCTCATTGATTTGTTCTCTTTCTTACACAATTTACATACTTTTTCTTTTTCCGTCAATCAGTGTCTGTTCCCCTTTGTCTCATTACCCATCTTAAATCACGCCAAAATTTTCATATCGAATCTTCGCCTTCTTCCTTTATGTTCTGATATACATTTTTTATGATTACTATAATAACACGTTTGAGTTATTCCGCAACTTTAGATCTTTCCAAGATACTTATATATACTTATTGCTGCTCTCCTATTTTCATTTTCTCTACTTCCTTCAATATTACTTATCCATTCTCAAATTTCTCTTTTCTCGTGCATTGTGATCATCCAATATTTTTCCAGAAATTTATTCTTTTCTTATGTTTATTATTTTGCTTTCAAATTTAATTGTTCTCCTTTCAGTTTTATCTTTATTTTATTTCTTTTTGTTTCCATCATCATATCGTAATCAGGTATTTTTCCGTTTAAATTAAGACTTCAAAATAAATGAAGTATATATATATATATATATATATATATATATATAATAATAATATATTATTATTATATCTATAGCATTATCTATAATTATTTTCCATGGAGACATTAACGGTTAATTAAAATATGTTATATAGTTAATTAAATAAAGAACATAAATAATAAGTGAAACACTTGTCTGACGATTACAGTGATCTATTCAGATTGCCTTAATTAATTTTCAGGTAATTTTAATTGAATAATTATTTATTTATATGACATTTAATTGAAGAATAGTTTTAATAAATATAAAAATTCATTATTATAGTAAGTATATAAAATTAGTAATTCAAGACTATTACGAACAAAATTAATTTGGCGATGCTACTAGAAGTAGGAAAATATGTGTGTAAATATATAATACTCTTCCTTGAATATAATAAGTTATAAATCTATAAAGTTGTAATATGTTTCAAAAAAATAATTTAGATGTCTGAAAGATATGATAGATAATTAAAATGAATTGTTTAATATAAATTTTATTATATTTGGATAATTTTACAAATATTAAAAAAGAATATAAAATATATAAAGTAAAAAATCACAATAAATAAATAATCTTTCTTCTTTAAACAGATTAACATGATAAATTTTGTAAACTATAAGATTCTGTTTGCATTAATTTCTACAAAGCTAAAAAATTACCCTTCGTTTGAAATGGATGGCGATCTGTCGCAATATCTTAATTATCAATTTGAATGTTTCAGCATCATAAAAGTGTAAAAGATGAACGGCATCAGTTCACAGAGGAAGTTTGGTGATGCAATGTAATAAGATATGCCCGGATGCAGTAAGTCTCTTGTTGCTACTGCACCAATGACGGGCTCGACAAATCCGGGGCCGATTCAGCCCCAACAGGACTCGGCACCCTTCCTTGACGATAGCTTCTTCGCTAACGTGGGTTCAAAGCTGGATCAGTCTGCACTCCACCGATCTTCGAGATCAATCCAACGCAAGATGATCAGTTCTACCATTCAATCAGTTCAACCTGTTCAGCTTACTCCACTATGGGAATACGTCGTACGATTAGCGCATTTACTTTCTTAATTTTTCATTTATTTCTAAAAAAAAATTTTCATTTTATCGGGATTTTATTCAGGTTTTAACTAAAGTTACTATTTTAAAGAGCTTTATATATTCAATTCTTGAAGGCTATAGAAATATACAATTCTGTGTTTTAATTATGTACATTTGTTAAAAATTATTGATTCGATATATGTATTTCTTAATTTTGATTACAACTTCAACAGATAATTCTTGTGATACCAAAAAATTTATGATAATGGAAGCATTTTTTAATTAAAATTCGTTACTTAATCAATTATTTCATTAAAAATTAATAACTAAATTAATTTATTATTAAATTTTTATATACAAAAGTAAAAATCAAAATCACTAATAAAAATGCTTATTATGTGCATGAAGATATTAATTTTTATCTTCAATTAATTATTTTCTTTAATTAAAGCTAAACATATAAATGAAAAAAGCCGTTGTATATTCTAAGTTTTTAAAATGCATATTCTATTAAAATAATGTTAAAGTTATATTAATTAAATACTTGAAACTAAATATAAATTGTGATTATACTATATATTTTACTATATAATACTACATAGATTATAATAGTATATATATTATAATTGATTTTTATAGGTTCGAACAAAGAAGTTTCCCAAAGGTACCGATGTGGTTACAATTTTCGTTGAAATCTCAGAGAGGTTACGCGATCCAGAGTGGGAAGTGCGTCAGCACGCACTTCGCGTACTCATCGATGTTTTGCCAACTTTAAGCACCAAAGTTATTGATGATGCTACTAGTTTTGTCTTATCTGATCTCATCGATAACCTTGGAAATTCGGCACCAGCCGTGAGAAAAGGATCTCTGGACGCACTTAGAATTTACTTGATACATACATCGAGAAGAAGTGAACTTACTAGGCAGGTTTGTAATTTTTTGTCAATTCTAAATTTTGTAAAACATTTAATTTGATATGAGTTTTTCTCTATATTTATTATGCATACCTAGAACTTTATTTAAAAATTATCGCGCTTGAAGTGACAAAGATGAGTTTAATGATCGATATTCATAATTTACCCTTTATACTAGTGTTATAATTAAAACTTCATCATAAATATCAGCATTTAACGTAAAAAAATTTAATACATGCATATAATGTTGAAATATAAAGCATTTGGTAATGCTTCTTTGAAGAACGTCCTTTATTAAAGTAGAGGTTCTCCGATTATATCATTTTTGCTTATCCAAGAAATTTTGAACCATTCATTTGAAAATTTAAAATTGTTTATACATCTACAATCTTTTTTATGAGACGATAATATATTAAAAATTAAAATATTTGATTAAAGAGTTTATTTTACACTTGTTACTTGTGGACTTGTTACTTGTTACTTGTACTCATTACTTGTTATACTTGTTAAGTGTTGATGGAATTCCCCGGGAACCAACTCGGACTGGGGCCAGCCCGAGTAGTAAACGATTAAACCAGGCGGCGCGGAGGAGAATTTCGTTCTAATTTTCCAAGGGTTTTCCCGAATTAATATAGGTCACCGGCCAAATTGGTCAAAAACTCGATCGGCCCTATATTCAAAATGTAAGGTGACCGCGTAGCCAGGTAGAAAAACAATTGTAACCATGCAAATAAATAAGACCAGGAGTTGGAGCAGCGACTTCTTGTTCACGACCTCGGATAGTCAACTTCAAACCTTCCCGCGCAAAATCTGCTATTAGTAATAAGTGTGCTGTAAATAAACTGATATAAAATAATATAAAATAATATCAAAGTGTAGTCTGTTAACCCTTTCCTTTTTCACTCCCCCGCGATTCGTAAGTAACAATACTTTTAATAAGTCGCCTTAATTATATTTTTTAAATTAAAACTTATATAATAATTTAATATTTAATTTAACAATTTTGTATTTACTTTTAATATATGCAATAAATATAATAACGAATTTAGCTGATTAAAAATTAAATTCGTGAAAATATTTTTAGACCCACTTTTTAGAAAAATTACAGAAAATTAATATTGTTGGCTTCGCAAACGACTGTTATTATTATTATTCATTGTAATGGAGGAATTACAACTAATTCTCAGATATTGCAAGATGGCTTGAACAGAGGAGATGTGCTGGACAATTACCAGACGAACGTTACGAGGGGTATTATTCATAGTGTACCTCTTCTGCTCTTTCCATCGCACTCTAGCATCCGACCCTCGACTGAGCTTATTCGTGAGACTGTCCAGGCGCTTGCGATGCGGCTTGTGCAGGTACCGCACCAAGAGTCGGCATTGCATTCGCTCGTCAAGATACGCGAGACCATCGGTAACGAGGAGTTCTCTGGATATCTGCAGGAGGTTGACGACAGCATGAAACGGAACTTTGAACTACTATGCGACGTTTATGAGATTCAAAGTAGCGCGTTGATATCAACAAGAAAGCTGGGGGTAAGTATTTTATTATATCGTCGTTTTTTAGATTGATTATTAAATCGCGTATGGAAAAATTTTTAATATTGGAAAAGCACTGAATCTTATAAAAATTTGATAGTTTCAAGAAATTAAAGTTCAAATAAAAAGTTTTGTTAGCTATAGTAAAGATTTTTTTGGTAATTTTCAATTAATTTATTATAAAATAGTCATAAATAATTAAAAAAGTATCTTATATTATTATTTAAATAAATTTTTTTAAATCTAATCAAGAATTTACAGAGATTTTAAGTTCAAAAATAATATATTTTTGTTAATAAATAATAAATTAATAACTAAAAGTAAAATTATGATTTTGATATAAATTATAATACCTATAATACCTAATATTAATATAATTATTATTAGCCGAAGATTGAAAAGCATTTAATAATTTATTCGAAGGAATCTGCCGATGTATTGGTAAAGAACGTGGTAGCTTCAAAAACAAGATGGGAAAATGAAAAATCAGAAGTGTCGGATAGTGCCGAGGAATACGATAACTTAACCAAGACTGCGTTTCCGGACGTTTCCTCAGCGCGTGTTGTTCTTGAGACAGAAATTAAGTTTGACGAAGAAACAGCCATAACCATGACGATTCTTGAAGAGCAAGAAAAGGAGGCGGAAAGAATTCCTATCGATGATTCCAAACAGGAAACTAATGCAGGCGAAAATGGGGGTGAGATGATACCAATGATTGTGGATCCTCACGTGGTTGTATCCTCGGAGGACCGTCGTAAAACACCGAGGTATGAGTCAGTAGTTTATAATTATATTTACTTTCGAATGATTCATATTCAAATATAAGTGGTTTTATTGTATTGTTATATGATAGTACATATATATGTTTAATATTTTTATGTAACAATACAATTTTGAAAAAAAGACGGAAACACCTAAAAAATGATTAAAAATTACAAAATCTTAAAGATTTATAAATTTAAAGAAAACATATATAGGTAGTTACTTTATAATTTAAACACGACAAATTATTATGAAGATCGATACATAATATACACTTAAGAAGTACAGTAGTACTAAACTACATCACTTAAGAATGGATGATAAGGCTTATACTGTAGTTTATTGTACACATATATACAGTGAACAATTACTAAGCTTAAAAATGTAAGTTAAATATATTGTGATATTTGATTAATTACATTTAAACTAAATTATTTTATATTCTTATTTATATATAATTTATACTTTATGAAATTAATATTATTTCGTAAGTTATTACTTTAAAAAGTAAACTCACATTTGAGTAAAATAATGTTTTCATAATAATCTTAAAATTTAATTAATTAAATTGAAAGGTAGCTTAAAATAAAAAAGGCACGTGTTAAGTAAAATAAAAATTATATCGTAGTTTTATCGATTCATGTATTAAAAATATTATATAAAACTCAAATATTTTTAAATATTTTTAGTTTTTGTTTAAAAAAAGGTACGATAAAAAATGTTTAATCATTGATAAAGAATTTATTAGTTTTTTCAATTTAAATTCAATTTTAAAAAATTATTGCAGGTAAAAATTACATCTGTAGTCTTTTAAATTATTCTTGATGATATACAAAATTAAATTTATTTAGATTATTTTATACATTTATTTTATATTTAAAAAAGTCCAACGAATTTTTTGTATTTTACTAATAAAGTTAAAGTAAAATTTTTATCTTACTACCAAAACTAGTTACAAGAGTTTTTATACAACTCTCGAAAAACGATTAGAAAAGAGAAAAAATAAAGCCGTGAATATAATTTCCATTTTCTTTTAATGATATATTATTTTCTTGGAACACTTATTTGCTGAATCTTCAACGTATAGATAGTAATAACAACGAACTGCTCACATTGAAATTGCAAATATTTTAGTAAAATCGATTCAGTACTTGAGACATGTCTATTTAAAAGTTTGAGCAAATAACTCCTAGGAGAATTCGATCGATTGTCTACTTTATATAAGGCAAATTTTACTCGGCGCTCATCTGGACTCTGTTAGTCCGAATCGGCGATCGCAACTGCAAAGCCAACCTTTGTGCTGTTCCGCGCAGGCGCGTGCATTTTGGCGGAGAGATTGTGAAAATGCGGACCCCGGACAGCGAGGACGCAGAGTCGGTGAAATCGGAGGCGCATCAGGAATCCCCCCGTACTAGAATACCTTTGCCGGTCTCACCAGCCACACGAATGCCATCCAAAAGGCGTCCGCGCTCTTCTTCGCAACCAGGTACCGGTCGAGTACGGACCCCCCACCAACGTCGATCCGCTTCCAGCAGCCCCAAACGAGAGCTTCACACCCATGACGCCAGCCTCAGTCCCAAGAAAAGTATACTTACTAAGGGTTCTGAGTTCGTCGACTCTAGGTAATCTGAAATTCCTCGAGGATTTTCCCGAGGAAACATCAATGTTACATTTGTGCCCACAAATCAATAATGGAAACTTTTAATTTTCTTATAGATTTAGTAAATTAACTTTCAAAACTCCTGGTATTAGATTTATTAATATTTCATAAACTTACGTTTCTCAATAGAGTCTGATGGATTACGAAACACCCATGATTACTTTGATAATTTTAAACAGTAAACGTTTAAAAATAGATTATTATAATCAGTTATTTAATTATATTTTATTTTAATTGATTATATTATTATAAATAGAATCTTTATAGATGCTTTTTTTTAATTAATTTTTTTATTAATTAAAAGATTAAATAATATGACAATGTGTTTATGTAATGGAGTATAAAAATTAACAAAATAATGTGCTTATATTTTATTATAATGAAATTAAAAGTAAAGTTTTATTAATAATCAGATATTATAAAATTTTTTGTATAGAAAATTTAAGTTAACTTTTTTTATAAAATCTTTTTTGTAGAAGATTGAAGCGTTAATTTAAAAATTTCTTATTACAATTCTGAATGGTAGTACTTTTGAAACCCAAGATGTCAACATCAGTCCTCGTACGGCTCAACAGCATTCAGTCATTTCTGTTTTGTCTCCGAGAACCATTTCTGCACAAGTTATCGAACAAAACTCTGACAGTTCAATACACATATATAAAGAACCCGATGAAAGTTATTCTTCGCAATTTGAGGACAATTTTACTAAACAAAATATGAGTCCAAGTATATTAGGTGATATTTGTGTGATGGACGAGGAAGAAACTAAGGACAATGTTGATTGTATATTTGGGGACAAAAGTGGTATAGAATTCCAGAATAAAATGCAGAAAGATTATGATAACTTAATGCATTCGGTACAACGCTCAAAATCTGCTCAAGAAAAAGTTGTAAAATTTGATTGGAGAGAAGATGAGAATGTGGACGATAATGGTTAGTCTAAATAAAATACTACAATTATGAATGCAGTTAATAATAAGCTATATAAAATTAAGTTGTACAGTTGTTATCGATGAAATAAATACATGAAGATTTAAACAGTATAAACCTTATATTTATAGTCTGAAAATATTTATACGTATTACTATATCTATGTAATATTTATCAGGCAAAGAACGACGACGCGTCCAATCGGCGAAGTTACCAGGTTTCGAAGTATTTCCTCGGCAGGAAAGAAACTACATTCTTATGGAGCTTTCAAGTCCTGTAAAGGATTCTAGTAGACGACCCTCACTTGAGGAAAATCCATCCATTACAAATTTCAAAGATGAAACGATTAAAGATAATCTGGAAATAATGAAGATAAACGAAATGAATAGTAAGAATTTGGATAAAGATATCGACGAACAGTTGGAAACAGAGAAGATAGAGAAATCGCAGGTCGATTTGAAAAAGAAATCGGAAAATGAAAAGGAAGAAAATGAGATGAAGTCTAAACATGAATTAAATAATAAAATCCAACAGGATATAATCGATGAGAATATTGAGAAATCGGCGGTGGATGCTAAAGAACGATCGTCCGATAGTAGCAGTGACGGAGAATGGAAGAATAAAGATCTCAGTTGGGAGGAATTAGGTCTATTAGACGATGAAGTGCTTCATGATTTCCATAATAAGGTAATCTTCAATTTTTTTCTATTAATTTGTTTTAAATTATTTTAAAAACTTAAAATTTTCAATTTAAAAAAATAGATTACTAATTAAGAAATTTTAATAAAATAATTAATAAAAATTACTTTATTTATTTAATGTTGATAACAAATTTAAGTTTTATAATAATTTTTATAAAATTTAGTCGCATTAATATGTCATTAAATTATTTCAATTTCATGTTTAAATTAGTTACATAAATTATTTATAAAGCATAGACGGAAAAATTTCAAGGAAATTAAATCGATCGATAACCTTGTCTTATACTCACTTAAAACTTACTGTCATTCAATGTTAAAAATTCGTGTAATGTGTATTTTTAATACTATTTTACTTTAGTTATGTAGATTATGAATGAGTGATATTGATAATATTTATTTAAAATAATTTTGTTGCGAAATATTATTTTTAATTTCAATATAAGCAATTACTGCAACATTAAATAAATACATACATTTACTGAAAATACAAAATTATAACTTAATATTTTAAAATATAACATTTTATATAATTAAAAAAAGTATACCTTTTTATATCGTATATATTATAAAAAATCAAATTTTTTTTCTATATATTCTAAATATATAAAATATAGAAGTATAGAAAATGAACATATTTCTGAAGAGTTTAAACCGATCGATAAGTTTATCTTTATACTTTCTCATAAATCATTAACCTCGTGAAATTTTCGAATAAAAAAAGATATTAAAATTTTGTAATAAAATTATCTATCTATCTATCTGACTATATAACTATCTGTCTATCATAGTGATGTAAAGTATACGAAAAATGAAACTTTATTTTTACAGTGATTTTCAGACTGAACTTATTCTAGAAACTTTGAAATATACAGTTTAATGTTTTCTGTTAAAATATATTCTATAAAATAAAATCAGGTACAATCTTTCATCGCATCCACATACATTATATTTTTTATGAATTGGTTTCAACACAATTTCATTCCTCTTGCGCAGTGAAATATTTTACTCTACCATGTTTAGGTGCATATTAAGTGGTTAAATAGCCAAGGAATAATTTTTTCAGTACTAGCTGTTTTACATATTACATATAAATAAAGGTATTTCAAAAATTATAATAGCAATGTATTCATGTTTCAAAAAGCATTACTTTTAAATATTATTAATTTAAAGTTTGATTTCGCTTTTTATAATAATCCAATTTCGAAAATAGAAAATAATATATTTATATTTCATAATTTAAATTAATCTACATACTTAAATGCACCCAGAATAAATTAGTAAATTCATAAGCAGACTAAAAATGAAAGAAAATCGGTTGATATTACGAGATTTACGATTAAATCAGAAAAAGCGAATCGTGGTTGCCGAAAAGATTGGTCACTGCAGGACAATGACTCACCTGAATCCCTTATCACGCACTTCCGCTGTACGAGGATCGCCTGACTCTAGAGCAACGTTCTTTGAAACAAGCGCTGACTTTGATAAGACAGTCGAGGGCCTGCGTAAATGCCGGTAAGAAAGTGGGTCGCGAGACGATCGATTCAAGCGTACCCGCGGAAAAGTGAGAACTTCTCTTTAGCAAACGGGTGACTTTTGCGTTATGTGCACATATAATGCATCGCTCTATCATTCAATTGAAAACTTGTTCTAAAGGTTAAGTATGGAAATATATATGAAGAATTAAATTTGTGCCATAAATGTTTATTGTAAATAATATGCTGGTATGGTAGATGTTGAATACGCGAAAAGTTATATTAGAAATAATAGTTATTTATTTGAGATGAAGAATTATTTATTTTTATAATGAATACAGTATTTTCTTATGTAAGATTGAAATAAATTATAAGTTTGTATTGAAGTTCTAAAAAACACTAAAAAAAAAAGAAGAAAAGAATACTTAAAAATAACTAAATTAATAAATAATTAATTAGTAACATAATCCACTGCATAATCATATAATTTAATACCAATAAATTGCCAGAATTTAATATGATATAATTTATATATGTATCTATGTATTTATGAATATTCATTAAAAGATATTGTAGAACGTTGTGAAAGGATGATAAAAGCAAGAAAAGGCTTATAGATTACATATTTGTGGAAATCCCTTCTCCCTTATACAAAAATGCCTACAACATAATAAATATAATAATTTATAATGTATATTGGGAATATACTACATATTCTAAGTAATAAAAAAGAATTCACAAATATAATTTTATATCGTTTCATAATTAATTTTAAACAAAAATCATAAACAATATTATATCAGTTATTTATACTTTTTTAAGTTTAATATACTAAAGTTTTTACTATTTTTTATTACATACTTTATTACTTTTTTTTTTTACAAATACACTATAAAAATGCAGTTCTAAAATATTATACTACTAATAAAAATAGGTTGTATAATAAGCGCTTTAAACAACGAGCAGTTTTATTTCGATTTTATTAATCACATGATGGATTAGAATCGTGAGAGTTCGTATATTATTTATTCAATCATTTAATCTATTCTTCAAATTCATTTAATATAAAAAATCTATTCCCTTACAATGATATACATAATTTAAAAATTTAAAAAACAGATTTTGGATATGAACATTTTAAAATACGATTAAATGTGAATTGAAAAGTACTTACAAAAAATGAGTAAATTATGAATGTACGAAAAAAATGATAAATATAATAATTACTATTACTTTATAAATTTCTTTTGATCAAATAGTTAATTAAATAATTTGCTTAAAGGAAAATGTAATCAATAATTTTTTAAAGGAAGGACAAAAGATTTGCTTCTTTGGTAGTGTTTATGAATTTTTTATTTGTTAAAATAATTAATAAGATAACATGTTAATTAATATAAAAGAAATTGTTTAAAAATAGAAAATGTTGTTTAACATAATTAATTAATTAATTATCTATTTTATATTTTATTACATTAGGTATGAATTTTTTGTATTTACAATGTAAATATCAGAAACTAGATATATATTTAAGAATGAAAAATAATTTGCGTAAACAATTTATTTATTATGATAACGATTGTCTCATTGACTATTAATTTATTTTAAAATTTCTGAGAAAAATAAGTTAAGTGAAATCAGATTTGTTAAAAAATAGTGTATTTCGTTTCAAGATAAAACAAACTTTTTAAAATTTATTCTTATTTTGATGATTTTGTTGTTGTAAAATAACTTGCTTAAAAATATATTGTATATGTATAATCATAAATCAAAATGTACTTTAAAAACTAATTTAATATATTTATAAAATATTATCAATTTTCAGTAATTTGTTTTAGAAATGTTTAGAAATTATTTTTTTCGTAATTCCTTGAATGCAGATAATTTACTGGTTAAAATTATCTCCATAATAATAGTATTAAATTATGTATATTAAATATATAAATTTTTAATTATAATTATTTTAATATTTTTTATATATTTTAAAGTTATTATTATTTAATTAAAAATATTTGGACGTTTTTTATTTGCGTCTGAAATGAATATACATAAATTGTTATCAATTAATTGAAAGTAAAATAAAAGATTTGTAATATTACTAAATTCTGTATTAAGCTTTTAGAAACGATGACTAAAAGTCACGTCATTGAAGTAGCCAGTTTATAATATTTTTCAGGTGAGTAGCCAAACAGTTCAAAGTCCAGTTTGAATTTATTATAAAGCTTACGTACGTGTTTTTTGGTCAGTTGGCTAAAGTAAACCTGAGCAGCGTTTTCGTTGTCTAATTTGTGCCTCCAAACAGGTCGCATTTTATTAGGAAGACCCATCTGATTAAATATAAAAGCTTGGTCGTGCATAAGTGTCTCCACCTGTTGTATAAAAAATGTTTTAGTATTTTATATGTTTATTTGACTGCATATATTTTCAATAATAACGCTGAGATTTTAATAAACCCAAAACCATAATTTTCTTACACATTTCGCAATTAAATTAAAAATATTGCTTTGTATTATTTTGAATGAAGATTTTGTAAAATATCTTTTAAAATAAATAAATATGTTAAAAAATAAAAGTGATTTAAATGTCTTACATATGTTTGTTTTAGAAAAAACTATAGTAATGAATAGAAAAACGAATTCTTTAAGTTTTAGAAATTTATATTAGCTGAAACTGATATTTCTTAATTCAGTAGTAAAATAAATCATTAACTAAAATAATTGAGTAGTAATAACAAAAAATATTTTTAAATACATGTAAAATTTTAGCCACAAATAGAAGTTATAATATCAACACTAAAGTAAGATTTAATTCAATTACAATTTTTTAAAATATCTTCTTTTTTTCAATTTAATAGAATATACTTAAGCAATAAAAGCTAAAAATGTTTACCGCAAATTTGAAACTAAACAAACACAAGTTTCTAAGATAATCAACGCTTTTACACGTTCTTGATCTAAATTTTTTTATTTAATTTCTCAGTCGTGAGAAAAGTAGAATTGAAATAATATTTAAAACACCGCACGGAGATGTATCAGCACTTTGAACTAATAAAAGAGATTCTTTGCGTTCAATTTTCAGAATTTCACACTTATTTCTAATGCTTATCTCTGCCACTAGAGTAACAATCGGTCGGGACTTACTGTGCACTGGCCCTATGTGGTCTTGTTACGCGTGGAACAAATAAACTCACCTTTGCGACATAAATTTTATAACTTAACAGCAGGGGAGTGCAGTAAAGATAATACGGCATCCAATGATCGTCAGCGTAGCTGGCAAGATCAGTGTTGATCAAGTAGTCGACGAATTCCCGCCAAGTCGGTTCAGTGCCAGCAGGTTCTGGCAACTTTGGACGACGAATCACCTGGTCACTTCTTGGCGACGGTCGGCTCTTATCTGGATAAATCGACATTATTTACTTAGATTTTAATATAGTACCAGTTTCTTGAATGTTTTTCAATATGAAATCTTGATTTATATAAGTTTCATTATGCTTAATAAATTTTAATTAGAATTTTAATTATTCTTTTATAGTTTTGTGGGTGAGAGGAACCAAAAATATTAATATTAAAGAAGGTAGAGAATGTTAATAATCAATTGATTTATTCAACCTATTAAATCTAGTATGTATTGATGATTTTTAATACTTAAACTAGATTTTACCTTACCTCGATATTTTCGGACTATAGCTTGACCATACTTTTTATAAAAGTGAAGTGTACCATGTTCCCTTTTTGACATAGAATTTTCTAATTTATCTCGGTATGCACTAAGTAGTCTTTCAAAAGGATGACGTACGATAAGAAGTTTCATGGTTTTGTTTAATAACTGAAGCAATTTTAAAAAGACATGAAATTATTTATTTAAAAAATATGTATTTAAAGATATTGCAAAAATGCTTACTTTATATTTGACTATAGTAGAAATTTTAATTTTTATGATTTATAATACATATTTTTTTATAACTCACTTATTTAATCTTCATAATAACAAAAAAGAATTACTTTATCAGCTTCTGGATAATCAAGGGATGGCATTATCTTTCTTGCAATAACTGAAATTTGTTCTTTTTTGCTTAAAATTTCCTGTTCCATAATTCCATTTAACAAGCATAAATTATGAAGCCATGTAGTACTTCCAGATTTATAAATAGGACAATAAGATATATTGTGCTTTCTATAATTAAAAAAATAAATGTATGAGTAATTTTAGAATAAAGCGAAGTAAGATTTTTTCATATTTAAACAGTACCTATCTATATAAAATACATTATATTGAGGAGCTGGAGGTTCCTTAAAATCTACTTTATAATTCTCAATCTTAAAAAGACCAATTTTGTACTTTTTGCACACTGTTTTTACTCGAGTGATTCTTTCATTATTTTCAAATATTGCTACACTCTAATAAACTTAATTTAATAAATATCTGCATACACATATAATATTAAATTCTTTTAATCGAACTTACCCTTTTTTCCAAAAAATCTGGATTTTCAAATGAAGATATATTTAAAGTATCGAAATTTCTAATTTTTATTATAATTAGAAAAATTAAAACACAAATACTAAACAATACCATAAGATTAATTATACTTCGTTTCAATATTCGCAACATTACTATTTTATTAAATAATTATATTTAGTGATACTTTTGGTATATTGATCAACTATTAATCAGATAAACGTTTCAAACAATAAATTTTTGTATAAGATTATAATTCAAAAGTATCTTCATAATCTAGATCTAGATAAATATCTTTTTGCAAGAAATAGTGATCAGTCGTGTAACTCATATTAAGTACATCTAAAAAATTCAAGGATAAATGAATATAGTTTTTAAGTGATTACTCATGATATATTTTTATTTGCAGGTAAAATAATAACAACATAATAGAATTAAAAAATAATCTTCATAAACAATAAACTAATTTCAAAAATCTTTTTGTTAGCTTCTATTTTATTTGTATATATTAGATTTTGTATATCATCATAAAATTTAAATTTATAATGGGAAAGTATGTATTTTAACAGTTTTTGTAAACAATAATTTGAATATTATGAAAATTTATATTTATAATGTATTTTTTATTATAAAAAATAAATATAAAAATAAATTGCATAATATAATTGCATAAAAGAATAAATTAGTTTAACAAAATATTTCAAATAAATATTTATCAATAAATATAAATTTCCATAAATAATACACCTGAATTTGTATAAAAATTAAATAAATTCAATTGTATGATATTATTAAATAAAAATTCAAAATAATTCAAATTATAAATAATTCTGATGCTTTTATGTTTAGTATATTTTAAATAAGAATATCTATTAATAAGAAACAGTTGATATTTTAAAAATATTTTATTTAAATTTCAAAATATAATGTTTCATAATAATTCATTCTGATTCAATGTAATAAAAAATACACTACATAACTGAATTTAGTATTCGAATTTCACTCTATTTGGATTGAAATAGCAGTTGTATGATTTTACTATGAATTGTATAGTGTCAAGAATAAGTTATTACTATTAATTTATTCTTGACACCCGCACATTAATTTATTGTACAGATATATTTAAACTTAGATAACTTTACAGTATTTCTGAAAATATTATTCAGGATTAAGAGCCCGCACAAAATATCATGTAGTCTGGTGAAGAGATCTGAAATAACTGGTTTCTTCTTTTCGTTAACTTTCGTGAGAGGCATGGCATGTTTTTAACCTTGAGGGGCCATTGATCTGGTCATGGTAATATATTTTGTTGAATTTAGAATTTGAAAATGGTATTAAGATAACTTTTATTTTATATTTTTAAGTTATCATTATGTATAGTGTAATTTTAAAAATCTTTTACAAATGTTAAAATGCTGAATAAAAGTAGTATAGCTTTGAATAGTAATTTGTATGCTCTAAATTATTTAAAATTATTTTCCATATTTTTTTTTTTGTATTATAGCTCAAGTGCATATGGTAATCTGTAATACATTTATTGATAATGTTTTATTATTTAGTATCAGAATATACTATTCTATGTTATAAATATTTAGAAGGAAAAGTTATTTTTTGTTAATTATGAACTTGATAATTATGTTGCTATGACTTCAGAAATTGTTAATGAAAATTTATTATATGGAATGTATAATGACGTATAACAGGCTTTATAACATATAATCAAAGTGAAAATTAGAAATAGACTATTTTATAACGATTGTTTCAAACCAATAATAATGTATTAACGTAAAATCTGAAGATATAGAAGTGCATTTCTGTGTGTAATAAGTAATCATCAAACAGATTAATATTTTTATATAATTTTTTAAACTTAGTTTTTATTAAAAGTCAAGAAGACATTTCTTAAAAAGATATTTTTACTTGAAATTATACACGTTTATATACGTAATTATTTAAAAAAAATAATATTTACATTATTTAGTTTAGTGTATAATAATTACGGGTATTTCGTATTTTTTTCGTAAGTTCTTTGTATTGTAATTTTTTTTCACTAAGTTGTTTATAATGATTTTTACATGAATGAATATATAAAATTATAACTAATAATTTTTTATACTGAATACAGTTATCTATTATTTAAAATTATTTATCTTAAAATTTCAATATAAAAGAATGAATTTTTGGATTAAATCAGCGTTTACTCGTTGGAATAATTCATAAAAAAATCAGTCCATAAATGAATAATATTTTCGGGCACGACAACAGACCTTTTACAATGTTTTGTACCTTTTAAGAAATGAAAACTCAAGAAGAAGTTTCCTGCTTTTTACTCCGCATCGGTCATTATGCGGTTCTCCACCCCAACAACCATCTATCTATCTATCTATATATATATATATATATATATATATATATATATATATATACATATATATATCTCTGAAAAATAAATATGCACGTATGTTGCGTGCAGCGAACTACTTCTATACTATTGCGACATGAAAATAAGACGAACTACATGACTGAATGATATTGTGAAAATTCATCTATTCTGTTAATTGCATAGAGAGTAAGAGGTGCGATTTCATCTCGTTTTATGCATACTCACAGATATCGCTCAAAAATTAAATTAATTCAGTTTTTCATAATTTTAATTTCTTTTTATATCAAATTTAGAGTTATTTTCAAATAAATATTTTGGATAGAAGAAAAAACTATTTTTAAATATTTTTTAAATTATAAATTTATTATAGCAAAAATAATTACGGTTATTTTTCAGTGAAACTTATCCTCTATAATTATAATAATCTACAATATATTAAGGAGTTAAAATAGCAATACTAAAAATGCGTAAATTTAAAATTTTTTCATCTTAAAAATTTTTAGTTATTTTATTTTTTATTGTAAATTAGTATAATCGTATATTAGGACTATATACATGACACTTGCAAACGAGCGTAGAATCACCTTTATTAAAAATAGTCAATGCATTAATACTACAATAATACATTAGAATATAATAAAATAATTATAACAGCTTAATCTAATACCAATACCTAATTGTTACTGTGGCTAGAAATTTATTTCGATTACTGCACGATATCGATAAATTGTATTTTTATCTATTTAATTTTATAGAATTTACTTTATGAATATATAGTTTATAAAAAATATCAACTTTTTAAAAATTTTTGTGTACATGTTTTACTATTTAAATAAATAATAGATTGTTTTTACTTCAAAATTTTTGAAAAAATATGTAACTTAAAAATAATTTTATGCGGTTCCAATTAACGTTTGAATGTGAATCATTTAAAGCAGATGAAACAAAAAGATTAAAGTATTAGATCAACTTATCTGATTTTTAATAATTTTAGGTTTTTACAAAATTGTTTCAAACGAAATCAAGTTTACTTAAAGTTAAAATTTTGATTTTTGTATAAAAAATTCTTATTTTTTATATTGAAAATGAAATCTAATAATTAAATTAAAAAAAAAATTCAAAGACTGATTTTTCTTATTCAAAATAATTATATAATATTTGGAACAATAGATAACAAATAAAATTTTTTTATACCTTTTATATCGACACAGTTTTGAGAAAAAATTTTTTAAAAGTTTTTATTAATTTTTAAAATTTTTATTAAAGTTTTATTTTTGAACTGAAACATGATTACTTTCTTTAAGCATACATATAAAAGATTTTTGCCATAATATCCTGAAATATTAATTTGTTGTTTATTTTATAAAATATAATTTTTGGGGTTTTTGTGAGTATATCTACTTTTAGGTTTCTACAGATTTCTAACGATTTTCATTTTATTTTTTATCAAATATACTGTACTAACTTTCGCACTTCACAGTTCAAATTGTATATTTTTTATATGCATATATTTATAATATATATATTTATAAGTAATTTTTTGTTAAAGTTGAAAAATTTGGCTATGTAATAGTATAAATAAAAACAACTTCAAAAATGGTATTCGCACTTTAGGTGCGTTTTATTGATCGAAATAGAAAGAGTTATTATTTTCAAAATTTTTATTATTTTTTATTTCATTCTAGTTATTTTTAGTTGGTTAAATTTACAGCTAATTAATATTTGTTTACAAATGAGAACAATTGTAAATACCTGTAGTAATTTTTCTCGGAGCGACAGATGTTGAATATTCTTAAGATTCTGTAATTTTAAAAAATGCAAAGAAAAATTCATCAATTTGTTCATAATACTGAATTTTTCTGTGATTCGTCTATCTAGTTTACCGTAAAGCATAAAATGCATATTGTTATTTAATAACAAGATAACCATAAGCAATACTAATTTTATAAATATTCCGTCGATTATAGTTAGTAAACTCAATTAAAATTAAAACTCGACTTAAAATGAATTTGTATTTGATATAATTGTCATTAGAAATTATAATGTAAAATAAAACATTAGTCTTAAGGTTCTAAATCTAGATGAAAATGCAGAATATAACTAATTATGTTTGTTGATGAGTCGCCAAGGCAAGGACATCATTGTGTCATTGTGTAGTAGCGCAATAGCCGTAAATTTGTCTGTATTTCAGGATGATTGGCGAGCACGAGTTCGGGGCCTTGAGCACATCGCCTCTGCTCTGCGTACACCCTTGGCTCTAGCTACAATTGAACCCCGGCTGGGTTCTCTTTTACACGCAGTGCTTGGCGGTGAGAGGAGTTGCCGCGTTGCAGTGGCCGGCTTGGATATTGTGAAGGTAATTTTGGAACGTATTGTTTCCTTCGGTGAAGCTTTAAAGTACTTCATTAATCCTTGCCCATTTTTTAAAACTGGAATCATTATATTTTTTGAGATGGTTTTTCTTTCTTGTTCTTTGCAATTCAACTTTTTAATTCTAGTGTTATGTCTCACTTTTTTATGCAATAATCGTTTTTAAGCGATTAATGAGTCTTAATGTTAAAATTTTGATTTATTTTTTAATAGAAATCTTTCGTGTCGTTATAATACTTATTTTATTGTGTAATAATATATTTCCATTTATGTATAAAATTCTTAATTTACTAAAATTTATAATTCTTAGACTGATTATAAACATTTGTATTAATGAATATATATACTTATTTAATAGTAATACTGATTTATTCAATTTTTATCATTTGATATTTTTTTATTTTTTTAATGAAGAAAAATATAATCAAATTGATATTAATTTTCAAGGTTGTGTTAACTGGAGTTAATGAAGAAATATTGAAAAAGCATCTATCTGTAATAGCTTGGGGCTTAGCTCGACAAGGAGGGCCAAATGCCGCGCATCTTGCAAGGCTTACTATGCTTAAAATTAGTCCTGGATTATTTCTTGAAAAACTATTGCAACCTCAATGTGTAGGTGCTAGAAATGCTAAGGTACGGATTGTATAAATCTTATGTAGCTGCAATATTTTAAATTTTTTATACATTTTATCTAATACTATATTAATATAAAAAAATTAGTTAATATGTTATTATCAATTATCTACAACTCAATATAATAGTATAAATCTTGTATGGTTAATTTATTATGAGGTTTTTAAAAAAATGAGAATTTAAAATTGATTTCTAAAATATGTAACGATTTCAAATTTAGGATAATGTCATATATAAGAAAATATGAACTTTAATTTTACAATTGTGTATACGATGGCTTGGATGCATTATGCAAATATCTATAGATAATTAAGTGTTGCCATTAAAATATAATAATATCAAAACTATATAAAAGAAATACTTTTCTTGTTAATATAAACATGAAAGATTATTTTTTAAACTATAAATAAATTCGTTATACTTAATGTTTTATTGGTATTATAGGTTTTATAACTCTTAATTTATTTTTAATTTCCACAACAATCTTAATTTTTATATATGCAGGTCATAGTGTGGATCTAAATTTAATATACTTAGTTTCTAAATGTTGGTTATAAAAACTAAAATTTGTTTTGACAATATAGTTAATAACGATAAATTTCTGTTCAATAAAATCAATATAATTATTTATAATTGTTAAATCATAAGATCTCAAAAATTTTATCTAAAATATTGACTATTTCTTTGATACTATTATACTCTACATATGTTTCTCTTATATATAGTATATGAGTACATTATAAGATATGAAGATATTCGATTTTAGATGTCATAAATATATATTTTAATATTATATGTTTTTAGATGAGAGAGAACACTTTACAGCTCCTTATTTTTTCGCTAGTTATATTTCCTAGCACAGAATTTAAAGTTAAATCGGCAATCAATAAAGTCATTGCGATGGTTGATGATCCTCGTAAAAGAGTTCGTCATTCTGCTCTCGAAACTTTAGCTGTCTTGTCTCAAATTTATGAATCTGAGGTACGAGATTAAATCATAAAACAAGTGAAATTAAAATTATTCAATATTAAAATATTAAACAATCATTATTTGAAATAATATATATTATTATATATTTTTTATTTTACTGTGATAAAAGTTGATTATTTCAATCATTAATTATTATATTTACATTTATTTTAAATAACGATTATCAGAATCCCAGCTCATTTGTAATAATTGTTATTACTAAACAACAGGATTATTATTCAAAATTATTTCAATTTGAGATACAAATGTTCGAAAAATTTAATTTTCTAATATCTTAATAATAATAGACGAATTGTTATAGTAAAATTTTGAACATTATTAATATAATCTGATGATAATTACTATTATAATTAGTATTATTGATTCATTTAATATTTTAGGATATTTTGGAAGCCAGCAAATATTATACTAAAGACAAAAAATATGGAAATTTAATTTATGCAGCTATTAAGATTCGATTATCTAGAAAATTATTGCCCACAGTTTCGATGGATGGACTAGTTATTTATGGTCTTCAAATTTCATCAAATTATGAATATAGTGGTAAATTATAAAAGTAATTTAAATAAAAATAATTAATGAAATAATTTAATCTTCAAAAATTACTAATGTTTACATCTAAGTTTTTAAATAACAAAAATATTTAAGATTTTTCTTCTGATTTTACGTTTTTATATACAGTGTATGAAAAATAAAAACTCGACGAAAATTTGAAAGTTTTGAGTTCGAGTTTCAACTGAAGTAATAAATAAGATATAAACTTATAACATATTCTCAGAATAAATTTCAGAAAGATCATCACTTGACTATAATGTATTTGCTATTCAGAAAAATGTATCAGAAAAATAATATCATATAATGAATAATGTAGTTATTGTTTGTGTAAATATTTTTAAAAACTATATGATACATATTTATTTCTAAATCTTCATCAACGTATAAATATATTTGATTTGAAATACTAAAATTTTAAAGAAAATAACTCAATTTCTTTATTTCTCTATATAATTTTTTAAATTCATAAATAAAATTTTTAGGAGCTGACATAGATTGGATATTAGCTGGAAGTGGCTCAGTTTCTCCTGGAACAAGTCGTACGAGAGGACAATTGATTGCTGTGCCGAAGTTAGAAAATAATATAAACGAACAGTAATTAAATTTGGTTTATTCATATTAAAAAAAAAATTCTATATAACTTTATGTTATTTTTTTGTTATAGAAATTATATAATAAAGAAACCTAAAAGTAAGTCAGCCAACGAATACAGTAGTATAAACGCTGTAAACGATAATGTATTAGATAAGAATGAGAGAATAGCGTCCTGGAAATTATTAACCCAGCCAAATCAGGTATACAAACAAATTTTGTTATTTGGCAAATTTGAATATGTTTAAACATAGAAATATTTATCTGCTATAACTTTATAAACTAATTTATGTAATTTACATACTGCTCAGAAAAATGTATTGGATCAACTAAAAAATTTAAGCACGTTTTTATTTATTAGCTATCTTTGTAAAAAAACTAAAAATAATCTTCATTATAATACTTTAACTTATGATCTATAAAACTTATGATCTATATAAAACTATTCAAAAATAAAAAAAATTATTTATATTAATTAAAGTGTAAAATTAGCGTAGCATAAATACAAATTTTATTTACTCTACAAAATATATTTTGTTCTACAGGTTAATATTCAACATACAATATTAACAAATTAAAAAATATTGGTTATTAATATATTTTTTAATATGATTATTATGATATACTATTTCTTTTTTTTTTAAGCAAGTATATTAAAGCTTATAAAATTTATAATTAAAATTTTAATTTTTGAGTATGTGATATACTATACTATACCTATCCCATTTTTTAAAATTTATATCTACATAATTCATAGTATTGAACTTTTTCATAGCTTATATATTTGAAAAATTGATACTTTGTATAAACTTGAACATACGCACAAAAGTGTAAAAATCGTAAATTGATGACTCAGTAACGGATTTCGCGGGTTTTTATTTGTTATTTGAGTTTATTATTTTATTTGAATTTAAATAAAAATTTTAAATAAAATGTCTACTGATTAATGTTGGAAATATTATGTGGAAATATTAACACGTGTAATTTTCATAAAATTATATGTTTTATTTTATGCTTTATATAATTATATCTCATAAAGAGGTTATAAAATCATAAATTTTAACCCTAATCACATATTTATTAAAAAAATTTTATTTACAGAATAACAGCAAAAGTCAGGAATTAAAATCAAAAAGAATAGATCGGAATTCTAAGTCAGCAGATTTATCAAAAGGTAATATAAGCTATTGAAATATAATGTTGAAAAAATAGTTAAAGACGATAAAAATGCTGAAAATTTTTAATTCCCTTTTTAGATTTTTCTCTCTATACCGAGGGAATATTTGAAAAGAATAATAAATTTCAAGAACCTTACGAAACTCCAAAACGCATTGAAAAAAAATCTGAACTCCAATCTTCTAAAAAAATAAAATTACAAAGGCCTAAACAAATTGAAGAATACACTTCTCAAGTAAATTACCTTTTCTAACAATTATATACTTATTTCTATTAATTATAATCAATAAGAGTTTACTATTTGAAATCATTTAGTGGTTTTTTTCTTCCCTACCATCAATATATCGTCAATCCGTGAAAAACGACAACATTTTTCTAAAATATATTGTACATCATTCATTTTGACAAATAGTTTATTTTAATTTTATAATAAGTTAATTTATACGGAGAATATGTATGTAATCTGCAGTTTCAGTGAAAAATGATTACTCATTATTTGTTTACGTAATCATTCATAGATCCGTAATTTGTAGGTACGCTCAAGTACTGATGCACTGGTTCCACGTCAGGAATCAAAGATACCCATTTATACGGGTGTGAAATATAGTGTAGATATGAATGACGAAAGGAATAGGATCTCAACCGATGCTACGTCGATATCGCGCTGGGAATATTGTCGTGACCAACGAAGTAACAGGTATCGATAATAAAAAATTAATGCCATTTATATCTCAGAGAGAAATAATGTATCTATTTCTTTTTATCTTTTTAAAGATAAAAAAAATCTAGTTTAAAGGAAGTATATGTGCTTCGCAATAGTCGACAAAATTGATAATAACTAAAAGCAGACTTTCCTTAAAATCTTTCCTGAAGTGACTTTGTAACAAATTAAAGCAATTTTTTATTAGAAAGTCAATAATACACTTTAATTTATAATTAGTTTAAACATGGATACTGTATAAATAAAATATTATCAACGTCTATGTAAAAAGTTTTAAAAATCTAAGAATTTCAATGTACAAACAATATTTTTGCCAATATCTTTATTTCCAAATATAAAATAACAATTTTGTAAAATCATTTAAAATTAGCATAAATTTAAAATTGTATCTAAGATATAAAAAGTTAATTAGATTTACTTTATACTTTAATTAACGTTTTCTTAAAATACCAATTCTATATAATATTTTTTATTTAATAATTCCCATTAAGTCACAGTATTTACAAATAATATAAAAAATATTTAGAAACTATCGAAATTTTTAAATATCATCAAGAAAATATAATGTTTAATAAGCGGTAGAAAATTAATTTTTCACTAAACCAAATATTTTGTTTCAAAAATTTTATGATATTTTATAAATCTGATTAATATTTTTAAGTTGATACTGTTAATATTTTAAAAATATCACACAAAAGCAAATAACGAAATATAAGGAATCTTAATTTAAAAATACCTTATCATTGTAGTAATATAAATGCACAACGAAGTAAAAAGTATTCAAGAAATCCACCACCTTTTGTCAATTATGCTTATGCATATCCGCAATATGACAGAACTTTTCAGGATGTAGATGCTGAATTACAGGTATAAAATATTAATCAGTGTATAGAAAAAAAACTTTATTAAAAAGCCATTTAAAATTTGAATATTACAGACAAACTTTAAAAGAGATGGAAAAAATTTGCCTTCCCAATGTTTTAAAGATAATAATCAACGAGTGTTCAGCTATGAAAAATTAAATAAAGGTCATGATACAATGATTCGAGAACCAAATTCAAAAATTGGTGTAGGAACTGTACCTAATTACCATGCGTCTAATGTTACTGAATCGTAAATATATTCAAATTATATAAAAGTAGATTATGTATATTCGAATGTTTCAAAGATAATTATCAGTTTAATTTAATTTTAAGTTTTTTTATGAGATTATAATTATAATCTATTCTTAAGCCAAATATTTTATGTTAATATGTTTGACTAATATTTTTCTTACTTTTCTTATTTTGCATACGAATCTTTTTAATTATCGGTATTGGTATTTTAGAATATAGCAATAATAATGATAATTTAATCGAGTTAAAAAAATTATTAAAAATTCTGCTATAGAAATAAAATTTTTTTTAACTGTTTGAATATTATTTATGCAATAGATATGAGTCCATTTATCAAAGACAACATCGTTTAAGAGAAGAAAAGGGTCTTCAGATATTTCAAAGGGTACAAGGTCCTCTATCTTACCAATACGAATACGGAGATCATTTCGCCCACAAACATAGTTCAGATCAAAATGTAGGTTTCTTTTTTCGTTAATATCTTTTTAAGTTTATAAATAAATTTCAGTGACTCTGAATTTTCCTAGAAATAAAATATTTTTTCTATAGATCGACACCAAGAATCTATACATTGGTAATCAAAATTTACGGAAAAGTCGAATATTTTCCTCTCCATTTAATCAATTTCAGCAAAAGAAATCAACAAAAATAATGTGAGTACTTAAATTTAATAGTTTCTTGAAAATTAAGTAATAAATTATGTATCATTCTTTACCATATACGTGCCTAATCAAAATAAATTTATAAATATTAAATTTACATGTATATATTTCATTTTTTCTATTGTGCATGAAATTTATAATTATAAGACTACTTATAAAAAATTATTATTTAACAATTTTTATAATATTGCATAAAAATATAGGTTTTTTATTATTTTAAAATGTATTGAAATTTTAAATTAAATTTTTGTTTGCTAAATTATAATTCATAATAATTAATACTTATTATATCGTGCATTATCATAAATAAGAATGTACAAATAGATTTGCATTAGAATTTTAGAGATTTAAATAAGCACAGATTTTGTATTTATGGTTTTAATTTTGTGTTTTCTAATTTATTTATTAAAAAAATTCTTTATGAATAAATTTTGAGTTTTTGTACATCTTATAAATTATGTATATTAAATTATATATATTTATATATTAAAATCTTCCTTAAAATGTACATATAAGTTGATCTCATTTTCATTAATTTTTTTTTATTTAATATATATGCTTAATAAATTAATAAATTACAAAATAAATTATTATTATTATTATTATCAGATATTACTTTTATTTTATACTTTATCTATGCGATAAATAGTTATATATCATATTTTCAGAAAAGTCAAACAAAAACTGAAATGAAACATAAAAAATAATATTTTCCTGTAATTGTTGAATAATAAAATAATAGCTGTACGTTACTTCAAAATTTTTATAATTTATATTAGTTTTCCTTTATATTAATTATAATTTTTTAATTACGTAGTTTAAAATATTACATATAGTATATCAGATGAATAAAATTTAATGAAATACTACACGACCATCTCATAATTTATAAAATTATGTATAACCATTACAAAAAACAAACAATACAGTATCTTTTACATTTACCACAAAATTTATTAAATTTATAAAAACAGTTTATTATAATAGTTTTATATATTTTACATTTTTAATATGATACAGATAAAAGTTTTATATTCTGTTAGTTTTAAAAAATTTAAAGCATAACTCAGTTTTATTTCAAGTTCTAAACTATCAACTAAATTATAAATATCCTATAAAAGTAACTGTATGGAATTTATTAAAATACAATTTGAGTACACAATGAGTATTTATAAATAAGTTTCAAGCTTTATAGATATTAGATAAAAAATATCAACACAAATTTTATTTTCTAAAAATTTATTTAATTAAATTGGAAGGCATCAATATCTCGAATCTGTGAATAGAGAGAAAATTTGTATAAAATTAAAGATAAAAAGAAGAGAAAATAAATTGTTAATTATTGCTGTTATCAAAAAAAGATAATATTTAAGATAATATTTAGAGAATTTATAAAAAGAATCGAAAAATTTGATCCATTTATTTTACAACTGAAATGTCCCATATATTTATGTATATAAGCATTTAATCATGCAAGAGTTTATTTAATTACAGTTATGATGTCTTCAGGAAAGATATTTATTAACTCATACCGCTTGTTGCATTTTGCGTTATCTTTATGTTTTTTCAAACAAGTTTACTTGATGATAGATGATTGATACTAGAAATCGTTTATCAGATATACTTCTGCAGAAACTATATATTTAAGCCTACTTAGAGTTGTGCTATGTATATATTCGCTTATATTGTTATAATGTTATAATTTGCAATATAAATTAAACTCATTTCATCTAACATGTGCTTTGGAGATGAGAAAATCGTAGTCTAAAGAAACACTATTCATTATCGTTTAAAATTGCCACTTTTTTAAACTATTATGTGCACGACTAGATCTTTAAAATTTTCATCCGAAAATGCTTAGTCCGTCACGATTTTCTCTATTTTTTGCCACCTCTAATTTGCAAACTCTACTACCGCTTTTTTATCATTAACCGATAGAAAACGTGATATTTTGTTGAAATTATCTATTCATTACATTTTTTAAATTTATGTTCTTTAAAATAATTTAAACAACCGATTAAATTATTTAGTTACGATACTACGTGAACACGTAGGTTTTTAGTTATATTCTAATACATACATAATTTATTTAAATATTTTGCGAGAGATAAATATAATATTTATTTTAAATTGTACATTACACTTTTTTATGAAGAGCTTTTTTTAAAGCGAAATAGTGAAAGGTTTTGGGCTTAAATACTTTACAATCAAACAATCTCGTTTTATTTTAGTTAATATTTTATGGCTTTTTATATTCGTTTTTGAAAATAATAATCTTGAGATAATCCATTACCTAAAATAAAAAATTTAAATTGTTTGAACTTTTCTTTTCAAGATTTTGACGATAGTTACCGTAGTTATTTTTTAAAATTTTGTACTAAATTAGCTAAATCGTAAATTTATGGACTAATTACATTTAGAAAAGAAAAATATAAAAAAAAACAATTTTTCACGTGGCATAAATCATATTACATATAGAATAGAATTTTTGGATTTTAAACATACTTCCATTAGCTAAAATAGTTTTTAATTATAAATTTAATTATTACAACATAGTATTTTTAAAAGTTTATATAATTAATTAAAATACTGAAATAATTACGCTAAATTTAATGATATCAAAGAATTATTAAAATTTTCAAAATAGTATTTTTATGAATAATGATTTAATTCGATAATTAAAATAAATTTTTGTATGAATTTTTATAAAGAGATAATTATTAATAAAATTACTTTTCAATAATTTTATAGTTATATAAAAATGTTTATGAAATTTCTGCGAATTAAAAAAATTATTAATAACTATAATAAAAGAATTAATTTATTAATATTTCGTCATAAAAAGTATTAATAATTATATAATAGTTAAATATTTGAATTCAAATTAATAAAATACTTATACAAGAGATAACTCCATAAAACAAATAATTTTTATTAATTGAAAATATTTTCATAAAAAAATTATATTTTAAAATATAACTTTTTATGCTTTTAGAAATCGGGTTTTCAGAATTATATCAATAATTATTTGTTGTTATATAAAGATTAAAAAAAAATTATATTTATTTGAAATTAAAATTTACATGATAGTTTTTGTCAAGAAATTTATTTTTTATATTAATTTTTTCTATTGCGACGTCCTTAAAAATGAAAAATTATATTTGCATATAAAATTTTTTTATACATAAATGTGGGTGAATTTAATAAGAAATGTTAGCACACCGAATGTTTTCCATTATATGTCAATAATTTCTTTAAAATTTTGCAATATTATTATAAATAGCGATTATTTGAAGCTAAATCAAAAATAGTTCTATTATATAAAATTTATGTACAACGCTAATTAACTTTTCTAAAAAAATTTTTTTTTAAGTTTATTTTATGTTCATTATTTATCAATTTTTAATGGAAAATATTTATTTTAATTTAAGGAAATTATCAAAAAATGATAAATATTTATATTTTATAAACAAACGACACATTTAAGTTTATATTTATTGTATAGAAATTTATAAATATATTAACTTGATGTAGATTTTATTTATTTACTTAATTTCCGTGAAAATAATTCTCTAATATTTCCTTTTACCCGAAGTGCAGTACAATAAGAAATATATACATTTAATAAATATTAAATGTTTAATGAGAAATAAAAATTTGTAATATTTTAATACGTTTCATTTATATATATTTTTGTAAAATATGATTAAAATGCGAAAAAATTACATATTGTTTGAATAAAAACATAAATTTCACATTATATAAAATAAAAAATTTTTAATGTTAACCCTAAATTTATGTCGATGAAAGTACTTGGAAGAAAGATATTTTAAGATTATGTCTCTATGAAATAATATTATTCCAGTTTTATACTAAAAATTTTAAATTCTTGGTAACACATAACGTATCTTGAAATTAGATTTTATGATAATCAGAATAAGTGAGGTTGAAAGTTTAACTCTAACATTTTTTATGAAAAAACTTATAAAATAATACTCACAAATTACAATTAGATAATTAAAATATTATTATTTTCTGCCCACTAAAAAATTATTAAATAATAAATTACTAAAAAGTAATTTTAATTCATTAAATTAATTATAATTGATTTTTAGTTTAATAAATATTCCAACATCAATATAAGTATTATATATGAATAAATTATAATGTAAAAAGAATTGATTAATATATATTTTAGTTTTTTAAATAAGCAACTCGAGACTGGTATCTATATTTCAAATAATCTTAGTCAATTGTTTCAGTTTTAGTTTATGCTTACCACAATTTTTAACAAAAAATCTAGGACCTACATAAAAATAAATTTTTTCTTTAGACATATAAATTCTAAATGCATTTTCTATTTCATTCATATTTATGAGGGAATAGTAAAGAAAAAGAAGAAAAATTTCGAAATCCATCAGTCTGAAAGACTTTTATTTTAATTAATACAATGACTGGCGTGAATTTATTATATTCCGAGTGCATAGAAAAGAAAAAAACATATACAAGACTTTTTCTACGTAGGTCTCAAGTCGATACTAACTCTTCTATTCAACCCTAATCTTTTAACGCCTTCGATACAATTTACGTGCGGGAACTCGATCATTTGTCCCCTCACGCATCGAAATTTAACTGTGTGTGACCCAATTTCTAAGGTAAATAAGATATAAACACAAATAAACGCGTGTTCATATGTATATCGCACAGCCTGTAAACTATCGTTGAATATCGACCTCTTACCCTCCAACCAAGTGCACTCACAAATTAGTTCTACGAATTCCATGCAAAAATAATTTGCTCGATGGGCCTCGTTTTTTTTCTTACCACAGTCTTTGTCAGAATTTCCGATGAAAGGACTGAAATCAGTTTGAATATTTTATAGCTGATTTCTAAATTTAGCGCGTATTTTTTCGTTGATATCTACTAATGATTATTGAGATCGTAAAATTGCCGTTTTTAATAAATATTGACTTACTGATATTTTAGTATTTTTGTGGCTTTGGAATGTTTAGGAAAGATATTATAGATATATATTTAAATTTATGTTAAAAATAGAATTTAATTTTTTTTCAATTTCTAAAATTCAGATACCATAACTCATATTTATCCAAAAGTTTTCATAATAAAACATTGAATAAAGAAATAAATGTTTGTATATTTTAAATTCTTATTAATAAATTATAAAATATATATAATTAAATGATAATATTTACATAAATATTTAATTTAATGAATAGAAATAAACAAAATTAGAAATTTATAACAGCATCAGTTTGAAAGCCTTTCAAATTGAATAATTGATAAAGCAGTACGATTACGAAAGTGGGTCACTACGACGTAAATAATTTCAATTCAGCTAAATTTTATGACAGTTTTATTAATGAATCTAAGGGAAGACTATTTATTTGTTTGTTAATTCAAATCTTACGTCAAAAAATTATATAAAATTTATTATAATTTAATTGAAAAATTCTATAAAAATGAAAAATGTCAAACAATAAATTGATTACATATTTGTAAATATAAACAAAATAAAATATAGAAAATTATTGATTGAGATTATTTAAAAAATTTTCTGAATGAAACAGAAAATGAGAACTAGTTTAGATATTTATACTTGTTTATTAATTTATTTAGATATTATTGACTATTTAGAAAGTAGATATTATATTAAATACAGTTTATCGAGGAATATTATGGTATTTATCGAGGAATAATATGTATATATATATAGGGTAGTTTCATAAGAATATTATCTCCTTACTGTAAAGTATACATATTTAATAAATTTTTTAAATAGTAGCTTTATTTAGTTTTTTACTATCTTAAATAATCACTTCATGAAAATTAAAAAAGTATCGACCTAAGATGGGTACGTCGATTAATGCATGTTGCCACGCATTGATGTTACCTCAGATGGATACAAGAGATACCATATCATTTTCGTTACGGTGGCTCAATGATCAGCATTTGATCAAATTATTGAATAAAACAAAATATAGAATAAACTTATATAGAATTCATAAATCCACGTATAATAATTAAAAAACATGGTATTCTGCAAACGAATATATATTTTATAATTTTCTGGGGAATAAATAATTAAATCAAGCTCATGTATTAAATGATTAAAATCAAGTCAATATTTTCTAGAATAGATATATTTCTTTAGTTAATTTTGTATTTTATAAACTATGATCATTTAAAAGTTTTTCTAATAATTGTCAAATTAAAAGAAATACTATATGTTGCTGTAACTTTTATTTTTTCTTAATTCTGAATTTCTTGTTTTATAATATATATATATATATAATAATTACCTATATTCTACATTTATAATAATCTGTTTTTAATTTGTGTATAGTATAATGATATTTTAGTTTTGTAAATTAATAATATAGAGACTTGTTTGTTAAAATTTACAATGAAATTTATATTTTATTTAAAACCTTAAAAGTGAATATATAATTATGTTCAAATAAAAAATTGTTATTAATTGATTACTTACTTAAAAAAAACATATAATTTTATTTTTAAACATAATTTTCTTATAATTAGGATTATGCGGTCTACAATTTTTTTTATTTATAATATAAAATCAAATATATTTTGCCTTTGTTTCAGTTATTATAAATGTTATTAATCGATTAATTATATTTTTATATTACCGCTTAATAAAATGTAAGTATAGTAACGTGAAGTAAAATTTATTTTACTTATAGTAAATTGAGGTAAAATTAAATTTTAATATGTTAAAAATCTCAGAAATATATTGTAATGTTTAACTTGCCCTGAGAAAATATAATGCGTATATCTATATTTTACTATAATAGTTTTAAAAAAATTTATAGTTATGTTAAATTAAAATTTTTTAATTTTTAATTTTTGTTTTCTATATTCTAACTTAAATTAAATACTTTATTAAAATTTGTGAATTTTAGTTACAATATTTATACGAATTTATAAAAGAATATACTTACAGAATAATGTTTGCTTTATAGCGTTACATAAAATTATAAATTGATGAGTTACTTCTAAAAACATGTTTTTTAGATTAAAAAAAGAAAGAATTTTTCAATCGTATAACTTTAAATTTTTTTAATTAATAGAACGTTGTGTCGATGGAAAATTACGGCCTTATATCTTGAATTGAAAATTGGTGACAACATCTACGTAGTGATTGTTTCCATCAGTTAAATTTTTAGTATTATTTCTTTGTCATAGTTGTACGCAATAATCTACAAAGGATCGAAATACCACTCTCTAAGCTATAACGGGTATATGTCGGTTAGTCTCATTGCGAGTGCGTCGGGTGAGTATGGGTGGTAGATAAAGGAAAGGGAGTAAATTATAATCATGACATTGATGTAAAAGTTAGCTCTGATAGTAAGATCGCGCACAAGCTTCTGGTAAGGTAATGAACGAATAATTAATCAAAATGATTAAAATAATCGAACTATATTGTTTTTGGTGAATTCCTTTTGTTTGGTAATATTTGAAGCCTCATGACATTCATATATTAAATAATTAAAAATATTCATAAAACCACAATATTTTATATTTTTTACATAAATATAAAAAGATATTTCATTTAAAAAAGCAGTTTTTATTATATACAGTAAGAAATTTATTGAAATTAATAATTTATGTTCTATATTTTCTGTATTTAATATTTATTCTGATATAATTTTTTAATTCAATATTTACATAAAAAATGAAGTAAAAAATGTAAATGTAGCTACGACAAGATAAAAAACTATATGATTTATAGTTGTTTTTTGTGAACAAATTCGAGAAAATTTTTATATTTCATAGATTAAGGGTGACTTAAATTACTACTGTAATTGAAGAACATAAATATATTTTATAATGAAGAGTAGAAATAGAAATATTTTTATTAGATTATGCATTAGGACAATATTATTCTTACGGACTTTTCCCTTGAATAAATTATAAATTTAAATTATATTGAATGGAATTTAATATATAGTTTTGATTGAATTTTAGGCTTTGTATCTTTAACAAATGAATAATTTAATTAAATATGGGGGATAAATCTTATAATATCTTACTTAACATTATTTTAAATATAAAAACTGAATATTTTTCGTTAAATTATATAAAAATTATAGACAAAATTATTAATCAAAACTTAATTATGCGAAATTCACGATATAGTTATATTCAATTTTTAGAAAAAACTTTTGAATTTTAAAATTATTATATTCCCATTTATCAGTTTATGATAAAACCTTATAAAAAACAAAGTGAAAATATCATAATTAAAAACATCTACATTGAACATATTTTTTAATGTAAATACATTTTATATTTGTAAAGATTTATATTAATTTTAATTTATTAATAAATTTTCAATTTTTTTATTTAACAAATTTTTATTTTATACGAGCTACCCTAAAAAAGGCTATTTATCGATTATAACATTATTGTATGTTATATGTAAAATTTTTTATATACAAATATTAAAACTGTATAAATCGAAATTGTTATATAATTTTTAAAATATAAGTATTTTATAAATTATATTAAATGTACAAATATTTGCAGTTCAATTTATTTATAATTAAATTGAATCAGTTTGTGAATCGTTTTTGTAATTTTTATTTTTAAGTCAATATTTCTTATTATGACTGTAAAATAACTATAATGAGTTATTTATATGTATTTATTATATATAATTAAATCTTTATTTAAATATCTCTTAAAAATATTATAAAAGTTTATTTCTCCAGTTTACAATTTAAAAACTATTGATATATTAGAAAATTATTATATTTCTATAACGTAGAAAAACATTGTATTTTCCATTAAAAACTAAGAAAGCAAACATTTCATTCTGACATGTAGGAAAAACAGATTCACAGAGCTTTGTGGTTTATCGCGATACGAAAGAGAGAGTGAGTAAGACTGAAGAATGGGGGTGCTTGTGCGGGCGTGTACAAAGGGGCCTAAACGGTCAACGTCAGGTGCTTTCATTCTCTCTCCTCTCTCTCTCTCTCTCTCTCTTCGTCCTTCTCCTTCTCCTTCTCTCTGCCCCTCTCTTTTTCTATCCCTTTCTTACTCTTTCTATCTATTGCTACCTCTGCAGGTAACTAGCCACAACCAAAGCCACCAGTCCTGCGTGCTTCGGTGTAGCGAGCATTTCAGACGCGAATAAATTCGAGAGTAAGTTCCGAACAATTCAGTGCGTAATCCAGTCCGCGAGTTTCTCATTCTTCTTTTCGATTTCTTGTACGTCGTATATGCATGTAGGAATTCATAATATCAAGTCATGATTAGAGTGGTAGATGTATAGGCAGTTTGTGTTTTTAAGTAGCATTTTTTTGTACCTTATGACTAATTATTTCATGAGGTAGAATTTTCCTTATTTAACGCTATTTTAATTTTTGTTTATGATTTCATATACATAATATCCATAAGAATAAAAAATGGTTTGGTATTAATTATATATTTCTTTTTTAAAATGTTTATTTATCTTAGATGTAGATATCAAAGATATCATGTAAAATTATGAGAGTATTGAAATATATAATAATTGTATTATTTATTAATTTTTAAAAGTTGAAAATTAATAATAAATTAAAATATAATAATATAATAATAAATTACTATAATATATAATAATACAAAAGATCTGTGATTGAATAACTTTTAAATTTCAATGTTTAAAGCATTCTTATTATATCAATAATTTTATTTACATTCTCAACATCAGCATTAAAATTATTTTAATATACTAAATTTTTTAAGTAATAAGGATATAAATTATTTTAAAAATTTAACTCTAACATTAAAAGATTCAATAACAACTATATGTCATTTCCATTAATTGACTTAATAGAGAACAGTTTAAAAAAAAAGATAACGTTACCGAATGATTTCTAACAATTTTTAAAAGTAAAAATGATTTTTTCAAACTTATTTATTTTGATGTATTACGTACTAATACACGGGTTAAAGTATCTATCACACAGTATCATAGATATATATTTATATATATATATAGTTTATTTATTTGAAAAAATATAATATAATATTCTATTTTGCATTATTTTGTAATATTTATATGCATGAATTACTTATTATAAAACTTTAAATTAAACAAATAACATTAGAAACGTATGAATCTATTAAATTCATCAATTTTTTAAAATAAAACCAGGTAATTTTAATATTAACATATTTATTTACATATAATTTTATTTCACCTTGACAAACTTTACTGAGTAATTTACTTTAACTGTGAAAAATAAAATTTGTTTATTTAACCTTCATTTTATATATATTTTCATGCTCATATTTAAATTAACGAGAAAAAAGTTTTTAGTAAAACACTTTTTTAAACCAATAATTTAAAAAATGTTATTGTTTACCTCATGCTTCAGCTTTTACCTGAATAAATAAAATCTTTAACTATTACATAAGTTCTAAATTCATTCAATTAAAGTTTATCATTATTGACTAATAGCAGTTTAAAAATTTTAACTGAACATTTAATAAATAAAATTGAAATTAAAATATTAAAATTAAATTTATTGTTTCTTTTATTTTCATAGAATTTTATAATATAAAAATTTTATATGGGTGTTTTTATGTATTATATTTTAAACAATCTAGATTAAAATATTATATATATAGTATAATTTGATATAATTATTTTTAATCGATTTTTTATTATCGAAATAAAATGATACTATTACCATTTTAAAGCATTAATAATTATATTATTAACAATATCTGTAGTTTTCAGTGTATTCCTAATTAAATTAAATGAAATATAATTGTATGAATTAAGAAATATAATAATAAATATATGTAATAGATTACTTTAAAAAATTGGGTTTTATTCTAAATTAAAATTACAATTTATAGATCATACATCAACCTTCTAATCAATTTACTCTATAAATCAATGTAAGTAATGAATTTAAAGGTTTATTCTATGTAGAGTTCACATTGCAAAAGTATAAAAGATATCGTATGTATTATTTATTATAAATTGCAAGTCTATTTATTTCATACAAGGTCAATAAGATCTATAATGATGCTAGAAATTTTCCCATATATTAACTTTAGCATTAATATTACTTTCCTAATATTAAAAATTATTGATCAACTGGTAATTATTATATTGCAAATTTCAAATATTATTCTTATATTATACACTTATAAAAAATTTAATATTCAAAATTTATCAATTCTTTTTTTTTTGAACAAATATTCAGTTAAGTAATAGAATTTATAATAGTTTACTAGAGAAATCAAAATGCCTTATTTCTTTTTTAAATTTTTATTGTAAAAATTACTTATTTTTAATATTTATTAAAAGAGCATCTGTGAAATAAAATTAAATGCGTTAAGTATTAATTATTCAATGCGTAGAGGGTAAAACAATAAATATAATTTTATATAATTTGTTCACTATTTAAAATAATGAAAAATTTAATTTTATTAATTATTTAGAAATATAAATAATAACATAAACATTATAAAAGAAAATTTTATTCTTTTAAAATTAATAAAATAGAGAATTTACTCAATGTAGGTAATTGTTTAAAGTTTACTTGAGGTGTAAAAGATATATCCACAGCTTTCAATTTATTATTAAAGTACTTACCATTTCTTATAAATTGTGTATGCAAAAAAATTATCTAATAAAAACGTTAGTATAGATTAGTTTAAAAATTATATTTTAAAGATTTACATTCAACTAATAATTTTTTATGAATATATGCTATACTTAAAATTATATTTTATTGTATAAAAATAAAAATAGTTTTATGTAAACCTATAAAATATTTATTTCTTTTTCAAGTTATTCAACAATCCTTTTTAAAGCTTTTGAATAATAAAAATTATTATTTTGTGATTTAATTAAAGTAATTAAAAATGATTCAATTAATCTGTGAGTCATGTTTTATTTATAAGTATACAAAATATTTTTTATTTGTATAATTTAATTTAATGTATACGTTGAACTAGTACAAAAACTAATAGTTATGTTCTTAAACTTAACTTTTTCATTATTAAGCATAATTAATTTAAATTTTATATACGTAAAAATTTTTATTATATGAGTAATGTAACCATTCACTTTTGTTCTCTGACATCATTATTAAATAATAAAAATGTTTTGTAATGTAATATTTAAAAAAAATAATTGCAATAATTTGTCTAATGTATAATTCAATTAAAAAAAAAATATCTACATAACTTATTTTCGCATTGAAATGTGTTTGAATATAATGATACAAAGCTCCACAGTTTTTACGTTTTAACTTTTTTATCAACTCATTTCTTTCTACTTTGTAGATGTACATATAATTAAATATTGTAGATATTGAATTTTTTCTACATTCAGAAGTTACAATTTTGGATAAAATATAATCTATAAAATAAAGTTTATTTTTCATAAATTGTTGATATTTTATTAAAATTTTGCAATACATATATTCTTCTACAAGTCCGTTAAAAATTATTTAAAATTATAAAATAAAATTATTGTAAATATTTTGCAGGTCATAAAAATTGAATTATAAAACTCTTTGATTCGATGAAAAATAAAATATGAAATAATTAGTATTTTGATATAATTTCTTATTGTTGGTGAATTAATAACAAATTTTACAATAATATAATATTAAAGGCATATACTGGAATTTGTGATAGAAAAAATTTTTCTTAAGAATTTATTTTTTAAACGAATACATTAGACATAAATTGCCTTTTTTACATAATTATACATAATTATAAATAATTATTGATTACAAGATTGAATGTTTACGTTATTTACAATTTTTTTTATAAAAATATATTTACTCTTCTTTTTACCATATAGAATCATAATTAATAAATAGTTCAAATTTTAAACAAAGTAAGTTTTTATGTTTTCTATAAATATTATTATAAAAATTACTCTACTTAAGCATAATTAAGTAAGTAGACGTATTTCTATAATTTTCTTCTACATAATTACCATTCTATATTTGTAAATATAATAGCTATTTCCAATAGATAAAAGTTGTATTACGAAAAAAAATTTTTTTATTTTTTGTGATTTATATACAAACAATTTTGTTAATTACGTCTAACATTTTTGTTGTTATATAATCTATAAGAATTTTTAGATAAAGGCTTTCCGTTAAAAAGTTATTAAAACAATAATTAATCTTGATATTTATAACAGAGATAAATAAATATTTTTTCACAATATTCATGATATAATAATTTCATACAATTAAAGGGAGAAATAAAATAAAATAAGTTTTTTTTTTATAATTAATGTTAAAAGAAAAGAAAAAAAACAAATAAGTCAAGAATGGAGTGTTGTTTTAAGAACGAGAGTTGCAATTGTATTCAAATTTGGATTTGACGATCCCGTGGATCGGTAATGTGTCAGAAACAGAGATGATTTTCAAATACTGCGTCTGGTCAGATATGGCCAAAGATGAGTCAAACGGTAAGGGCTTGATTAGTGAAATCAACCACAATTCGCAACTGACTCTTAAGCCTTCGACTACTCACAAATTTTCGGAGAGCATATTGGGCTGCTGCCCTTTTGTCTTCCGTAGTAGAAGACCCATTGGAATTATTTCTGGAAATGTATCAGAGCAAACGGTTATTGAAAATGACGTAAGGACAGCCATTTCGATCTTCGAAGTCAAGATTAGCGACAGCTGTGAAACGATGTAGGGTCACTCAAGCATATTTTTTTCTTTTTTTTCATTGAATAAAATTAAAATATAAAAAATAAGTCCTTCGTAACTTATAATTTCTTATTTAACATTTAATGAAAAAGTAGTATTGCGAGTGTACAGTACATAGCTTTTAAGAACCGATTTTTTAAAATTTTGTTATGAAGTGAAATTCGAACTCGAGCTATTTTTATAAAAACATCTTTATACATAGAATCATAAATTCATTTTTTAATACTAGTTTTCTTTTAATGAGAAGAATTCTAATAGTGAAAAATTTATGAATTTAGTTATTTTAGTAATCTAACCTTACCTATTATTATACATTATAACTATAAAATTATTAAAAAAATAAAACAATTAATTTTTTTATTGCTATATCTTATATACACATACTAGGTAATATAGTTACTTGAATACAGTTACTTAATAAGTATTATATTTTGAAATATATTTAAACTATGAACACATAATCTATCATTATTAATGTACATTTTAAATGTTAATATTTAACATTTGACTTATATGTATTTTTTAATGTACATTTGTTATAAATATATTAATAATAATATATGATAGAGTAATGGAAGTAATAATTAATTATCTAATCACACACGTATATATATGTATGAATTATTACTTGGATAAATATTTGTGTCCCATGATAATGGTTTTATTAATAAAACCTACCATATGTTATATGTTAACAGATAATATATTATAGCTTAAATTTTAATTAAAAAAAATTATAATTTACATTAATTCTTAAAATAAAATGAAAATAAAAAGTATAAAATTAGTCAGAAAAAACAGAGAAATTTGCCTTGACTATTAACTTATTCATTTTATATTTATGATAGTCAAAATGAAGATACCGTTTGAAAATCGTGAGATTACACAATCTCTCTCTCTCCCTCTGTTTGTCTGTCTCTCTGTCTTATGTTAAGCTTTATATTTTACTTTTTGCTACTTGTATATCTGTATTATATATTATTAATAAATTATCTGTTTGCATTTAATATATTAAATTATTCTGTTAATTTTTATTTATACTGAAACGAGTTATCCAGTACTTTAAATATAAAAATATAAATAAATGAAAAATTCAATCTTTTTTTTCTGTCTCGATGTTATTTTATATCAATTATATTACCCTTTTAAAATTTATTTTCTTTTATGCATACTCTTTGTAGGTCGTAATGATTGATGTATGTAGATTGAATCTAGATTGAATTACTAGTATTATCGATTACAGTTATGATAAATAATATTTATTAAGTTTAAAAGAAAATGAATAATTAACTAATTCATTTATTAATTATAGATAATACGTTAAATTTATAGCGTTTTATTTATTGAATATTGTATAACATTTTTAAGTTTACCAATTATCAAATTTTATTTTTCATGTTTTTTTAAACTATCGTATTTGGATATACTTGAATTTATGATTATTGTAATATTGGAATAAAATTGATTATTGTATTATTAACAAAGTTTTATATAAAGATCTATAATGTGTAAAATATAAAAACGATAACATGAAAGAAGTTATAAATTGAAAGAGAGAATTAAAAAAATTAATTATATTATAATGAAATGATAAAAGTACTAAACGACATAGTATAATTCATTTTATAGTAAACTTACTGTATTTTAATTCGTAAGCTTGTACGACAGACAAATTTGAAAATAAAAAAGTAAAATTAAGAGAAAATTTATACAGAAATATAGTGTATTTATGATAATTGCATTTCTGATAATACAGAATAATTAAAAACAAAAGTAATTATAATGATAATAAAATTTCCATAATTTTCGAAGTAGTTTTCTTATAAGTTTATTAGGTTCAACATTTTACGTTCTCATAAATTAATCTATATGAATAAATTTTGTTTATATATAGCAAGAAAAATAAATATATTAGACACTCATTTAAGTCAAATGAAAACCTAAACTTAAATAATAAAATTGTCAATTAATATTTAAAAAATTGTCTTGAAATCTTTTAAATCTTAGAGATTTTATACTATGATAACAACTACTTTATATTAATGCAAAATTGATTATTATGTTGAATTTATATTTTAATATAGTATTAAACATTTAAATTTTAAATATTAATTTAATAATTTAATCTTACATTAAAATAATTAAATCTTTGAATATTCTATAGATCTACATATTTGTGCATTATATAACTGTTGTACGAGCGGTTAATCACACAAGAACTGTTCGATTATAAGATTACTCGCTTAATGTTAAATTTTTCGAATATATAAAATTTTCTGAGGTTATCTAATTATTTCAATCTTAGAATATATGTTATTTTAAAATGCATAAAAATTACATGTTAATTAAGTGTACAATTACTTGGTAGTTTAGTTTAAAATTCAAAGAAAAATCTTTGTTAAGAATTAAGAAAAAAAATCTAGATGTTGATAATCTTTATAAATTTTACATTTAATTAAAAAATTTTTTTTTTTTTTAAGAAAAAATAAACAAAAAATACGTGGTTTGTATAAAATCAAAATATTACATCAAGTAAATATATATCGCTATACTAATTTAATATATTTAATCATATTAGAAAGGAGATGTAGTAAAAATTCAAGTGATAGTGTATTATATTTATAAAATTTTCAAACGACTAAAACCAAAGTTAATTCTGTAACATTATTTTCAGGACTAAGGAAACTTCCAGAGACCAGGAGACGGACAGTAATGCGGAAAATATTCTAGCTAATACTGTGAATATTGCAAGTGAACGATTCTCCTCGCCTTATCGAGGTAAACTTATTTTCATTTATTTATCTGTATGTAAATTATAACAAAATATTTTAATTAAATATCTGAGGAATTGTATAGCTACATATTGTGAATTACGTAGAATAATATGTACGAATAATTATAATTTCTTCAAGATTATTTATGCATAAGTTTTATTTTTTCAACTGAATTAATCAGATCATACCAATGGTGTATTTATCTATCTATATTATATACTATATAAATAGTTATTTATAGTTTTATAGATTTTTTCGTATGATCGTAAATTATTAAAAATTTGAATAAATTATTTATTTCGTATCCTAATAACAAGGATGTTTACGATATAAAAAAAATAGAAAGTTAAATTCTTTATCTATTTATATACTTCAACTACAAGTCAGATTAAAAAATCAAAGATGTTCATAAGTTAGGATTTGTACAAGTAAAAAAGTACAATTACATTCGTATTTATACTTCGCAGTCTCTATATCTATTGAAATGTAACTTAACGTGTTCGCGCGAGCCTAAGTATGTGTGTACATATTCATAACCGCCATCTCTCTCTTTTTTCTCTTCCTTTCTCTCACCCTTTCGTCGATCGAAAACGCTTGAACTGGAACGAGAGGTTCTTAACCTCGGGACGTGCCAAGTCCTGCATACATAAGTCTGTATCGCGTGCATGTATTTGCATTGTCTATTCAAAAAATTGGAGACTCACAGTACCAATCGATATTTAAGAAAACGCTTTAAACGGTCAGTCAGCAAAAAAAGAGGAAGAGAATCTTATCTTACTATTCATCGGCATTTCTTTGTTTCTCTTATAGAACCATCTTCGTTCCATTTCAAATAATGTGAATATTGTTGAAATCCGTAAAAGCAATTAGAAATACATATGTAGAAGACATTTTGCAATACTTCTTACTTGTTATTATTATTTTAGTTATATACTTGGTGTCATAATATTTTTTTTTAGTAGTATTCATTAATTAAAAAATTTCTTTTTATGTCATTTCAACGAGTTGATTTCTGAAAATTGTTTATTAATCCGAAAATTTTACAACAATATTTCAGATAACTATATTTTAATAGCATATTTATATAAGCTGACTCACAGTTTCATTATATGCAAGATTAAAAGCCTTATTTTTTTAGATTTATTATTACTAACATATTAAATAGTTTCAAAAATATTAAATAATAAACTTTATTGAGTCGATCACCGAAATTTATCAATTTTCTAATATATTTAAAAAAAATGTGTTTTATTAATAAATTGTGCAATTGTAAACTTACTAGTTTAAATTATATTATTATTTATAATATAATATACAAATTAATAAATTAATGGGAATATTAAATATTTACATAAACAAGTAAGTAATAATTTTATACATTCTGTTGGTATAGTTTATTAAATTTTAAGTTTTTTCGCGAATAGTTTTTAAACCTTTTTTATAAATTTATAAAGTTAATTTTGGAATTTACTTTCTTTTCATATATTTACTTCCTGTTACATATTATATTTCACTTTAGTCTATAAGTTATAATACGATAAATAAATTTTGTAATAGTATAAAAAATATAACAAATTTATTTATTAAAGAAAAGAGTTTCTTAAGACAATATATATTTACTTAAAGAAAAAGATTTTTATTGCACAAAGAAAAAAATGTTAAGTACGGACAAATAATTCAGTAATTTATTTTTTTTATTATGAAAATACTTTGTATTAGAATTTTAAATTCTTCAGTATTATTTATAAATATATTTATATTAATAAATTATATTATTATGTCATAAATTATTTTTATTAATAACAAATACTTCTTACCATTACCTACTAATTACATAATTTTCATCAATTGTTTGTACTTTCTATTTTCTTATAATCAATATTTAATTAAATGCACATTGTAGATTTGAATGAGGAGAGATCCAACAGCGGTAGCAGTTTATCTTCAAATCAATCCGCATTGAATAGTCAAAGGGTTCTGAGTGAAGAAACTTTGCTAAGACACGTGGATAGCGATGAATCATTTGGCAACAACGACAGGAATAGTCAAATACCTTCTTCCCGTGTTGAATCGAACGATAAAGCTTTCGATGTTATCTCAAACAAAAGCAATCCTAGTAGATGTACTACGCCAGACGCTGTGAGTTAAATTTATATTTATTGAAAAAACATTTAAGGAATATAATTACCTAAAAAATCAATTATTAGATTCATTTTAACAAAACATTTGTATTTTAAGTAACTTTTTGTATAAAAATATAAAAATACATTCAAATAAAATATAAATTCAATCCCCGCACAGCAAAAATTATGTCAATCTTGTATTTCATTTTTTGTATCTTCAACTTATTTAAATAAATATCGAATATTCTATAGAGAGGAGAGAGAGAGAGAGAGAGAGAGAGAAAAGAAAAGAATTTTTAGTCAATTGTAAGAACATTTGACTTATTTCAAAGGTGTCGATTCATTCATTGGAAAAGGAAATTGAGTATACTGGCTCGGGCAGTCTATTGAAACTTTCGTTAGAGTCTTTCCTAGACGAAGGTGGTAAAGTAGATGGGACCGCCGCCGATTCTGCGACAGGAGGATCTCTTAAAGCCCACTCCATGTATTCAAATGAGCGGGATTCAAGAGTTGCTAGCAGCGCACCTTCTATGGTGAGAATCATATTTTTTTATATTTTACTATTCTTGTATATAAATGATTATAATTTATTATTCTTAATTTGCTCTTAAATAAATTTTATCTTTTTATTCAGAACATTTTTAATTTTACTATTTATTTTTTTTTATAAACGTAACGATATGTGAAAACATTATAAGAGTCATATTTTATTGTATCACATTAAACTTTTTTTTTTAATTTATGTTAAAATATTGTTTCTAATAATTTGAATAAATTTTTATTGAATATTTTTTTAGTTTTATAGTATAAACAAAATTTTAAATATTCGGAAAATATTTCTGAATTTTTGTACGATGACAATAAAATATTAGACAGCGATGATTGGAATGAAATGAAAAATAAAATATTTAGAACAGATATATGATAAATAAAAGCTATTAAATGCTTAAAAATATTTCATGCACCCTAAATTTAACAAATTTTTCTATAATTATTTATATATCATTTATTAAAATATTTTATAGGTAGTCGAAAAAAATTGTGGAGTGAATAAAAAATTAAAAATTTTTTTTAATATTATTCACTTCTACTAAAATTGAATAGTGACCAGCATAAATTTAAACTTGAATCTATCAAATTTAAAGGAAATACAATTTATTTTAGTTTACAAATAATTTTTATTATCTATATAATCAAATATATAAATAATTAAAAATTGAATTTTAGTAAATATAAAATTATTTTTTTTTATACAAAGTATATAAAATTTCATTTTATTTAGTAACATTACACAAAGTTTAACAGTTGAAACCTAATATATCAAAATATATAAATTTGAAGTTTATATAAAATATTTAAAATTTTATTTGCTTGTTTGATTACATTTGTTTCATCAATCATTATCACTGATATATCACATAATAATTAAAAGAAATTAATATGATATTTATGATAGCATTAAAAATTGCTCAACTAATCTTTCTTAAAATTGTGTTATAAGGTATTTTAATCTTCACCTTAACGTTATAAGCCTGAATATATAAGTTTTTTTAATGTATCTAAAAATATGAGAATTATTATTATATTATCTCCAATATATTGTTTTACAGTATTTTAAATGACGAAATATCAAAAAAATTTTTTTTTTATAAATAAGATTCTTTAAATTATACATGGTGTTAAATAAATGAAATAAATATGAGTAAATGTATTAAATTTGAATTCAAAAATTGTTTTCCTGTGAAAGTATGTTCATTAACTAGATAAATAGTATTTAAGGATGTAAGAATTATTAATTATGAATATTTTTATATTGTGTCAAAATAATAATTGTGACAAATTTTGTTGGCTCGATTTTGAAAATTATAGTGCCTGTATACAACATAAAAACTATTAAAATTTTAATAAACATTTTTCAAAACTTCAAAGTTAGCGTATTTGCTAACTATGACTTCAAAGGTAGACATACTTGTTATTTATAAATATCATATAAATATAAATCGTATCGCAACAAATTTTATCAAGTGCTACACAGAGTTAAATGTAAACTATTCCTTTCTTTTATCGTTCAGTTTATAGTTCAATTTTATTTTCATGGTGTGTTTTACTAAAATATCCAATTAAAAATATATTTAAAAACACTAATTATTATGCATTAAACTATTTCGAGATTACAAACTATAAGAAAAAAATTCTTCGATCAAAATAATTGAAAAAAGTGATTGATGGATATGTGTGAAATTTGGCACATATTATTCAGTCAAAATAATTTTTATCAAATGATTTTTCAATAAAGATTAAACTTTTTTCAAAATTTAACCGTTTCACTTTTTCATTACAAAAACCTATTTTAAAGTAACAATGATAGAAAACATATAATTTTAAAAATGTTAAAGTATTAAAATAAAAATCGAAAAAATAAAAAAATTTATAAAAACTAATTATCAAATATGTAAAGATTGAATTAAAAGTAATGAACGACCCCATCAGAGAAAAGAAGTGCCCTATGTCTTCCAGAAATGAAAATAAAATTAAAGTTTTCGGCTTAAGAAATTCATTACGGGAAACACAAAGCGCAAAAAATAATGTCAAGTCACCTATACAAGTGAGGCCACCTTACGTCAATGATAAGAATTTTCAATACGTTGTTTCCAATGTGACTTTCTGTGAAGGAAATAGTCGTCGTGTGGTAAGAATTTCAATTACTTATAATTTAGTTACAAATACAAACTAAATGAAAGAAAGAAAAGTATTCTTTACAAAAAGGTTCACATTAGAAGACAGTAAAAACAAGAATTGTTATTTCCCATTATTAAGAGCAAGCGAAGTAAAAATTATTGATTTGACTCTTGTAAATCTATGAAAGTAAAAAAAAACTTTTGAAGCAATAGTATAATACACTGATTTTAAGTATTTAAAATTAAATTACTATCTTAAATTCGTGTTATATTTTTCTTCATCACCACATGTAGAATGTACATTCATTAAAAATTAAATTTAAAATAATTATAAATAGTTCTTAAATTTAAAATCAGTATTGTAATATATAAATATATTGCTATAAATAATTTGTAAGAATAATAATAGATAATTAAAAAATCATTTTTTTAACAATAAATATGAACAAATGTTAAATGGTCCTAGTAACTTAGATAAAAAAGTAGTTGTTAGCGAATATTTTTTTATTAAGGTAAGGGATTTACACAGCAATACTTTAAAAATTGAAAATATATCCTGTTATTATTACGATTTTAATAGATTGTAAGACTTTATTTTATAACCATAAAGTAATTTTGAAAAGTTTAATATTAAAATAACAAGCGTAAATTTCAATTTGTAATAAAAAAAAATTTTCTTTTCAATAATGATAATTGAATATTTAATGACAATTTCAAAAAGATTGTTTATTATTACTATTAACACCTCAAAAAATTTGGATCATATTACATTATTATAAATTCTTTTTTCATTTATATCAACTGTGATTTTTATCTATAATTTTTTATTTCACATATATCTATTTTTTTGTTCAGTCTCCCAAAAGAAAAGAAAGTTTAAGACAAAGAAAATTGAAGAACATTGCCTTCAACAATGTCAATCAAGACAGTAGCTCAGATGATAGCGATGAAGCCGACAATATCAGTGTTGAACCACAGGTTTATCATTATTTTTGTTTAAACTAAGTCCTTAATAACAATAACAATTTAAATTCAAGTCAAGCTAATTTATAAAAAGTATTTCTATTATTGTTATTTCAATATTACTTTAATTGGGTTTTGATTTTTATTACCATTGTAATAAAGTTTTTTTAAAATTAAAAAAACCTGCAATATTTAAAACAAATAATTGCTATTAGTTGAATTTTTATTAATTGTATTTGTATTAATTTTATGTATAATCACTAGTTAATAAAGTGAAATTATATATCTACATGAAAATGTTTAAATGAAATTTATCGATAATTTTTACCATATCTCATTTTCTTCTTTATTAATTTAAAATTTTTATTAGTAATAATAATTTAATTTAAATAGATTTTTATACTTTATTTTATAACTACGAAGATATTTTGAAAAGCTTAGTATTAAATTTGCAAGTATACATTTCAATTTGTAATAAAAGAAATTTTTTTTCAATAATTATAATTGAATATTTAATGACGAATTGAAAAAGATTTTTTATTTATATTATTCTTAGTACTATTCTTAAATATATTTGAAAAATATGAAAAGAATAAATCATATAAATATAAAGTTAAAATTTGCATGCTGATGCATAAATATGCATATCTACGATATATTTTATAAAGTTAATAAAAAAATAAACCAACTTTTCTATTTTAATTATAGAATAATTCTATATTACTAAATTTTATCGTTGATATTTATTGTTAACCTTATTTGTAATGTATATTATAATTAAAATTTATATATTATATGCATATGTAATATATATGTATATTCTTTTTATTATTATAATTTTGTGATCAATACTAAAACGTCAAAACATTTTTCTCATCATATTACCACGATAAAAATTATTTTTAAATTTATATCTCATCTAATTTTCATCTATTTTTTTTTTGTTTCAGTCTCCCAAAAGTGAAGAAGATTTATGTCCAAGTAAGTTTAAGACCATTGGCTTCAACAATGTCAATCAAGACAGTAGCTCAGATGATAGCGATGAAGCCGACAATATCCTCGTTAAACAACAGGTTGCTCATTCTTTTTGTTTAAACTAAGTCTTTAATAATACTAAAAATGATAATTAATTTCATGTGAATTTACAAAAAGTATTTCTCGTATTATTATTTCAATATTACTCGAATTGGGCTTTTTATTTTGGTATACCATTTTAATAAAAATTTAAAAAATCACTTAAAAAACCTACCATTTTTAAAACAAATAATTGATATTTGTTCAATTTTTAATTAGTATATTTGTATCAATTATATGTATAATCTTTAATTGATGACATCAATTTTCATATTTCCTTGAAAATACTTACAAAAAATTTATTTATAATTCTATCACGTCTGATTTTCTTATTTATGAATTTAAAATTTTTATTTGTAATTTTTTAAGTTGAATATATGAAAAATACCTTATTTATAACAATAAAGTTATTTTAAAAAGCTTGGTATTCAAATTACACGCTCATATTTTAATTGTTATAATTGATTGTAAATTTAATTCGAAATTTTTTGTTCATAATATTCACAATAGCAATTTGATCAAAATATTACATCAATATAAATTCTCTTACAATTAATATTCCATCTAATATTCATCTATATTTTTATGTTTTAGTCTCTCAAAAGTCAAGAATTTTCAAGTCCAAGTAAGTTTAACAACATTGGTTTCAACAACGTGAATCAAATCAGTGGCTCAGATGATAGCGATGGAGCCGAAAATATCAGTGTTCAACCAAAGGTATTTCGTTATTTTTGTTTAAACTAAGTGCTTAATAGCTTTAATCATTTAAATTAAAATCATGCGAATTTATAACAATTTTTTTCTTATAGCTATTTCAATATTAAATTAGATAGGCTTTTATTTTGATGTACCATTGTAATACAAATTTAAAAGAAATTACAAAATGTACTATTTCCAAAACAAATAGTAATTGTTTTTTTACTTTTTTAAAAATTTTATTCTAAATTATTATGGATTAATTATATTTGTATTAATTATATTTGAAAATTTTTAAATAAAATTTATCGATAATTTTTATCATATCTCATTTATAGTTTATGAATTTAAAAGTTTTATTCGTAACAGTAGTTATAAATAAAATGAAAAAAAATTATAATGGTATATACAAATATTATTCCTATATGAAAATAAAAAATGAATGCATATGGATTTATTTAAGTCCATCTTTATTTTTCCAAGGACGGCTCCTCCTGGAGCCGCTGCCAAGGATTGCTGTGTGGGTGATAAATACAAGAAAGACGATTTTTGTCTGTAACGTGGTGGTACAATATCACCGCGAGGCGTAGATGTTCTTCCTGTTCCCAGGTTGAGAACTTTTGCCCTTTAAAGCACTTCCGTGGGTGCGTCAAGGGCATCCGCCCATCGGCGAGCTTAAGTTGTTCGTGAGCTTCTGCTACCGTTGCGTGTAATTTTTCCAATTTATAGTCTTCGACCTTTAATCAATTCCTAAAATCTAAACGGCTGTTAAGATTTCGTTGAAACCTCAACAGTTATTGAAATGTAATCTGATAAAGCTGTTAATAATTTTTTTTATCGTTGACACCGCGCGAATACCGTCCCACAGTTGTATTTCGAAAATTATAATGTTTTTGTATTTTGTTTTTTTACAAAATTTTCCGTTTTTTCTATTTTTTTTTATTATTGTCTTCGACTTCGTTGCTGTTCGTCCTTGGTTCTTCTTGGCCGGTCTCGGCCGCGAGGCGTGGTATTATCTCGCTCGTTCTCAGTCACAGCTGTTCTCGCCTCGCCTTGCTTACGGTTCGTTGCTGTTACTTGGTTGGCAGGACTAGTCCGGCGTTCAGCGTGGAGGGTGGGAACTCTTGCTTCTGCCGTTCCGTCGGATTCACCTGCGGATGGTACATCGTGGTTGTCTACTGCTCCGCGTTTCATGATTTCCAAGCAGTCACTCATTCGTGGCTGTGGATCTGTGGAACGTTTTCTGTCATCAGCATCCGGGGAATTCCCCAACACCTCCCTGTCTAAGGCAAGGAAGATCCTTCTGATCGTTGCGCTGAGAAGGACTGGTCCATCGTAAAGATAGGTCGGTGACCATTATCTGTGAGCCGTTCAGATGTCAGGGCCTCCCGTCTCCCTTCATCAACTGTTGGTTGTCCTCACAAGGAGAGAAGTCCTAGCAGCGTGCCTTCTCGTGTCGGTTTTCAGGCCTAGCCACGAAAATTATTTATAGATTCTTTGCACTGTTTCTCCCCGTGCGGCAAGTGCGTATAGTTCCTTTAGAGGATGTACCCTTTGCATCCTCTTAGATCCGAGTCATGGCCGTTCCGTGGTCTTGTTGCTCGGCGCCTGTGCCAACCACTCGTTGCTGGTTTGCACGGCTGATACGTTTTTCTTCCAGCGAAGCAGCTTCGGTGTGGAGTGAAGTGTCCGGTTTCTTTTGTGTTGCATGCTCCGGGGTTAATAGAGCTTCACCTTCTACTAAGTCCTTTCGGGACGCTTCATGGTCGGTGACATGCTTCGCGGCGATGGTGAAGCTGTGCGGCGGCATTATTCTAATAAGCTAGCCCTCATACTCTCCTTATCGTCGATATTGCTCTATTATTTTTCCTTTCTTGGGCACAACCGGTTTTTTTTTAGTACTCCTGGAAGTACTGTGTTGGTCGTTGTCGCCGAACTAGCTATTTTCCATCATTTTTTTTGATCATAGGTGTCTTCTGGCATCTCTCATCCCACGCGATGGTGTCATTTGACAAGTTTCGGCTCCTTCTGGAGATGCTACCAAGTATATGGCTTATAGGTGGAAATAAATTAATGCTAGGGATCTATTCTTAGAAGTGGTGGTAGAATATCGTCAGGAAGCGTAAATGTCCTCTTGCTGCCTCGTTGAGGCGCTGACGTCGCTATGCCGAAAGCATCCGCTCGTCGGGGAGCTTAAGTTGTTATTATGCTTATCATTATATTTTTGGTGTAGAAGTATTTTAATTATTGATTTATATAAATATTCCATTAATTAAAATTTAATTAAAATAAATTTTTATTTTAAATTGATGCCAAATAAAAATAAGCTAAGAAAATATTTATCTAATTATTTTAATATAAATTTAAATTTTTTTATGGAATTTCTTAAATAATTATAACATTTAAGTAAAACCTTTATATTATATGAAAATATATTGAATTTTTGTAATATTTTTTTTTTCTGCTTACAGCCATTACGCTTGCAGGCCCCAATTGACTTGCCTAGAAGAACGTGTAAAGGATCGCCTTGTAAAACGAAACCACCGATGAATTGTAAGAGGTCAACATCTATATCCAGTAATCGACACTCTGAAAAACACTCAGACAAGTTGAAAGTAATGCAACAATGCTTTGAACAACTAGATAGTAATGACTGGTACGGAACTAAGCCTTATTTAAAAAAAACAATTAATTAAAGAATCCAAGTAATTTTAAAAATACTCTATTACATAAAATAACGCATAATATTTATTTATAGCACTAAATTGTATTAATTTAATTTAATGAATAACTTTTTTGGAGAAATGATTTATGTGATATTACATTATGTAGATGTGAAAATTAAAAATAATTCATGAAAAATTTGTGTTAACCTACTATTTAAGTATACAAGTTTATAAAAATAAAATATTATAATTTTAATTGTTTATAAATCAGGTGCTCATTAAAAAAATCATTCCTTTTTTAGTATGTTATTCTATTTAAAATTAATTTTGTATTTAAATATTTTTAACGATATTTACTCGAAAAAAATTAGAAATAAAAATTTTTATTTTATTTTATTTTAACGATTTTTTTAAACTCAAGTGTTAAATATTCTTGTTTCAGGGATGTGACATTAAAAGGCCTAAAAACATTGTCACAAATAGCGAAAATTGAACCAGAGCAACTAGATAGTTGTGCCCCAGGATTACTTGCTCGTATGTTGGGAAAGCATGTAAAAAATTTACGCTCTCAAGTTGCCCGAGTCGCTTGTTCTGCAACTAGTGAGGTTTTCAGGGCACATATTCGAGGGATTGATCAGGTATCATAAATTCGTGTTTTTACTCTTACCAAAAATAAGATGGATATAACTATAAAATATAAAATGTCTAATATTTGATTTATCTTTTTGATACTAGATAATGTTTATGAAATATAAGATTTTTAATTTGTAATGAATAATTCGTAAGTTATAAACTTTCCGAGTTATAACACATTCAATAAATTTACTCGATATGATCTTATAATTATTGTAAATTTAAAATGAATAGCTAATTATAGTTGATATTATTATAAAGATTAAATGAAATTTAAATATATAGTTTAATTTTTTGTACTTTTTCTTAGGATCTTGATGAAATAGCGGGGTCTTTATTGCATAGAACTGCTGATACGAATAGATTTCTGCGTGATGACTGTAATGCAGCTTTAGATAACATGGTTGAACACTTTCCACCTCATCGAACAATTATTACGATCGCAAATCGCGGAGCAAGGTAATATTCATTTTTTAATAAAATAGAAAATAATTACGCAAATAAAAAATTAATTTATATGTACATAATATTTATGCATATTGTAATTATTTTTAGTCATCAGAATACTATTGTTCATGCAACCACGGCACGACTTTTACTCCAAACTGTGAATAAAATAGGTCCTGAACATGTAATGATTCTGCCACGAGATTGCAAAGATAAATTATTTGCGACAACAGCTAAGCTTCTAACTGATGGAAATTTGCAAGCAAGGTAATATTTCATCCATTTCATAAACTTTCTTTATTTTATTAATTATTCACTTAATTTTTTTGTAAATAAAATAATAATCTTAATAAATATTAATATTATTTACTGTAAATATTTTTTAATATTTATATTTAAATTAAATTATATTATTCTAAGATTTTTTAACATTCTATTTTTAAACATGACCACAATGTATTATATTGAATCTTAAATCTTTAATATATTGTATTAAATACAATCAGAAAATTTATTTGCAATATTATATATAAATTAGTTTTTTTTAATAAAGCAACATTTTTCATGTATTGAAATTAATACGATTAGTTTGATTATTTTGAATTAAATATATACAAGATTAACGATTTTAACTATTTGTAATGTTTAATCATTTCATTGTTATTTTTTTCTTTTTACAGGAAATATGCGAAGGAAACGTTTCGACTTTTATCGCGATGTGAAGGATTCCGAAAAGCATTGACTGACGCCGTATCGGATAATACTCTGAGACTAATTGATAAAACATTGAGATCACTATAATTATTTTGTATAAAAGAAAAAATTTATAAGAACAGTCAGGACTTTCTTATCATGTAAAAATAGTACACATTACGAAAGCTTTATTAATAATGAACTGAAAATCAATTTTTCTAAATCAATTTTGCACGTAAATTTAAAAATATTTTTCTGATTTTTTAAAACTGTTTAAATGTTTATTATGACTCATATATTAAAAAATATTACACGAAAGTTTAAAAGTGAAGTTTGAGATTTAACTTTAAGTAATGTTTTGTAAAGGAGAGAGATTTTTTTAAACACGATAACGTAATGTTACCAATAGTGAAAAATTGGAAAATGAATACGTATCGGTGAACATAAAATATTCATTTTCTATTTGTATTATATAATTCATTTTTATATCATTTTATACAAGAAAAAAGCAAGAAAAAGAAGATCACTAATATGTTTTATTACATTGGCCATCGATAAGAACTCTTAGTGCCTTGCTGTTTATAATAAACACATGAATAAAACATATTCTATTTCAATTTTATTACACATTCTTATTTTATAATATACAGACAAATATAATGTGATCATTTTATAATTGAAATTGTCAGTTTATTTAAATAATATTCCTTTTTGGTTTAATTGTAAAGTATTATTTTTAAGATTATTATTTTGAAGTTGTAAAAATTTTAAAGGGTTATATTTTATTAAAATCAGCATTATTAAAAATTTGTAGTCATGAAAATTTTTTTATACACTTTGATTGTTTTACGTTAAAAACAGTTTTCAATATTAAAAAAAAATTCTATGTCTTAAAAATTATAGTAATATTAATAAAGGATTTATAGTTTTTTTATGTAATATATTAATGTGTATCTATTAATCGATTCCTCTTATTTATTATATTTTCAAAATATTTATTTCTTAATATAAATGAATTTTGATAAAAAAAATTATGAATTATAAATTATTATATTAAAATAAATTAGATATGGAAAAGTTCATGATCTCATTAGTTTGTCAAACGTAACTAACCATGACCTAAAGTAATTTATTAAAAATAAAAATTTAACTATTTATTTTATTTATTTCTAATTTATAATATATTATCTTCTATTTTATTTATTAAATTTATGTATATAAACATAATAAAAATAATCGAAATTAAAAGGAAAATGCTTTTTTTGAATATTATAATTTTATACATGAATATTTCTTCAATTTAATGTATGAAGTCGCTTATTCAATACTTTTTGTAATTAAAATAACATAAATGTTAATAAAGAATAAAATTACTTCATTTTTTACACGAAAATTTTCAATAGATTTTTATAAAAAAAAATTTTATTTATATGCATGGATAATTTTTAAAAATATATAGTAAAAAAAAAAGAAAAATTATTTTTGTTCGTTTTTTCTAACCTTAAAGTAGTTTTTTCATTTGAAGCAACTCTGGTTATATATTTTATAACACTATTTTATATTTAAAAAATAACCTTTAAACTATAACAGTGGAAATATTTGGTGTTGCTAAATAATTTAGACTGGAAAGTGAAAATTTATAAAGGAAAGAAAATAATATGGAAAAAGCACGAATTAGTTTCGTATCTGATGATTCTTCATATAGTTTCAATAATGAAGAATGTATTGACACGCAAATTGAAATAATAATTAATAGCATTGAAAATATTGTAAGTTTATTATTACCAACTCTTATGTAATTGACAATTAAATAATTTTTCTTATTGTGAGTTAATTTAACAAATATTGTTCACATTTTTTCAGATTAGGAACGATAGTTTTATAATAAAAATTATTGTAGAACACGAAGATATAATTTTAGGAGAAAGCGAATTAATCAAAATCAACTCGAGTTATAAAAATTTAACTAAGGTTTATCCTATAGATTTTAAAGTTGGATTACCATATATACCAAACTGTAAAAAAAGCATTTCCCCGCTTGTATCATCACCTGTTTTAAGTAAATTAAGATGTTATTTAGACATCAAAAATAGTTTTTAAAAAATTAATATTTAAGTATCTATAAGGAATTTAGTAAATTTATATTATTTAACAATAGTTCAGGTATTTGAAGTTTTAGAAACGAATGATATATTGGAACTAAGTTCCGAAAAGAAAAATAATAACAAAACTGAAGAAACGACAAGAATGGATTCTAAAAATAATCTTAAAATCGTGGGGGTGTGCAATGTTGATATTTTACCACTTATTTTAGGTACTGTACAATATTATAAAGAAAATAATTTAAAAACTTTACGCAAGAAACGTGTTAATCAAAATATTTTTAGGAGAAATAATTTTCAATGAAAAACTATTACTTGAAGTTCCATCATATACCTGGGATAGTAATCTTGTTTCTTGGGAAAACTTATCAAGAATATCAGTAACGCTGCAACAAGATGAAATCAAAATTATCACAAATAATATGGAATTTAATTTGCTAAATATCACAGTTGAAAGTATTTATAATTTACCAAATTATTTTAGTAAAGATATAAACTACAAATGCGGTACTGTATTATATCCAGATGAAGATGTATAAATTCATTGATAATTGTTTACAACTAATCATTAATTAATTAAAATTCTTATTTATATTTTATACATTATTTTAAGATAAACCAGTCTTGTATTATATTTGAAAGCGGTAAGTGGACTAACTTTCAAGATATTGAAAATACTAAAAGTTGGAGATCTTTACAAAATTTAGAAAGTCGTGCAAGATTATCCAAATATAAAATCAGTTACGATAACAATGACATTCAAAATAATTTTAAAGATTTCAATTTGAAAGTAAGTTAATACAAAATATGAAAGAAAAAAATGAAAATATTCGAAAAAATTTAATTCGAAACCTTATTAAAAAAAATTATGACTTTCGAAAACATATTTATCGAATATAACTTCTATATACATCATTTAAATTGTCCTGATAATATTAATTTCATAGATTTATATAATTTAATACATTATTAAGTACCACTCTGAATGATTAATATTAAAATGAACTGTGATTATTGTAATAAATTTTAAAAAGTCTCATAAAGTAAAAGTAAAAGTGAAATAAAAGAAATTATACTTTAAATATAAAATTGATTCCATTTTTCATGAAAATAAACACGATAATTAATATAAATATATTTCAGAAAGCTTTAGAACATAATGTCAAAAGAATTGAATGGAATACAATGCATAGAGCTTTTTTAACGAAAAATGATATTTATAAAATTCAAGATCAATTAAAAAAGTAATTATTTCATTAATATTTCATTTAACCACATTCATTTTTACGATATAAATTTTAATTAAGGTACAAGTATTGGCCTTTTCAAATAGCAATAACAAAAAATGAAAATGAATGCGAAACCAATAATGAAATTATTTATCAATGCTATATTGATACTAGTCAACTTTTATTTCCCGGAAGTAAATACCATTATATGCTTCTCTATTTTTGTTAGTAGAATAAGTAAAATAACGAAATTTTTATAGGAAAAAAAACACGAGTTTTATCTCAATTATATCATCAAAATTTATGTGAAATGAAAGAAAAAACCGGACTAAAAGCAAGTATTTTTAGCAATGATATTTCGGACGAGTCTAAGGTCTCTTCTAAGGTCAGAAATTTTTAAAAATATTTCAATTATTTCATTTTTATATAAAATTGTTTCAAATAATCTCTATAGATATTATTATTGTAAATTAATAATTTCAACACTTACTTTAATTACAGGATTCGGAGTCGCAGTCAACCATATCAAGTTTTCCAGTTTGTTCAGAAAACGGAGAACCTGTTTTTATTTTAGTTGAATTCGAACTATATCAACCTTTTTATCCTGCTCGTATATTAGAAGATTTTACAGAAGCGTTTGTATTTGTTATATAATATTAGTAGAATTAAATAATTTATTAACTAAAATCATAAATTAATCGTATTATAGGATTGAAATTTTAAAAAAAAAACCAAAGCCAACAGGTCTGTTTTATTCATATACACCAGATTTGGTACAAGATCAGTATATCGAGTGTATTAAAAAATTAGTTGACGTTATTGGAGAATCTTATCGAGTAAGAATAATAATTTTAATTGTGTTTGAAATTATGTAAAAAAATTCAAAATTCAAAAAATTATTCAAAAAAACGTATAAAATTAATAATTTAAAAAAAAAAAAAAATTGCTTATCTGAAGAGAATATATATAACATTTAGTACACGTTATAATCTTTACAAATAAATAAGTTAATTTTTAATTATCTGTTTAAAATTGGGCGAACTAATAATAATATTTTTTTTTTAATTTGTCTAATTTAAATAGGTAATAATTATTAAACAAAATTTTATTATTAATTTAGCATACGTTATTCATTACTAATTTACACGAGAGTTGATATAATGGTGTTATCCGAAGTATAATTCAAGATCCGAAAACAAAAATGTGATGTTAGCAAAAAGACTTATTAATATTTTTTTAATATATTATATTACTCCTTTAGACTAATTAATTTACAATAATTAAGCATACAATTAAAATTTTGTGTTTAGATTATTATACGACGATCTATTTAAAATAACTTTTATCATTGTAAAGTTACTTTACGCTCTGAAAATTAAATTATCGTAAATAATATTGTTAAATATTATAAAGGCTTACTAAATACGATTTAAATTTAGTATAATTTTATAAAATCATAATTCCAAATTCATAATATATTCACAATATGATTTTTTACAATCTAATATTATATATATCTAAAAAAATTAAACAATCATCAGGATACAATGATTAATTTATATTATTAAAAATATTTATTATGTTAAATGAAAAATATATTTTTAGGTCTAATCATTATTTTTTAAATTAAAAAAATTTTTTTTTATATATTTGAAGGTTAAAAATCAACATACATAATATATAATTTACACATATAACGTAATATGTTAATTCTTTTAAATACATTTCGTTTCAAAATATCATTATATCAGTATATTATAAATATTGTCTTTTTTAAAACTTTTAAAATAATTAGAATTAATGTACAGTTAAGTATTAAATAAAATAATTAATTTTGCTAATTCTAAATTTTTAATTTGTTCGAAATAATAATTGATAAAAATCTTTTTAAGAATTTATAAAATATTTAATTAACATTTAAGCGCTCGGCTTCTCTATACAAAATTATATTTTCAATATTTTCTTCGAAGTGATAAATTGATCTAAAAAAATATTTCTTGGATTTAGTTCTAACGAGTTTAAACAATACAGTTGTTAGAAAAATGTATTTACAATTTTCGGGATTCATTTATATTTCCGTTAAAGAAGAAACATTTAAAATTTTGTGATTATTGTCTTTAGCATTAAAACTATAAAGATATTTATTTTTAGTGATACCTTCAATTTCTTGAATTTCATAATGTCTTGAGAACATATGCAACTTTTACATATTATTTGGAAACGAGCGTTAAATACGTTTTACTCGTAATGTATATGAGAGTAATTATAATAGTGTAATCAAATATCGATTCCTAATAGGTTTATGATACTCAAAATATTAAAATATATCAACTAATTATCGGTTTGTGGCTTAAAAAATGCTTACCTGCAAAAATCTACATCAGTGGATTAACATTTTTCGTATTATTTTGTGTAAAATCTCTTAAGCAACGATTTAGTAGTTCTTCATTAGTTAAGTCTTGAAAAATGGATTTTGTTATTAATAACTGTAAACTGAAAGATTTTTTATTAAAAAACTTTAATACGTGTTAATACAAAAGACTGTCATCTTTGCACTACACAAGAAAGCTTAAGCTTTAAACTTTCTTGAAAAAATTTTTTTTTTATTATAAATTGACATGTATTCTAAGATGTAAAGCTATTATTTAAAATAAAGTTTAATTTTTTTTATACTAAAATTATTTAACTTCTTGATTGAATATTAAGATAAACATTACGATAATAAAATAAATATATTAACATTTTCAATTAGATTAAGTAATAGATTATTTATTATTACATGAAATTTTGAAAAAATAGCGTAAAAACAATCATTTTATGTTAATTATATTTAAAATATGGAAGAACGATGAGTTGTGATTACTGTTGATAAAATAATTAATGTTTTATTTGTATGACTGGTTATACAATAATATAACTACATGTAAAATAGTTATTCATAAATTTTTTTTTTAAATTTTAAAATGTTTTATTTTAACAATATTTTATTTTAAAAATTGGCAATTTTCATAGAACATAATTTTTAGGATTTTTTAGAACATTGTGATTGTGACTGTAAAACATTGAGTGATACAAATGTTAAGCAAAAATGTCCTAAAAAGAAAAATTTGTGCGGACAGTCAAATTCATCTTCGGATTATAGTCAAGATAAATCATGCCCTTATTTTTACCTACAAGTTAGTTTTAAATACAAAATTATAGAAGTTCTTAATTAGTTACTTAGAATATTTTAATTATATTTATTATTTTTTTAGGATGAATTAAGTCGTTTTATACAATTCCTTCACGAAACTGGAAAATACGTATCTATACGCTCTACATTAAAGAATAAAATTATTAATTTATTAGATCAAAAGTTTCCATTGAATTCATCTGATTGGTTTTCAACCGAAAATCAGGTTTTTACAAATTCTTATTAAAAAATAATATAATTATTGAAACAAATAATTAAAATTTCTGTAGTATCAACTATTAGTTACTAAAGATAATATTTTGAAAAAGTATATTACGTTCTTTATTTTTTGGTTTTATTGAAGTTTACATTAAATAAATACTATTATCAAAAAAATATTTTTTTTTATATTATATTCCAGCGAGACATTGTAATACAGAAAAATGTAGAACATTGATTCAGAATTTTCCAAAATAATTTTGGTCACTCTGGTTCAATTCCACTTTGCACGTATATGCACGCGTTTTCACGTGTAAAGGTGTTAGATATCCAACTTCAACTTGATCTGGTTATTTTTTAATATCTTAAAAATGTATTCGAATAAATGGAATATGTTGAATAATAAATATTTATACTATTACACTGCAGATAAAATTATAAAATTATAGATAGGAAATTAAGTCTTATTAATTACGCTTTACCAAAACGTTATATTATATTAGATTATCTATTTAAAAATTTATTTATACTACCTATTATAGAATACTAAATTGAAATAGATATAAATTTTTATTTTGCAATTATTTAAGAACAATTTTTGTATAATTAAATATACTTATAGAAAAAAATCGTAAACTTTTGAATTTTAAAATTATTTATATTTTATAAACTAATATAAAAATTTAATTAATTTTTATGTAGGATTTTATTGCTTCATGTTATACATATTTAGTAGAACAAATGCATATAGCATTAAACACGAAACTTGATGTCCGTATTCACGAAGAATCCCCTAATCTTGAAAGTTTTGAAGATCTTTGGTTTCGTGCTGAAGAAGCATATGAATTTAAAAACTACGAAAAAGCTAAGAAATTACTGACAAAGGTTTTCAAAATTATTATGATAATATTAAATTTAATGTTTATCATTTATCAATATTTTATTTTTATATATACATATATTTATATATATAACTTAGATTGTTGCTAATGAAAGAAATAATCCAGATTCTTGGATCAATTACGCAATTCATTTTTTAAAAATATCGAACACAGACGAAGCAATTCAATGCTGTCGAGAGGCAATTCAATTATGCAGTCGTCATAAAATTGGGTAAAATTTTCATACAATCAATACAATATCTTATTTGTACATTATTAGTTGATATTACTATTTAAAATATTTTAACATATATTTATACGCTTTCAGATATTAACTTTTAATGAAAAATGTGTCATTGATATTTATTTATTAAGGAAAAACTTTATTACTTTTGCATTACAATTATATTATTAAGATTATTTGGAAATCTTTGTTTATTTTACATTTTTAAACGTAATTGTCAAAAATAATTATTTATTTGATAAAAATATAAAATTAATCAATGATAAAACAATTGTCAGTTAAGAATTAAATTTTTTATTTTTTATTTTTTACAATATTTTTATTATTACTTCAAGTCTAAAATAAAAATTAATCAATAAACAAAGATTAATTTTTTATTAATTTTCTTTGCAAGTTTACTTATGTATGGTGTGATACTTATCATGAAAGAAGAATACTCCGAAGCAGAAATTTTCCTTAAAGCTGTTACACAATTATTCCCAAGATTTGCTGAAGGTTGGGCAAGTCTGCACTTATTATATGTGAAAATGCAATATCACCCAGGCGAGTATAATATGAAAGAATACGTACAACTATTTTCACAATAAACGTAATTGATTGATCTAATTAATATATTTTTAAATATAATATAGGTATTGATATCACTCTTGAAACTGCTCAAAATTGCTTAAAAGATAGAATCCGAGATGAAAAAACTTTGGAAATTTTTAAGAAAGAACCTATTGCGTGGTCAACAAGTCTTTGCAGAAGCAATCAAATTTTCCTTCGAACAGCAGTTTTGTTACTTAAATTAAACCTTTATAATGTAATTCTTCGTTATCAGTTATCAGAAATGATATAAAATACTTACAGGAAAAACTTAATTTTTTTATTGTAGTCTTTTTACTATTGTATAATGTTATTATGAACGAAATTATATGCAAGAAAATATTACTGAAATTAAAATATTTAAATAATATTGTTTAAGACTTTTCAAATACTTTCGATTAAAATATTTTTATATATTAAAATCACTTTCGTGAATTCGGTATTAAAATTACTTTTTAAAAACGACTAATTTTTCTGTTATATCTAATAATTCTTTATAAATGATTTTTATTTTAAATTCATAAAAAACATTATTGAAAAGAATTTTGAATTATATTTTTTTCTCAAATTTTTCAGTAAAAATTATTATGAGTAAACTGTTTGTATTGGAATTTAAATATATCATCTCTTAAAAATTTTTAAAATTTCTTCATTTTTAATTATTGATATTTAGTATTAAAAATCTTTAATATGTTTTATACTTCAGTTTGCAGGTTTGGCTTTGTCTCAAGAACTATGTCATGGTGAGAAAACGGTTGAATTTTTATATTTTTATAGCGTTAATGCTTATCTGCAAAAAAATTATGAAATTGCACTAGATTATTTAAATCAAGCAGAAACTATAATTGGATTAGTAAGTTTTTTTAATTAATGCATAATATAAATAAATTAAAATAAATAGTACTGAAAAATATTTTTATTCAATTACACACTATTATTATAAGATTTATTTTTAATCAATATTTTTTTTTTAAATTATTCAAATTATCATTCACATTTTAAAAAAGTAATAAAAAATGTGTTAAGTTTAAAACTTTTAATTTGAAAAATGGCATTTATTATTTTTATTTAAAATTAAACTATTCATTATATTTTAGGAGTATAGCATAGCAGCTTTATTGGGACACATCTTTTACAAATTTAAAAATTTTACTCAAGCGTTGAAATACTATGAATCTGTTGATATGTTATATGAAAGACCAGAAAATATTCATTTAATACACTTAAGAATGGGTTTTTATTTCATTGAGATAGAAAAGTACGATCGTGCAAGAAATATCTTCTCACGTGCTTGTAAATACTCACCGACTTGCAAAACTTGGCTTGGTTTTGGAACTTCTAATTATTACGTAATAATTAAAATATATTAGAAATCTATATAAAAATATATAATTTAATAGTATCATTAATTTAAGTATTGATTGAAAAAATTGCTTAGAAATCTTAGATTTTACTCAAAATAGTTTCCTATACTGATTATTATAGTTGATTGCAGTTAAATATACCCGTAATTTGGACATTTAAAAACTATAATTTCAATACATATATATATATTCAGCTATAAAATGGAAAAAATCATTTTTCTTATTCATATTATTAAACTGTTTCATTAAAAAAAGTTAAAATAAAAAACTAAATAATATTAACTATATACATAAGTAGTTATGAGAATGGATTTTTTGAGTTATCTATTAATAAATATAAATTTGGTAAATATTATTACACAATATAAATAGTTGGTATAATTTATAATAAATACGTGTGATAATTTATAGTAATAATTAATCAACTCTTTTTTGTAATATTAACTTAATTTTATATTGATTTTAATATTTCTTCCAGAATGGTGAATATATATATACATATATATATATATATGCGGTTATTAGAACATTATTGTATTTAAAAAAATAATAAATTAATTTTTCAACTTTTTTAATATTAACAATTAATCAATATTTATTTCCAAAATGAAATAAATTTGAATTCATGAAAAATATGTAGAGAAGAAATATTAATTTTTTTTTAATATTTGTAAGTTTTTTAAATCGAAATAAGTTTGAATTTTTATGTTTAATTTAATCAATAAATAAAAAATAACGGTTCGAAATGTAATACAAACAATAATTGATTATTTTCTTTGAAAAAAATTAAGTATATAATAATTAATATATTTACGTTTCTCAGAATATTATAAAAGTTTTATTTATGGTTCCTATAAATAATAATGAATATACTTTAGATAAATTAAATAAAGTATGTGAAAAAATAAGAAAATTTTGCAATTAAAAAGTTCATTTTTACATTTCATAAGTAAACAATGTATTGATAGTAAAATATATAATAGAAATATTATGCTTTCAAAAACTTTCAGGATAAATTTAAAAATATTAAATACAAGATTAATTTAAAATTTTTTATACGTTTAAAATTAATTATTAATTAATAAATATTTTAATATTAATCATTATTTATGTTTTATGACATAGTTCAAGTGTTAGCTTTAAAATACTAAATATTAAAAATAATTGAAAAACATGAACTTCGCTAGCTTCAAAATTTTGAAGAATGTGAAATCGCTCTAACGGAGGCTAACAGAATTGATGATGAGGATCCGGAAGTCTGGGCCTACTTGTGTTTATTAAGTATGTCATTATACAGATATGATGAATTTACACAGTGTTATCGTCAGATGGTCAAGGTGAATAAAAACAACAAATTTACAGCCATTACAGTTTTTATTAACAATTTATTTTTCTGTCGTATGTTTTCTCTAATTAGAACAATCTTAGAAATGACAAACTTTGGCGGTTTATAACACATCAAATGGACACTTTGGGCTATTCATCACCAATTGTTGAATTTAAGAATTCAAGTGATAAGTGTACTTGTTAAGCAGTGTCGTGGGCTATACATGATTAAATTTTAAAAACTATTTTCAATAAATAAATTTAACAAAGATATTTTATTAATTACTAATAAATAAAATAGAAATTCTAACAAGTTATTTCTTTTTATTTTTTTATCAACTGAATAATAATAATATAAAAGAAAATTAATTGTTTACAATTAAATTTTTTTTCAGTTGATAAGAATTTTATTAATTTTATGGATATAAAAATAATTAATTAAGGAATGTGTGCACCGCTCGGTCATGCGATTAATCATATCGACTCATTAAACAGCCCTAGATATAACAAAACATATTTTTTAATATAATTTAGGTTGTATTTGAAAATTATCGTATTAAAAAAGATCTGTAAACATGAATTTTATGTAATTGAAGTCATATTATTTTTTAATTAAATTTAGTATAGTGTACTAAATTAGCTCAAGTTATATAGCTATTACAGATTCTGTTGATATATATTTAATTTATTTAGTTAAATATTTCACTTCTTAAAATTAAATTATAGGATAATTGTTGTAGAGAACTGCGAGAAAATATATAATGAAAGTAGCAAGTATATATATATTATGACAACTGAAAATTAAAGAAAAAGTAATAATCTAATAATAAAATCGTATGTTTAATTTAAAAAAACAATAAATACTCAATAAAATATTTTGAAATAATATTAATTTTGTATGCATAATAAATAAATTATGAGGGAACAAGGATTGATAATAAATTATACATGCATGCAGTAACCGGAAAAGAAAAAATTAATAGTAATATGAATAAAATAAAAATTGCGATTGGAAAAAATTCGAGCAATATTGAAGGTGATGTTTTGAAGAAACTATTTTTTAATAAATGAAATAAAGTTTAATTTTTTTGAAGTTATATAATGTAAGTAGATAAAATTTTTAATTCTAAGTTTTTTATCAAATAGTTAAATATCAATAAACGGTTTAACTTTATAAATTTTTTTCTAATTCGTAATTATCTACATTTTTATTATCTTTATTCTATATTACTACGTGCATTAATTCTAAAAGAATTGTGAGAATATATAAAAATATTATTTTGCTGTTCACCAAAGTAAATATCATTTTTGTTGCTATTTATTGCGAATTATTTAATGAAAAGTAACATTGGAAAGGATATTACAAAAGTTTAAGCATCATTTATGCATTTTAAATGTCATGCTTTAAGATACAAGCAGGCATACTTAATTTTTTCTCAGAAATTAAAATTATATTCTGTATATTTTATTAATTTTTTTCAAAGCGAATAATTACCAACTCGTTATATTTCTTCTTAATAAAATTATCAATGAACTTATTTTATAATTATATAATAAATTACTTTTATCGATAAAAAATAACAATTATTTTCATTTTCTCTTGAAATGTTTTATATGCACGTATACATTCAATGAATGGCACTGATTTCACAGCATTTAGCAACTTTAAAAAAAAATTTTGCATCATTTATTCTGAATTTGTTTATATTTTACTTTTTAATTTGATTAATTGTTATCTGAATAAATAAATATGATATTATAAGTATCAACTAAAGTAGATAATTTATTATGCTGCATAGTATACTAAACAAATGATAAAATATTCATCGATGAATTAATAAAAAAATTTAGTAAATGAACAATTAATGAAAATTTTATTACGTTATCTAGGCTGCAAAATTTATTTTTTTATATGTGGATTTTTAGCATTTTATATCTTAGATTATTTAAAGAAAACGTTAATAGTTGATACAATAATAAATTAAGTGATTTTTTTATGCTATAAAGGTATATACGATGATCAATACTTATTTTAGGTTAAAATGATTAAATGTAAATAAGTATATCATGCAAGTAAATAATTTATATATTTTTATGTAAAAATAAAATAAAATAAAAATACATAAATTATTTAACATAATTAAAAATTTTAATTCCTTAAGATGTATTCTATGAATAATTTTTGTGTTAATTATATTAATATTTTCGTCTAAGGCATTAAATAACTTATATGATAAAACAATAATATAATTATTGAAAATAAAATAAAAATTTCTATCCATTTGAAAATTATAAATTTTTTCAATTCGAAAATCAACAAAGAAAATAAATAAGAAAAAAACATTTTTATACTATCTATTATAACTCACAACACGCTAATATCCATATAAAAATGTTTGCTGTAGATTCAATCTTAATTAAGAAAATAGAGTTATGGCTGCTCACACCAAACATTGATAAACCAGCCTTATCAATTTACTCTATAAATAAGAAAAGTATTCTTACTTCTTTCATTTGATTTGGATCTATGAAAATCGATTTTTAAATCGCAATCATTTATCTTTATTTTTATCACAATCTTTTATCTGGCTAGATTATCACTGTTTAGCAAACACTTAAATAATAGTATATAATATGTACTCAATACTTAAATTTGCGCGAATTTTCTTAAAAATTGTAGCTTTGAATACTGCAAAGCATCCATGTTTAAGAATTTGAAAATACTGAGAAATCTTTAAGATCTTAGGCGCTTATAAATCTTATAAGTAATAATAAATAATTACTGTATCCTTACAAATTAGATTCTTTCAGAATCAAAATTTTTTTCAAATCACTTTCTAAATTCATGAAAAATCTATTTTTCTTTTATTATTAAATTATTAAAACTATTATGTTAAATACAGCTCTTATTAATATCATATTATTTAACCATTAATTTATATTAGAAAGCTGCGTAAACTCAAAAATTTTAGTCTTTTTAGCTTATTTATATATTTAATAATAAAAATAGATTTTTCATTCATTGAAAGTGCGATTAGTGTTTTCAATCTTTAAAAATTGAAGTCTTTTAAATTAGAGTAACATTAGAATGTATCTTTGCTTTTAAAGCAATTAAGATATAACTAGGCTTCGTTAATTTCATCACAAGCGATTTTCGTTGATTGATTAAAAATAACTCTCGTGAATTCATTAGTTTTCGTAGATTCATCGGAAGCAACTGGTTTTAATTTATCAGAATCAAGTTTTGTATTTTCATCAGAAATTTCTATTATTGATTCTGCTTTGACAGTATTTTCTTCTGTTGATTTACTCAGACTTTTTTTTTGAATATCGATGTACTTCGATTCTAAGTTAATGTTGATATTATCGACAATATAAACCTCATTGTCTTTGGTATAGTTTCCAAATATTTTATTTACTTCCTTTTTATTAATTCTGCTACCGTTTTCGTCTGGATTACCTTTAATTCCTCCAAAGGTCTTATTTATTGCGGCATTACGAATATCACAGATTTCAACATCTTTTGTATGCATTTCTTTGGTTAATTCCATTGAATCGGACATCACGGATTTCTTTTTAGTATTATTTTCATCATTAAATTCGATGATGGAAGTATCAAAATTGTTTTGAAGTTTGTCAAAATCATCTATAAAACCACTGTCATTGGCATATTGTTTTTCAAAATTAACTAACTCCATTGTTTTAAAACAACTGGTATTGACACCTTCATTTTGAGAAATATTTATTTCAGTTGAATTCTGATCTTGTAATTCAATTTCATTTTTAATATTATCTATTAAATGCGAAATCACAAAATCATTTTTTAAATCATTATTAGTCTCTTGAAATTGATTATTTATTCTCTTTAACTCATCACTTTTCTGTTCCGTTTCAATAATTTTTATCCCAGTAATTTCAAAATTCTTTAACGATTCATTTTCTTTAATAGTTTCAGAACATAATATTGGAATTTTTTCATTTGAAACATCCATAATCACAGAACCTTTAGTAAACATACATAAATTATCCTTTTCTTCCATTACACTAATATCAGATTCTGGCAATAATTTTTCATTACTCTTTTCTCTAATATTTTCTAAAACATCATTAATATTTTCAATTTCTGTTATATTCTTTTTAATATTTTCACATTTTGTATCATTATTATGATCCTTATCTTCAATATAATAACTATTTTTTAAATGCTTAATATTTTCATCTATTTTTGTTGAATCAACATTTTTATCAATTTTTACTTCATTAATATTTGTAGTTTTAGCATCTTTTATATCTTTATCAATGTTGATATGTTCATTATTTTTATTTATTTGATCAATTTTTATGTTATTACTATTTTGATAATTAGTATTTGCTATACTATTATCGTAATCATCAATGATAAATTTATCATTTGTTGCAGAATCGTTAACATTTTTTAAAATGTCTAAAAAATTTTCATTCATATTATTGATTTTATTTGAAGTTTCTTCAAAATTGTCATTTCCAATATCAATTTTCTGATTCTTTAAATCTTCACGACTGTTAAATAATTTTTCGGGATTATATTCAGATGGTATTGCTTCGTCAGAAAGAAAAAGAGTTTCTGTTTTATTTATTAAAGATTTTTGATTTCGTTTTTGAATCCGCACTTTGGAAGTAAAATTGTTCAACTCCTTCTGATCTCTGGGTTCATTTCTTTGAGAATACAAACCTTTTATAGCAATCTTAGGACGAGTGGACAACTCATCATTTCGAAATTCTTTCCTATGTACATAAGGAGATTTAGCATTACCTTCTTTCTTCCTATGCGAAAAAGGACTTTTTGGTATTGACTTTTGTCCACTGTTAAAAAAAGGTCCGGCAGTCTTTTCATCAAATGACTTCTGCCTTGAAAAATTGTTTAATTCATGAATTGTTAGATCAGCATCTGATTGACTACTGTAAGTAACTCGACTCTTTTGTCTTGGACCTACTCGTCCAGTACCAGCAATACTTGGTGAATTTACTAAAAAAAAATAATAATTTAAAAATTTTACTTAATTATTAAAATAAATATTTGAAAAACTAAAAATATTAATTTTATAATATTACACTTAGTAATAGTATTTGTTGTTGTACTATATACAGTATTAAAATTCAGGTTTCATAACTGTTACTTAATTACTTAAATACTAATAGTACTACAAATTTATCCTATCAAATTTAATTCAAATCTATAAAAGTAAGAGTAAAATTATAAAATTATAATGCAAAATTCTCTCAAATATTAATATAAATATAAAATATGTTGAAAAAATTATTTACTTATTGTAGCAACAGTTAATTGTAAAGAATATATTATTTAAAATTATAACTGAATGATCAATTTATTATTTTAGAATATTTTATTAATTTTTAAATTAGTTACCCGATTACAAATAATATTATAATATTACAGGCATAAAAAAAATATTTCTCTGACATTCCTGTTTTCTATTTACTAACCGGTACTATTTATCACTGCTACACTGGTACCAGCCCTTTTCCGCTCATACAACTGGGACCTTGAGCTGGTTTCCATGGTTCAAAGTTACTTTGATACTTTTATCAGTAGTACTGACTGTTCTATCATCGGTGGGACATAAAGATGACTTATTATCTACTTGTGTTTTATATTCATGAACTTGTTCGTGATGTAAACGACGATAATCCTGATGATTATGATTTTTTTGCGATCCGTGATATGTTCGACTTCCGCCATGACCACGATTTGTGTAATCATCTTTTCCATAAAAAATATGTACTTTTAAATATGTTAAAATACCAGGGTTAATAATTCAAAATTAACTAAAAGTTAATTAAAAAAATAAAACTACTTAAGAAATATGAGTTTAGTTATGGAATAAATCTGTTTCTTAAAAACTTAAAATTATTGATTGTTAACAAAAAATATTATTTATAATTTTTAATTACTTATTCAATAAATCAAATGTAATAATTAAAATAATTGATGAGATTTTGCCTAAATAGAACTTACTCTCATAATGATTATTTTTTCTATCATAATTTATATCTTTTCTATTGGAATCTCCTTTTCTTGAAGCATCTTTTTCAATATTCGTCTGAAAATATAATAGCAAAAAATTTTAGTTGGACTAAATTTAAATTAATACTCTTAATTTTACCTTATTACTATCCCATTCTCTTCGCCAATTGCCTTCAGCTGTTTTTTGTCTATTAATACGAGCTTCATCAATTCTATTTCGTTCAGCTCTCCATGCTTCATATTCGGGCAAAGCTTCTTCTTTACTATAAAATGCGTGTGGACCCCGGTTATCCTGTTTAAAAAGTAAAATAAATTTTTTTTTCATATTTAAAATTTGAAAACTAATTCTTAAGAAATACATAAATATTTTTCTATATAAAAATTAAATATCTTACTTTAAAATATGCATCTTTAGATCCTCCTCCACTATCTCCTTTTTTTTTTTGTGTACCTCGAACAGTCTTATTCCTAGATTTGTTTCTACCTTCATCTACCCTACTGTTATCTGTACGTACTTCCCTTTCAGAATCTGCCAAGAAATTATATTTTGGATCAGGTGGTGGACCATCACCCTGGTTAATAAAATTTTTTTTAATAATTTGTATTAATTATCGTAATTATAATTGATTAACATATTTTAATAAGATTCTAATCCTAATCTATACCTGTGAAAATTTATAGTCTTTTTTTCCTAGTCTTTCTTGAATTCCTGAATAATGCTGTGGTAGTCGGTCATTGTATTCTTTATTTACATTTTTTTTTTTTTGTAAAACTTTTATTGGAGCTGAAAACTCTGGTGGTTCTTTTCTTTCTGGCCAATCATCTGATGGTACCATTTTTACTAAAGCATTTAATTTTGCTGCATTCTTTTTATCAGCTTCAACTTCCTACAGATATATAAAATAATAATTTTTTTTATATTTATAATCAAATATCAATACAAATTTACCTCATATCTTCGTCTAATTTCCTCATTTTGTAATTTAATCTTATTAATCTTTTCTTCAAGTGCATCAGAAGCCATCTAAAATAATTTGAATGTTAATTTTCAAAATATATCAGACTGTTACATTATTTATTTTTTACCATTATGTAATAGTTTTTGAAACATACTTCTTTATGTTTATGCAAATATATATATATACACACATATACATATATATATATATGTAGAAAATTTTTTAATGATTTTTGTCAATAATAAACTTCTTTTAAGTAATTAATAATAAATAATAATTTTCATTTTATTTGATTTTAAGAAAATTCATACTTAATTTATAATGTACTAATCAAATCTTATTAATATTAGTATTAGTATGTATGTTAAATATTATTTAAATTATATGAAAGTTATAAAATTAAAATACTTAAAATTATGAATATCTGGTTCATGAATTAATTTTAGAATGGCTTATGTATTATACATTATAAAATAATTTATAATTAAATAAAAGGTTGAATTTATAATTAATATTTGTCTATGCTTAAGTTCACCAAATATTGTATTGTTTTAAAGTAACAAAGTACATATAACAACATAAAAATTTTATTTCAGTAACTTTGACCGCGTAACGGTAAAAACATATGAGAACTGTTTGCAAATAGAAAACATTTTTAATCAATTCAAATATGTTGTTTTTAATATATTTGTATAAACAGTGAAATAAATTTTTATTCGTATTTATCAAAAATAAATAAATAATTTACATAAAATTTATCTTAACACATATTATGTTTATTATAATTAAAATGAAAAATAAAGAACAGAACCACTATACGTGAATTTAACCTCACTTTTCAGACATATATTTCTTCAATATCCCTTTATTGGCTTTGTGGGTATTTATTTATTTTGTTTAGTCAACGAATTTTTACTTCGAGCCACAAAACTAGGATAAACAACTTCTTCGAGTTATCCTGAGATATCACTTATTCACAGACCTGCAACCTTCGCATATTATCACTCCTGTTCTTAGAAAACCTTTGAAAAATATTTTTTATTTATGTATATGCTTGCCCTATACCTTGTTTACACTTCTTTTTGTCTTCTTACCTAATAGTTTTAAAGTCTGCTTGTTAACATTACTTAAATTAATGTGTGATATTATAAGATGTTTTGAAACAAATTTTTGTGTTTAAGATTTGATACAACGATTTATTTGTAATATCACACATTCACAAATTCGCGACCTTTCCATATCATTTCTACTGGTTTTAGACAACCTTTGAAAAATATTTTTCATTTATGTACATGCTTTCCCTATAATTTCTGTTTACACTTCTTTTTATCTTCTTACCTTATGGTGCTATATCTTGTATGCTAATCTTACTTAAATTAATGTGTGTTATTAAAGGATTTTTTAGGACCAATTTTTGTTTCTAAAATTTGATATAACTTTTTTACCACGAATGTAAGAATACTAGAGAAACTCAATTACAGTCTCTGTTTCACTACATCTTCTGTACCGCTAAGTGAACAGAGATGAGGTGAGAATGCAATAGCAGTTTTTACTGTTTCGCATGCGTAAATACATGCAGTCTGTACAGGCGTGTACGGATGTGTTCATGCATTTACAACCTAATGAACAGGCAGCATTAAAACAGTTTGAAAAGAGCGCGTGCGCGAGTTAATCATTTAATTTGTGCAGCGGTTTATTTAAAAAATTTATGATTAGTTATTAAAAATAAAAAATTATTCAATTTTAATTATAAATTAAATATTAGTACATAAACATGCTAATTTCGGGAAATCAAGAATTATATTATATGGAAAATAATTAGTAACATAATAGTATGAAATGAATATATTAACATATATTAACATAATAATTTATTCTTTCTGACAATTTTTTAATGTAACGTTTTTCAAATCATTGGACTGTATTCATATCAAAATATGCTTGAAATATTTTATTAGTTCCATCAATATTTTCGTTTTTGTTTGTGTAAGTAATAAATTATCTTTTATAAACATTTAGTATTTGTGTTTTATAGTCTTAATTTCTATTTTTTCTTACCATTTAAGGTCTTGTTCTAAACCTTTTTCTTCTTTCACATCTAATATATATTTAAAATTTATATATCCATTGCATAAGAAGAGACTGACAACATTAGATAAACTTCAATTTTAGACTGCCACAATAAAAACAATTGCCCTTCAACGTAATTTGTAGTGGAAAGAAAAGTTAGCATTTAGATGGGTATCAAGGAAGACGATTACTCACTTGTGTTAAACATATTATTATTGCAGAGAAATTTATTATTTTATTTAATGTTAAAATGTATGTTCTATTTATATAGACATTATTACACAAAATAGTATTTACTATTAAAAGCATAGTTTATAATAAAATTTTAAAAAGTTTTTTAATTTATAATTGAAATAAACAAATAACTAAAAAACATAAACTGTTGAAATTAAAATAATTACAAAAAAAACAATAAAAGAAAATAATTACACATTACATAAAATTATATGAGTAAATAATATATTTACTAATTATACTAAGTACAAGTTACACGATCTGCAATAAACTTAATATTTCGTTAATTCTCTGTACTTTTGGAATAGATTTGCGTAAATACAAACTTAGAATTTTCTTCGGAAAAGTATTAAATCTGATATTTCTCTGTTACAAAAAAATTATTTAAAAGATTACTAGTGTATAACTAGATTAATTTGATAATAATGGTAGTCAAGTAATTTCAATGAGTTTATCTATTTTTGTTAATTTTTAATTGGAGTATTTCATAAAATTCTATAAAAAATGTAAACTCACGTATTAACACTATGGTTACAAATATATTGGCGATGCCTGACGGAGCACAAAAACAAAAATAAGAGCAAAAGAAAATATGGAGATTTCTTTTGTTTTAAAATTTTTTTATTCATCATGTGTGGTTGTATAGTATCCTACGTTGTATCATTTTCAATTGTCATCGAGTGTCTCGTAATACTAAATAAAAAAGGGCCCAGGTCAAAAACTAAATTGCGCATCGATGAAGGGATACATTCAACCGTCGTAAAATTACGAACAAGAACAGTTAAATAATGAGCGTAAATATAATGTGTGAAACACAGACGAAAATATTTGTTCAACGAAATAAACAATCAAAAAAAATAGTTGAAAATCCGAGTAAAAGCGTATGAAACCTTTCAATCTCTTATTACCTTCTATTTATTTCTCTCGGGTTCACCCTATTACCTTGTCTCAATACTTTACATCGTTATTGTTATTTTTTATCTCACTCTATTCTATCTCTCTCTCGCTCTCACTCTATGTAGCACGTGCTCCTTATCTTTTTTATATATTTCTCTAGTACTTGTCCTACGACATGTACTGCAACTCTAACCTCCTCTATCGCACTCTAGTATTGTAAAGGGGCAATCTCTCTTCACCCTATCCTTTTCTCTTACGCTCTCATGCTATAGTGCGGGCTCTCTCTCTCTCTTTCTCTCTCTACTTCTCTGTGTTGTGAGTTATAAAAGCTAACATCCACAAACATAAAAAATATAAACATAAAAATATAATAATATAAAATATTTAAACTTTTTCATTTTTAATCTTTTCAATGTTATTAAAAGTTCCTACCAATCAAAGAGAATAGGGTGGCTTTCAGCTGATTGTTTTATCACTTTTTCTCTATCTTAAAATAGTAAATTTAAACAGATAAAAACTTCTGCCCTTTAATAAACAACTAACTGCAAATAATTATTGATTTTTATTTATGTTTTTGTATTATAATATAGTATTACTAATTATTCATACAGAAAATATTGGTTTCCACTAACTATTATGAATAATATATTTATCAAATAGAAAATGTAAATATTTTTCATTAAATTTTAAAATTTATATTTTTTTGAAGTAATATTTCATGCAACATAAAAATAAATACTAAGCATTATTTTAAAGTAATATTGCATTGATGTTTTCAGAATTATAAAATACACGCATTGTTTACACAAATAGCATTATTTCATAATTATTTTAATTAATTTTTTTTTTCATTGAAAAATTTAATTATCCAATAAAAAGTAAAAATAATTTTTTATTTTTAACTACTATAAATTTTTGTATATGAAATTCTTTCTTTTTGAAACGAATTTAATAATTTATAATATAAAAGAAATACAACGGAAATATTTAAATATCCCATAAGTTTAGGATTGACTAAATAATAATAATATAATAATAATAATAATAATAATAATAATTACAAATTAATATTAATAGTTTATGAAAGTAAAGGAAAATAAAAAAAGAAGAATAAAAATAGAAAGAAAAATAACTTTTATTTAGTCAGAATCTATTCATATAAAATGTTTATTATAATTTTTTATAAAAAAATATTTATTCTAGTACAGTTATTAATAATTATTATATATAAAGATAAAATATTTATTGTCAAATTTTTTAGACAATTTATTATTTCTTTCTTCAGTTCTATAATTTTCAATAAATTTTTTATAAAGTTTTTTAAGTATTATATTTACAGATAATTCATTATTCATAACATATAATAACCAAAATCTGTCATTATTTAATTAGTTTTCATTACACGCTTATTATAGCTTATATTTATATTTTACATAGTCAACTACGCAATCATGAGAATTATACATGAATGAAAACAATTTTTGCAAAAAATGACAAAAATTTAAAAAGGATCATAAAAAGGTTTTAAACTCATCGATATATAATTGTTATTTAGAATTCGAAGTATTATTATTTGCTTCCATATTAAATTATAAGACAATTTTAATATCAGTTTTTAGGACATTTTTGTTTTAATTATACAGTAATTAAATATAATGGCTTCATAATTAATTTACTAACTACTAAATCTTACACATTTATACATATTTTTATATTCTTATTCATATTCGCAATTATTTTTCAAAAAATTTTATTTACATTCAGCAATATTGTTCAATTAAAATATAAAACTTTATTAACCTTATGATTTATAATTAAAATATTTCATACATTCGCAAGCATTATTATATTTGTGACAACTCTTTATTTAAAAACTTGCTCGCTCAAACAATTCAATAGATATATAATATTTTCTACTATTTTTCTTTTATGATTTTTTGATTTTCCATGAATTCAACTTTATCTATGTAAATTGTTAGAACGAAAAAGGTGACGTAATTATAAAAAAGTAAAATTTTAATTTATATGTATATTAATTATAATCGATTTAAAAAATAAATTGATTTCAAATTATAACATAATTATATTTTAGAAGATGAAAATAATGCATACAAATAATAAAATATTACTGAAATAATTAATTTAGCTTATTTCATACATATGAGTATTATATTTTATATTATATTTCTAATGATTAATACATTTGTAGGCATATATAAACAAGGCTATATTTATATCACAGATATCTATAAACTATTCTTTAAAAATTTTGTATAAAATAATAAAATTTCTTACTTTAATTTTTATTGCAGCAAAATATAATAATTTCAATTTTAATACAGCATACAAAATCATTAACTTAATTAGATATTCAATAAGTATCAAAACATTTTTCTTATGATTAAAACAAAATATAGTCTAAGTTTTATTGAATTTTATTTTCTTTAAAATAATCATAGAAGCTAAATCAAGTATATTTATGAAAGAAATTTGACGATATCAGTATATATAATTTTGTAAATTTCTATGATTTTTTAAATAAAAAAATAAATGTCATTTATTTTATACAAAATTAAACAGTCAAATATGAAAATACTTTTTATCGATTAAACATATTTTTCCTATATTTAAATAATACAAATAATTCTTAATTAAGTAAAATTACTAATCAATCCCGGAAATATTAATAGTAATAATAAAATCGATTATATTAAAATTCTTTTAAATTGTTTACATTAATAGATCAAAAGGTTCTAATATAATGTATACAAATTTATAGAACTTTTTTAAAAAAAAATGATCGTAAAAATATCTCTAATACATAATAATATTTAAATATTTATAATACCAATGATAGTTTATAATTAAATCACTCAGTTTTATAACAACGATTGCAAGTAAAGCTTAAAATATTATTAAAACATTTTTAAAATAAGATAAATTTTAATATTTTTTTGTAAGTAATTCACAATTGTTTTCAAATCTCTTTAAAAATTTAGAATTTCTTAAAAAAATTTAAGATTTAAAATTTAATTTTTTTCATTTTATAAGTGATAAATTGTTGTTAACAATATGGTTTTATAACTTATCAAATTATTTTAAAAAAATCTAAATTTATTACAAAAAATTATGTTTTCATATATTAAAATTCAAAGATCAAGTTTAGTTGAATAATTATATATATTTGAAGGCGAATATCTTTTTGAGTTAAATATAGACTAATCACCACAAAACTTTTTCAATTTCTTTTAAAACATATTGTATAAAGATAGAATAGTTAGTTCAAAACTTTATGAATGATGTAAATAAAATGAAAAGCTACCACTTGATTTTTACATTACGCAACTTTTAAAATCAATAAAACAAAGGTGAATTAAGATCTTTATACAAATTTTCTATTACAAAATTAATTCTATTGATTTTAATTTTTTTGTAAAAACTTATCATTAATTATATCTAAAGGACATATTTACGGAATATTACTCAAAATAACAATGTGAAACGTGTCGATATAAAATGAGTAAATGGAAAACATTTTTATAATTTTATATAATCATCTTTAATATGTAAAAAATACTGCAAGACTTTCCTTAAAGAAAAATAAATTCTTATCACATATTTCTATCTGCTGTCTACTTTATCTAATACTAAAAAATTTAAATATACAAAGAAAGTCAACGCAAATACAATTAGTTAAGAATCGAAAATGAGTAATGTATGTCACCTTTAAACCTAATGAAAATCATCAGTTTTAAAACAAAAAGTGAAAAATCACATTGTCAGAAAACAATCGAAATAAATTCTCGTACAAAAATGAAGCCTAAGCAAGCAAAAAATGACATTTCAGGTACGCTGAGACTAGTAGTCCCACTTGCGGCTCTTAATTCATTTAAAATTAGCGGTAGCCAGTTAGCAATGGATGTGCGAACCTTTTCGTCTACATGGTTAATCTCGTTATCACTGGGATGGTGCAAAATATTCTGGGTAGATGTTGAAAAACGTCTTTCTGTTTCCTTAGGTACGTAATTACCACACTGAGGGAAGTTTGACGGTACCGGCTGAAAATCCTCGTGTTCACCAACCTTAAAGATCAATGACATGCCCACCTCCGAATGAAACTCGATATGGCAATGGAAGAGCCAGTAGCCTATAAATAATTTTATTGCTGTTTTATTGAAGAATTGTGCTTGTGATTAATTTGTTCATGTAAGCACGAAACCTACATTTTAAGAAGTTAGAAAGAATTTGATTAAACTGCGGAGATTACTTTATAATAATAATTTGACCTTTTAAAATTATCAAGAGATGATATGATAACAATATTTTTTAAATTGGTAAATATTTTTATTTATAGAGAAAAAAGATTTTTTTATTACAAAATATTTATTATAAAGAAACTTTTAATAAATTTACGTTTTTTATTTTAATTAATTTCCTGATATTAGTATATAAACAATAGAAAATAAAAACCTTTGTGAAAATTATAATAAATCAAAATACTTATTTATTTAAGTCAACTATCGTTAATAATTTATTATTAATTTTATTTAAAAATTTATCATGTGAAAATTTAAAACATAAAATACATAAAATTAGAGAACGAAAATATATCACTCCACTCTTTTCATCTAATTAATTTTGGTTACATTTTAATCAATCAATAATAGGTATGGTTTAGATGTAGGTATAGGTTTATATTATATTTAATATTTGAAAAAATTAAAAATTATCTTTATTTTATGGAAAATCAAATAAATTTTCCATTCATTTATGGAGAACTGATAATATTTTTATTTATGATATATCACATTTGTGTTTAATTACAAACGAACTTTACTCGTGTAACTTTTTCATAAAACTCATTATTACAGTTATAAATTACAAACTTCAACTTATATTACTTTTTATCTTTTTTAAATGATAAATTTTATACAATTCGAACGAGTCATAATAGAAGTAAGAAGTCCTTCAAAACAATCTTTGTAGAAGCCAAAAAATCCTTCATTAAAATAAATGTATTGTGTTGTTCAATGTCTTAACAAGTAATCAAAAGTGCTAGTCAAGCACGTAAGTACATACCTGGATTGTCGGCAAGGAAGCGTATGACAGTGTACCCACCGTCCGGTACTGTGACCGTGTCTTTAATAGGCGCCCGATTGAGCTTCCTGCGAATCCGTCCTTGCCGATCGGCCATCCTCACGGCCTCCACTGTCACGTTTCTCGCCATCCGTTCCATTGCTACTACGCGAAAATTGTGGCCGTGGAGGTGAAACGGATGGTTGGCGTCATACGGCAGACCTGTAGTAGCGTTATATGAGCGCAGGCCACATGCAAATGTTTTATCGCAGTGTCACGCCTTCAATGAGTTTAGCACACATAAGACTCGTCAAACCGCGTAACGTTTCTTTGGTTTCTTTTGCACATTCGTAAAAGCAATTTTTTCTTTTTTTTTTTTTTAAATCGAGATCGATCTATGTTGATCAGTCTTTGATAGAAGTTACAATGAGTGACTGCAATGATTGTCCTTTTTTCTTTTTACTCTTGAGACGAGACAGCGATATCGAAAAATTATGAAATTTAATTCATCACTTATAGCTACGTTTTAATTATTTGTTATCATGATCGGAAGTGTAGGTTCTCGAATATTAATTTTCTTTTATTAATTATTTAGCTTATTTGAAGTTAATAGTAATAATAGCTTATTTATATATTTATTTTTTATATATTTACATTCATATACCTAACTGCATAAGTATATCAATAGAAAATTCTTAGTGTGTATATATATAAAAGTAATATATTAAATACAGGGATAGACATTTTTTGTATTTTTATTGCATTTTAAGTAGTATTCATGGTACAGTTGAAGCATCAATTATTAGAGTTGATATTAAATTATAAGTCAAGGTAAAAAAAGTACTAACTATGAGAACAAATTATTTTAAATATTAAAAATAGATAAAATTCTCAACATATTGAATCATAAACCTTAGTTAAAACTTTTAATATGAATAATAAATAAATTGAAAGATAACTTAGTACTTACATGTAAAATTTGAGATTAATACATTAGAGAATAATCAAAAGGCATATATAATAACTCATGAACATCGAGCACTTCAACTATAATAAAAATACAATGATTTATAAAAATTACAATCTGAACTATTCTATGTAATTATCCCCTCTTTTAAATTATCTTCTATTTCAGAATAATAAATAAATTATATTTATATTATAAAATTCATATACAAATATATTAGACTAAATTAAGATATGAAATAAAAAAATATTCAATTCATAATAAAGAATACACTAATAAACTACTCGTTAAATAGAAATGTAAATAATAAAATTTGCAATTATAAAAAAATATTTATAATCCAGATAATTTAAGATCGCAATTTTAACAAATCAAAATAAAGTATTTAAGGTTTAATGAAATTGGTTTTTTTTAAGAACTGTATAAATATATTGAAAAAAACTTTAATTTGAAATCTCATGATAATATTCTTTTATCTACTACAATGCTAAATATTTTGTTATATTACAATTCCATTTAAGTTTATTGGCATTTTAACTGAGTAATAAAAAAGTATATAATTGTTGTAATTAATTTAACGTTCACCTTGATATAATATCTGTAGATTTTATCATTATAAAAAACGTTATAAAATTTAAAAAAAATTTTATCTCTCAAAGTAAAAAATATCACTAAAGGTGATAATGTATTAAAATATTCAAATAAAAAATAATTTAATTGTATCAAAAAAATTATTGCAATTTTTTATTTTTATACAGAAACACTGAAAATCGTAAAAATAATTTACTATGAAATTTCAAAGTATTATAATTAAAGAGTAAAGTGTTTTTTTTCTATTTAATAATTGATATAATAGATATTATAATGTAAATAATTATAAGGGAAAAAATTAATGTTAAAAATTATATCAGAAGAAATTAATGTTAAAAATTATATCAGAAGAAATTAGTATGTACACAAATTGATTCTTTTCAACCTATATAGTAAATTATTTAAATAAACTTACATACTTAATTGAATCTTAATGTAATTAAGATGACACGCAAGAATTTTATTTATTTATCATTTTTTAACTAATATACAATTTAATAATATAAAATTTGAAATATTGCCTTTCAAAATGCATAAAATATTTAGAAAGGTCAATATTTGCGTAATTTCTATATTTTTAGTTATAAATGCATTATTTTTATGAAAAAAATTAAATTCAGTAAATAAAAATACACATTCTTTAATGCATCTCACTTCTTCCTCTGCATTGTATAAATAAATTTGTCAAATATTTTATATAGAACAGAATATTAATTAAATCATTATTTCTTTCATATTGTTAGATGGATCAACTCATATTACAATTAATACATATAATACCTTCATCAACGAGAATTACTTCTACAACGCTGTTGAGCTTCACTTGAATCACGTGAGTACATTTGCAATAGCTGTTGTTGCAATCTGTGACAGTACTGGCATTGCAAAATTTTCTCGAGTCAATTAGGTCTGTTTGTGACATCAGGGCAAACGACGGCAGCCTCATCGATATATGATTCAGTTGCGGTGTACCAACTTTTTCCTTCACTAACATTATAAGAAAGTAAAAATGTGTGAAATATGTGTATGTACTGCGTAAGCAGCAAATTATTGCAGCTTCAGCCGCAAAATCGTAAAGAATGCCGAGGAAAGAAATTGTTGGAAATAGTGACGTAGTTTTACGATACTAACACGAAGATGCATCGAGTTACTTAAAATTATATGGATTCAATCGATTTGACTTTAAAATTTTAACAAAAGTTTTATTTTTTTTTTATTGATATAAAAAAGAAGATGATTAATTTTTGATTATTAATTGAACAATAAATAAAATAATATATTTTATTTATTTTGTCTAATTACAAAATATATATTTTGACACATGATATTATCAAAATTATACTGAAAATGAAATATTTGTAAAAGGATACATTATATTTATTGCTAAATATATAAAATTGTTTTCAATAAAAGTTTTTAATTAGTTCATAAATATATAATTAAAATTTTATAATTTACTAAAATGGATTCACACAATATTTTAATCAGTTTATCATTAGTTAAAAATCAGAAAAATTTCATGAACTGTTTATAACCATGTAATCCATATACTCCGTTCTTTCTCCCAAAACACAATAATATATTATTAAACTTTTACAATAAACTAGACTATTTCTATAATTATTCAATAAAATATACTATAAATTTTTAATAATACTTTTATTGATTTGATCGTTGTTAATTATGTATTGTTCGATAATACTTTAACTATAGGAAAAATATGTTATTTTTTATTCTAAAATAGAAACGAAAAAATGTTATAAAGAACAATTACTTTCAAATAAAATACATTGATAAATATTCAAAAGTAATAACAATAAATTTTTTTACATAGTAGTAAAAGAAATCCATCAATTATATAAAAGATTAATATAGTTCAAATAGCGTCACCTTATATAACACGTAAGAAATTAACATATGATAGAGTTATTCTTATGTTATTAAATTTGTAAAAATTAGTTATCTATTTACCTTGATGATATCCATACAAATTTTTGCGATGAAAATCATGATTATCTATCATATAAAAATCATAAGATATGTACAATTGATAGTCGGGTTTTCTTGTATTAGCTTCATCATTTTTATCAAGTGCTTCTAAAGATAGTATACTTAAAATATCCTTTGCCTCGGTCCCCTTATTTAATGGATTAATTTGCTGCAATTTAAAGAATTCTTTATAGTGTACAAAAAACGTTTGTAAACGTATACTTAACATTATATTCCATTAATAATTTTAAGATACATTTCATAAATTAACATTATGATATTACGACAAAATTTTTCAATCACTATAAAATAAGTAGTAAAATATTTAAGGTTTTTAAATTTAAAAATTAATATTTATAAAATCTTTAAAATTTTTTAAATAATTAAGTAGTACCATAATTATAATAATAATTTAGAAGGTAATTTTTTGTATATTATAAAAAAATGCAAAGGATACCCTAAAAATTTTAAGTTAATTAATACTCAAAATACTATAAAACAAATTTAAAATACCGGCTTTATTGATGCTGCCAAAGGTAAATCATAAGAAACATGCTCCTCCGGATCCTTATTAGATGCACCTTCGTATCGTAAAATTCCAACTTGATGAGCTTTCGTAAACGTTGGTCCACAATCCATCAAACCTTTAAATCTTATCCAATAGTTATTAACTGGTTGATTCATTTCAACTATTATGTCAAATCTTTCTCCAGCATATGTAACTAGAGATTTAGCTAGAAAATTAATATAACTTGAAATAATTTAAAATTAATATTAATTTTTAAAAATAGTCTGTGTAATTATCTGTGTAATAGTGATAATAAAAATTTTTTTTTAAATAAAGAATTTTATTTAAAGTAGTAAAAAGAAAAAATAATTTTTATTAAAATCTAGCAGCTTATTCACAGAACTTATAAAAAAGCTTTTAAATATCAGATTTCTGATTAAATTTATTAATAAAAAAAATTTAAACATTCACCTTCCACTGGTTCTACATCCCTGCCATCAGAGCTCACAATCCAAAGAACATGATCATCAATCGATATTTGAATAGGACAATTTAAGAATTCAGCGTTTATGATACGAAATCGGTATCTAAAACTCTGAAAAAGGAGAAAACCATATTTTAAAAGTGATCAGTCACTTAATTTTCGATTTATACAAATAACTAAGAAACGTTTGTATCTGGAAATATACTTTCACACTATTTGAACCATCTGGTATTATTTTTAAATAATATATGATTATTATTTTTTATGCTTGCATTTATTTATATTATTAGAATTTATGACAAATAGAATAAAGGATATTATGAAATATATTAAAAATTTATTGTATTAATTACGTTGTAAAATTTATATTTATTCAGATTATACTTTAAATTTATTTCATAAGTAATATCACACACACACATATAAATATATATACATATATATACTATTTATAATAATATAATTAAAATTTTTTTATTCCATTATTAACATATTAAATTATTACATTAAAATTATTTTATACTAAAGTAAAATTAAAATTGAAAACAAAATAGTAAAAATTATTTAAAAATTTGTTATATTTTTAAACTAAGTAATAAATTAAATTATTAAATTCTAAAATTATTAAATCACTTAGAAGCATCCTTGTCTGAATTTATATTTTATAAATAGTTTGTTTCATAAAAATATGAAAAAACTTTTTAAATGTAGCTAAAAAATTATTAATTATAATATATAATAATAATATTATAATACTATTTATAATAATAATATTATAATAATATTATAATATAATATTATAATTATTAATTTATAAAATTATTAATAAGTTTATAACTTAGAGAAACTTATTTGAATAAAACATTTAGTAGTTTTTTATTAGTTCAGGTTTCACGATAAAATCAATCATACTTAATTTTTTTTTGACTTACAAGAAACTAAAGTATAATGAAAAGGTTATAAAAACCATTGAAAATACGTAGTACATAGCAAAAATTAAAAAAAAACTAAAAATATAATGGAAATGAATTTGAAGAGCAAAAAAATATCACGAAAAAAATGCAACAAAATTTCGACTATGTTCAATATACCAATATTAGTCATCAAGAGTGATGAAGGTCTCTGATATAAGAAAGTAAATAAAACCGGAAATCCCATAAACTAAGTATCAACTTGAAATATTCCTCTCTCTTGTCTTTGATACATTCGAAGTACGTCATAAGATTGAAAAATAAAAAGTAAGGGAATCAGGAGCCATAGTTACCGGGGTCGCGTGAGTATTTAAAGAAAACAACATTGTGACTGAAACGAGGCGATTAATGAATCGTTTAACCACAGATGCTCGGAATTCGATGTTACATAATAAGCCCGTGCGCAGATAAATAATTGGCAAGTAATCGAGAGTATATTACTCAATGCGTGTTTTGGAGAGGACTTAAAATATCGGACAGTCCGAGAAGTGAAGGATGAAAAAATTTTTGTACGTTGACGAGTATTTACTAAGGTCACTTATCATATATTACATTAGAGATATTTTTTGGAGAATTGCGTGTTATGTGCATTTATTCGTTTATATTTTATTGTTTTTCTCAACAAAAGCATTATTCAAGTTTTTTATGCAAAAAATTATTTTCTACCTTACTATAATTACGTAAATTATAACTGAACGATTGACTTTACTTACTCAGTAAACAAGTTATACATTTAAATAAATTTACTATGCATTAAGAGATACTTTAGATCTGAGAATAATGTTCGTTAGTATTCTTAACTTTCTTAGAATATGAGTAATGCATTAAAATAATTGTTTAAACATTAGGTAAATAAGTACAAAATATGTTTTATTTCAATAATTAAAATTTAATATATTTGCGTATTTAAATCTCTGAGGCTGAATGGGAAACTACATGTTGATCCTCTAGAATAAAAAATTGCTTAATAATTGTAGATTTCCAGATTCTTAAGGTGAATCAAGGAATTATATTTTACTTAATAGGTCAAAAATTTTTTTTTATTTAAAAAAATGTTCGTATTAATTCCTGTATTGAATAATATTTGAATTATATCAATGAAAATTATAATTTTTATAGTATTTAAAGTGTAGTAAAATTCAGTGTTCGTTTCTAATAAATTCTTAAAAGATTTCATTACTTGCGTATTTTACATTTAAATGTGAAAGAAAATTTCATAATACATAAACTTATAGATCTTCATCTACAATAGGATAAAATGTACATTAAATTCTGAAAATTACAGAAAATGCTAATATTTGAATATGTAAGAATTTATACGTGTTAATTATCTGATAATTCTATACACTGTTTCTTTTTTATGCATATACTGTTAGTTAAATATGTCACAGTGAATAAATTTTAAAATAGTAAATATACGAACTTATCAGTGCTTTATGATAAATTTACCTACATTAATATAATAAAACGAAAGTGGTTACCTTTTTGACGACGAAAGTAGCAACGGGCAATAAAATGTTGCTACCTTCCTTGTTTTGGAGTATCGTTTCAAACCGGCCCATACCATTGACTAGTAGGCTCGGTGGTTTATTGTTACCCTTGTCGTGATAATGGGCAAGAAACTTCTGCAGGCCCAACTCGTGATCCCAATCCGATACGATAATGTTATGCTCATCAAAATCATAGAGATTACGCAATGGATCGCGCTGTTGCGATCGACGCACAATTAACGGTCCAAACATTCCATCTCCTCTTTGAAAACCTAAACATAAATGAAGTGGTATGCACGAAATTAAGTATTGAAAGCTATTATTTATAATTATATATTTTTTATAATTTTATATTAAAAGAGCTAATTTTTATGTAATTAAAACGAACCATTGTTAAAGATAATTTAATAAATAGGTATTTTTTAATTTATCTATATCAGTACTAAATTAATCTAAGCTAATTAATAAGAAAACCATTATTTTAAATTATAAATTTTAAAAATTAAAAATAATATATACAAATAAAAATGTTCTGAACCAATAATAATTTGTTTAATATTATATATTATTGTTTAATATTACACATAACAAATTTTTTTTGTAAACCGAATTTTAATAAAGTGAAATTTAAAATCTAAATATGGAAAGTCTAAATAGACTTTTATTTTTTTAAAAACTACTTTCTCATTCACAAATATAGATATTTATATTTAATTATTACATTGGCCATAAATATTTAGTTCATAAAGAGAATTATATTATAAATAAATTAAAGAATCGACTCAGAAACTAAATTTTTATAACGTGCCTATCTTAATAATAATAATCAGGTATTTATTCTTAAGCAGTTTTTCTACTAATTTATTAACTTTTATAAGATTAATTGTTGTCATGTATCATTATGTAAGAAATTACATATCCGTGATATGATATAAAATATTAGCTAATTAAATATTTACTTGATAATTCATATTACTTTCAACGAACGAGAAAAAAGTATAAGCTTAATTCATTATATATTTAAAAGTTTTTTGAAATTTTCTCACACATTGTTCAAATTGTTTCAACATAACTGAAAATTTAAAAATACAATGATAATTCGTTTAATGTTATGGGTTAATATCGTATTTTCAATACGATTCTCTAGTTGCTGTCGATTATTTCCGTTTATTCATATCGGGATTTTCTTTAGTCACCGTTTATACGTAACAAGTTATACATTATATCACATAAAGTCCAAAACAAAAAAGTTAAATCAACGAAAAACAAAAATTATCACGTATTTTCGTTTCTGTGTTAATTAATCGCCAAAGCTTTGTTACACTTATTACGAAATATCACGACACGTAACAAAAGAAGCTAAAAAAAAGAATTCTATATGGACAATTATATAAAATATATGAAATAAAAAATTTATATTATGTATTTTATCTTCTATTGTTAATTTCTATTATTTTAAAAAATCATTTAAATGTGCACTATGTAAATGTTACTTTCAAAAATAAAATTAAAAAAATTAAATAGAATAAATGGAAAAAAGAATAAAAATATCCCTTAAAATATTTATATTAATTGTAAATAACAATGAAAAAATAAAAAAAAATTAAAACGATGAAATTGAAATGAAAATTAAATCACGATTAAAAAAAATTTTTTATTATAAAACCAGTAAAAAAATTATTATACACGTAAAAAATAAATTGGGTCTTTTAATATTTTAAAATTAGAAATATAAATTATAAAATTTGAAACTAAGCGACATTTTTAATGATAATCATTTTAAATATAACAACGTATTTTAAATTTCAAAAGGTTACAAACATTTTCTTGAAGTTAATTTTTCGAAAAAAATATTTAAAAATTGAATTGTATTTTATGTTTTTTTAATTAAGTGCTTCATAAAATAAAGATATGTATTTATAAATAGTTTACTAAAGGACAAAGAAAACATTAAAATATTTATATAGATTTCTTACGTGGATAGATAATTTAAGAATTCATAGAATTCCATTGAACTTCATACATTGAAAAAATTTTTCAAGACCTTATGTTTGAAGTATAATTTAATTGTTTACTTCCGCAGATTTTTAGTTTAATTTTAGCAATTGAAAGCATAAAATTTATGAATAGTTAATTGCATATTTGTAATACATATATATTTAGTAATTTAATTATTTATTTTAGTCAAGCATCAATTGAACGCTTAAAAAATGTTGAATTAATATAATAAATTAAATAATAATAATATTTTCTACAATTTTTGTACAAATTTATGTTAAATTGTAACTGTAAAAATTAGAAAATATTATACTTAATGTATCCTTAACAATATAACTCACTAAAAGAAATTTTAACAGCAAATAAAATTGAATTGAATTATAATAGTCTTGAGATAAGCTATTACATAATAGGTCCTCTAGAAGTATTTGTAAGCAGTTTCATATAAAATAAAAAGATAGAAGAAAAATCCACTTTATAATATATAAGATATATATATATATATATATTATATAATATTATATTATATAATATATATAACTAATTATAGTGATATAAAATATATAATATATATTAATACTGAAAAGAAAATTTTCTTTGTTTACAAACAAGAAATGGTATGCTGCATGCGTATGCCAACACATACACACCCTCGCGCGCGCGCATTTACGTACACATACAAACAACGGTTAATTAATATAAAAACAGCTGTACAAAACTTAACTTACAATAAATTATTCTTTTCAATTTCAAAAAGTGTGTTCAACTTAAATATTTGATGATTCCCAATTTATTATAAAAAATTTATACAGAAGTAAATCACGATTAAATTGTATAAAACCTTTTTTATATTATGCAAATAAAAAATGTATGTATAGAATCAATTATAAAAATAATTCATCTTAAAATTATATATGTATCTAAATTATAATTTTTCATTTAATTAAAAATAATTTTTTAAGCTTATATATTTAAAATGAAACTAAAAATATATAATTTTGTTATATAATTTAAAATAAATAATAGCTTTAATTTGCATAGTTATTCTTTTAAATTTTATTGTAGATTCTATTACAGAAATATTACTTATCTTTAAAAAATCAGAAATTGGTATCATTTTTTAATTTATCACGCACAGATAATCATTAATAAAAAAAGTTTGAAAACATAAATTTATACTTAAGTTGGATAATTGTGAAATATATTTTATAAGATTTCTAAAATTTTTTTTTATTTCAAAACAAACAATTATGGATAAACTACAGAATAATTGTCTGTAATTATAATGTTTCCAATTATGGTTTCCAAAAAAAATAAAAACAGAGTTTGTATTAAGGATAACTGAAAATGTAAAGTATTTTTAATTTTTGAAAAATTAATTAATATAAATAAATCAAAATTAACAAATCAAATAATTTGATTAGTTTCAAAACAAAGACTATTTTATTCGTTTGATCGTATTATTTTTAACTTTTTCAGCAGAATAAACGTATTGGAAATTATAAAATCTAAATAACAATAATATAGTAATATGATGACGATTAATTCCGATAGTGATTATGATATAAATGACAATGAAAAAATCATGCATATATTAGTTAAAAATAAAAGAATATTTCATATTTTAGAATTTGAAAGGGACTTAGACCTTAGAAGAGAACATCAATTCAAATTCTAGTTTCAAGTGAAACATCAATTTTATAATTTTTTTACATACACGTAATATATATTAAATAAACATTGAACTAAAATTTAAATAAGAAACAGAAATATATAATTAATATTAATGTATATTAATAATTATTTGTAAGTAAAATTTGTAACCATAGAGAAAAGGGAATTAAAAAATTAACAATTTAATAAGAGCTTACCGACATGTGAGTGCCAGAAATGTGTGCCGTGAGGGATAGCCACAAAGCTGTAACGGAAACTGTTACCGGGTAGAACAGGACACTGACTGATGAATGGCGTGCCATCCATAAACGGCGTTAAACGCATGTGCTGTCCATGCCAATGCAGTGTCGTACTTTCACCGTGCATCATGTTAATCATGTTTACTATCACTCGGTCACCCTCGCAAACCTACACATGAATAAAAATATAACACATATTTTTCATTCTTTTAATAAATATTAAATCCTAGAGCTAATGAATGGTGGATTTCTAAATTAGAAATGTCGAAAATTATCAGCGAAAGATTTTTTGAACTAATATTTAATTAAGTAATTTCTTGTTTTACATATTTAAAAAGAATACAAATATTAATGTATTATACTTTATTACAAATTAATAAAAAAAATTGCATAACTTTTGAAAATAAGTCCATTTTTTATGCATCTATTATATATATGCTGTATAAATATTATATTTATAATTATTACATTATGTAATAATTGAAATTACTAAATTATGACTGTTAAATAAATAATTCCAAGTATTCTTATAAACTTTTTTTTTAATGTAAGATCACTATTATTATACTGAATTTAAACTTATTTATTTTGCATATAAAAATGATTAGATTATTAAAAATACAAAAATTAACTATTAATTTACAAATATTTGTTATTACAATGCTTATTAAAATTTTATAATATGTTATATAATATAGAAAAAAAACTATTATAAGTACCAAAAAATTACTTATTTTTTTTATATAATTAAAAATATTCTAATTATCATAAAATAAACAATATATTTTTAAGAAATAAGTGATTTGAAAAAGAAATTTTCAATAAAAAATGTTTTTAAATTAAAATAACTAATTTAAGTCAAAAAAAAGTTGAGTAAATTAGAATTTTATTTTAAAATTTAGAATTTGATTCTAATATTATTATGCAGTATTAAAATTAATACAAGTGCAAATAAAATAAAAATTACCATTCAAAGTATATTATATATAATATGCCTAATAAATCAAATGAAAAAAAACTACCATTCATACGTTGAACAAACTAAACATCGACCGTATTTACTTTTATAAGGGATTAAACTCTCTTTATGCTTTGAAATAATTAATTAAATTAATTAAGAGATGTAAATCAATTTTTAAAATACCACAACAAATTTAAGTATTTTTTAAGAATGTATACAAGTATTGATACAAAGAAATTATTAGAAGTGAATTATATTCATTCGAAATAAAATTGAAAATTGAAAATTAATATAAATATGAATATATCAATTATAGAATTGTTTTCACTTTATTTTATATGATTTGTTAAATAATTCATGATAATAATAATAATTGGATTACTCTTCTAACGATATACTCTACTAATAAATTGAAAGTTCCAATCTATAATGTTACCCGTATATTTTTTCTTGGCATGATTAGGCTGTAAAAATTTTAACTTTTATATGTATAACTATCCCTGCATATATCATCACGTGCATTTTAAGGACTTCAGTGACTATGCGGGTATAATTATAGTTTTATTAATATCATTCGTTATATTGTTTTTCTTCAAATGCATATATCTAACGTTATTATAGCAAGTTTCAAATTATAAATAAATATAAATGCAAAGAAAAATATAAGGTCAATGTATAGTTTTTCGTTTAACTGTAACAGAATGAAAATCAATTATAGTTAAAAATTTGTTTAATTAATTAAATATAATTTAAGAAGAATTATAATAAATTTAATGATTAATAAATATTTAGGATTTAATTATTCAGAAAAGGATGGGAATAGTTTTTTAATACGGCATTCGGTATTATAAAATATTTCATTATTAATTATAAAATTGTTTATATTTATTTACGTATTTTTATAAAATAATTTACGGTTTGCAAAACTATTTTGAATTATTTAAGTTTATATAATATGAGGCTTTATTTATATAATTAAATTACTAATGGGAATTTGTATTTCATCGTTTCTAGTAGATTTTTTATTATTACGCATATAACATATGGTGCTATTCCAAAACTTCCGTAATATATTTTTATATCAATTTTAGATTTATAGACTTAAAATTTTGATAACTTTTATAATAATATGTGGAATAAATTTAAATTTATGACTTAAAATATATTGATTAATAATAGCTAATTATAAAAGTTTGAAAATAAGTTGACTAATTGAGCATTCAGGAAGTATTAAATCAGAAATTTAATATTAATGAATTTTATTCATACATTCAATAATTAATTAGTGGTTGATTAATATAATAATTATAATTATAAATATACAATCATAAATTTATTATATATAATATAAACTTAGAAAACATCATCCAATATACGTCATTGTTTAAATCGATTATGTATGATACAATTTTACGCTGTTGAATTTTTATTTCGATCTCTTTATCTTTTTTTCTATTCATTTTAATACCTATCATAAAATTAAAACTGTGGTATAAAATTAAAAATTTATTTGAAATATTTTAAGACTTACTTAATATATTTAATTCAATTATTTTATTTTTCAGAAATCTATATTTATGTAGTATAACAGACAATTTATAGTAAAGCAAGATTATTTAATAATAATTAAAAAATAAGAATAATATTTTAATTATTTATTTAGAATTAAAAAAAAAAATTGTTTGAAGAATAAATTCTATTATTCGTTTATTAATTTAAATTTATATATTCTGAAAATAAGTGTCGAATATGAATACAAAAATGTCAGTATATATTAAACGATCTAATGAATATAATATTAATAATGTTAGACAATATAAGAATTAAATAATAATATAATCTTATATCATGATGTGATTATATGTTTAATTCATTAAAAAAATTAATGGTAATTAATATTTCTTAATTATAAATATTACACTCAGTAATAACGTGTATGAATATAACATACATTATTACTCGAATTACGCAAATTATTTACAAAAAGTAAATTATTTATATATTATAAATTAAATGGAAGTAAAGTACGATTTATCAGTTAAATAAATTCTTTATTTGTAAACTTAATAAAGAAAATGTTACAATTTATCTTGTAAATATATCATTCTTCTTTATCTTTCGTATTTAGTTAGAGTATTTTATTTTCTTTTTCCCATGTATTGAATCTTCCATTCTTTTAATTATTAATCGTAATTAATATAATAGCCCTTTACAAAGTAATGAATAAACTAGTTAAATCGAGCCACGTAAATAACTTGTTAGAATGTTCATGGTAAAAAAATATAATTTGCTTAAATCTTAGAACTTACCCGCTATTTTCAAGGTTAATATGGTCATTAATAATAAATGGAAAAAGAATTAGACAAATCTCCAGGTAAATAAAAAATCGAATATCACACATGATATCTAATTAAAATAATTAAAAGGTTAATTAAGAGGGTACGTGCAATTATTCCGTGAAATAATTTGAAACGTTACAGCTGAATGACGTAGGCGAAATCAATAATTTTGCTTTTCCGCGACCGGAGAGTTCCTTAAAAAAACTATGAGATACATGAAATATCTTATCTTTTCAACTTTAAAGTAAAATGAATTTTAATAAATTTAAGCGATTCTTTAAGAATACTTTGAATTTCGATTAATATTTTATTACATTACATTTATTATAATTATATCTTTCCATAGGTCAGTGTCAATAATAATTTAAGAAAAAAATATCATTGTTTATAATTAATTTTATCTAGTTTATCCACATAAAAAATAATATAAATGTTATGTGCGTAAAATATAAAGATATATTTTAATCAATTTTTTTTACTACATTTTTTTCACATTATTTCTTTATAAATATTTTAATATGATTTTTTCTAATTATAAATCAATCATAAAGTCATTCTTATCATTAAATTATCTTGAATCTATTGTGGCTGGTTATATTTAGAAAATTTAGAAAACTTAGTTCATTTTATTTATGGTTTTTTAATATTAAATTTTTAATATTAAATGTTCTTTTATAAAATGATTTACAAAGTTTTTTCATATTATTATAATATACGATATCATTAATAATTTTATATATTAAATCTTTGATATCAAAGTATTTTTATAAAAAATTTAGATATATTGTTAAACAAGTGGAATATTTTATGTTATTTTTATTATGGATTACTCAGACAATTAAAAATAAGATCAAGAAAATCAATTATATTTTTAATTATATTCATATTGAGTATGATTAAAAAATTAATATATTTGCATTGACATATTTACATTGACACTTATTGATTTATTATCTGAGATCATGAAATTTTAATTAAAAATCATGCTAATTATATTTAATTATATCAGTATATGAGTAATGTAAAATATTTAAGAGTTGTTTATTCATTATTGATTACACATTAATAGTATAATATTCAATTATATAAATTTTTCAATATTTGCACACTTTTACGATGGGTAATAATGAAGGTTTAATCTCAAGAACACCTTTTCGTAATTATTTAGAAGTACAGAATTGAGTTAATTTTTGAAAATTAGTATTTTCATAAATTACACTTGGGATATATTTATTGGAAATTTTAAATTGAAATATTAAATTTGAAAAAATTTATAAGCTATCCGAATATGAAAATTACTGATATTAAAGCAAATTATTGTATAAAATGACAAATATTTAAAATTTTTAATAAAGTTTAGTTTTTTTAAAAAATATAAGGAAAAAATTAATATAAAACACAATAGTAGCTACCTTGAGTCACATATTTAATCTTCATAAGAAATCATTCATTTTTGAATATAAAATAAGAAGCCAAAATAAGAATATTTCAATTTAAGCATACTATATTAAAAAATAACATGTCAACTTTTTTTTTACCAATTTTGAAAATACAAATTTGTAAAACTGTGTGTATGTTTTAAAATAGATATTTACTGTACAAATGAAAAATATGGTGGGTCTTTCTTATAATTAACAGATTTATTATAAAATTTAACAAAATATTTTGAAAATTGTATTCTTTAAAGAAATTTAAATGAAATAATTTACTTTTGAAAATTGGCACTCTTCTTATCTTCTCAATTTTTATTAATTTTTTCTTGTTTTCAATGTAGAATATTTAAAAAGATTCCTATATTATTATATTTTAATACGCAAAAGCTTCTATTATTATATTGTTGTGCAACATATAAAAACTATTCAAATTTTGTTAATAATTATTAGAATGAATGTATGTTTATTATTTCTACGAATAATAAATGGATCATAACCATGATAATAATGATTATCAATTTTATGCATTTAAACAAACATTAATCCTTTATTACCTATATTTAGATGATTCAAAATATCTATATAGACCATGTTCAAGAAAATAATTTCATGACTAATTTCCCGAATTTCTATGAAAGTATTATCTCTCTATAATTTAAATTTTCGTTTTGTGTGAAATAAAAATAGAAATTTAAATCTAAGTTATTTCGTCAGTGATACAGACCTTCATAAGGTCATGAACCTTGCTATTAGTCGTTATGCTCCTAGATTTGACCTCACATTTCCAGATATTCATATTCATAAAACTGATATGAATTACAGGAAAACCGTTTTTGCTTCCGTTTTCTGCAAAATCGACGTAATTTGTTTTTTATTTTTATTTTAATTATTTGCGTAAATATTACGTATTTTATTTTTATTTATATCTATCTTATTAAAAGGTACACTAACAAGACGTTTGAAATATATTGCATATTATAAAATCATATACCATGCTAGAATATATCTTTGGAGTAGTTTTTAACGTCATTATGCTTAAAAAATACAAAATTCGAATATAGCTCTTTTTTCAAATTTATTGTTTACTTTATAAATTGCAAGTATAAAAATAATTCATTTTCTGAAGAAAATTTTTGTTAATAATACATTCATTTATTATTATTAGCTTGGTTTGTCGTGTTATTTAATATTCATAACTATTTATTATAGTATACGTAAAAAGAAATTCTAGTTTATTACAAATAAAGTAATATATATTTTTTACTAAATCTAATCTAAAAATGTAATAAATTTTTATATAATGTAGTTTTCTATTGGTTACTATAATTTTTATCCCATTTGTACTAAAAATTTTGCTTTTATGCATTCAATATAATCATAATTGGATAGAATTAAAAAAGTTATGTAGATATAATTTCATAAAATTCTTGTTATAACAAAAGTTTTATATTAATAGTACTAGCCTATCTGAAAGGCAGTATATTATACTATCGCACCATCTCAAAAGTTATTTTTTAATATTGAAATTTTATACAAATTTTAACTCTATGAATTTAAATATAAAAAGCAGATATTGCAAAAAAATTAATGAATATCAAAAGTTTGCTATTGATAAAAGGGAATCGCGTCATGACTCACCTCAATGGATGGTCCGGGCATCTGTCGATTGACGACAACAAGAGGCCGATCAATCCCGTCGGCTGGTATGCAGTCAGGCCTGAAGCAATCGGTTATATTAGTGGGGCAGTCGTAACAGGCTTTGCTCATGGTATAATATTGTTCAACGTAGAAAGTATAGTAGCATGTAGCGGGTGGTTCATTGTCCTTGCAGGTTCTTCGGCAAGGATGTTCAGATACGTCCATCTTCACGTGGTTTTCTTCATCTTTTCGAAATCCCCAAAATGGTTTTTCATGATAAACTGTTATCAGTGGCTTTACCGTACCATTTTCTGGCTGTTCATTGACTTTAATTGTTTAAAGTTAGAATATTATTCATCTGAGTAAATATAAAAGAGAACAAACGCGATGGTTTGCAAAATTTAAAAAAGTAAACAATTTTTAATCATCTCGTTTTTTTATCAAAGGTTTATTTTGTAGATTAAGCTTAAATCACTTAAATTTTATTTAAAAATCCAATTAAAATTCTTAATATATAATAGATTTATATTTAAATATATTGAATTGCGCAGTTATACGATTTTGAAATTTATCAAATTCTTCTTGATACACATTTAATGAAATTTATTGTTACACTCGATAAATATTGATTTAAAAATGAGAAAATATTTTAAGTACATTTAATGTAATTAATTATTCAAAATATCTATCTGAAATTTAAAAGAATCTGCTGGAGCTTTATTACTTTCAATATTTTCTCTCAATCAAATATTTTTCTCTACAACAATCTTAAATTATATGTGCACATTTTATCTAGAAAGGTATTATTCTTTTTTAAGCCAATTTAAAGAAAAAATTATATAAATTTTCTCATAAATATTATATTTTATTCTAAATTATTAATTTTAATTGTTGAAAGTGTCAATGATTTTTCTATTATTTAATTTTCATTAACTTTTGATATATCGAGTTATTAGATGAATAAATAACGAAAATTTCAAAAAAGTTTGAAAAAACATATTTTTGTTAACACTGAATTTCATATATTAGAATAAACGTATAATTAATGATATAAAAATTATAAAATATGTATCTATATGTGTGTTATTATTCAGATATGTATATGTATACAAGTATATACGTATGCATACGTGTGGTCTCATAAATTTTCGAATATTTAAATATAAATGACAAACTTTCTTATTTTTACATTTCAATAAGCAATTGATTCATATTTTGTTTTTTTTAACAAGAGGTTCAAATTAATTGTAAAATAAATGCTGGTTTGTTTTTATTTTAATGATACTACTTTAATGTATATAATATTTTCATAAAATATTATTTATTTATTTATTGTTTTAAATTCATCTTTAAAACGAAAAATTATACTTTTTAATAAAATTATTTTATTAATAAGACATTAATAAACTCTATACAATATAAAAACTTTTAATTTGTACTTTTAAAAAGTTCATTTCATAAAAGATGATTTAAATTAAGTATGCTTATGCTTTTTTATATATTTTTATTTCATACATCGATATATTCATATCTATTATTAAATTTTAACATTTTTATATCTACTTTACATTTTTTAATTTTTGAAATATTTTTAAGAAGAATATCATAAATTTTCTATTTTTAGAACTACTTTTATTCGCTTACAAATTACTACTGTTAAAATACTTAAAATATTTAAATATTTATAAATTTTAGTTATTTGTAAAATTAATGAAAAATGAATGATATTTAAAATAATATAATTTAAAAAATGGTTTCATTCATAACAGAGTCAATCTGAAGATATTATCTTAAATGAATTGCTCGTAGTTAATAAAACATTCATTAATATAATTTGTTTCTTCATATTTATTTAAAGTGTCTCGATGTAAATTAAATTAAACCGAATTTCGATTGAATTCTTATAATTAGAAAAATTATTTATTTTGCTTAAAAAATAATTTAAAAAAATTTTTAATAAATTTTTTTTTATTCATCTTTTGTATTATATCAAAATAAAAGAAAAGCTTCGGTAATGGTTTAGTCAAGATAGTCTGCATAAACTCATTTTCTACTACTTACTTCAAGTCAATTTATTAATTTAGTCAATAATATTAATTTATATTATTTACTATTTATTTATAAATATATGAAGAAGTTTAATTTTATAAATAATTATTATTGTATATTATTTTACTGCAAAAGATTGAGTGTACGATATTTTTAAATGTTTTGTTCTATTTTTAGTCTGTTGTTTATATTAATTAAAATTATTTTTAACATACCTAAAAATGTAGTCGTATTAAGTTGTTTTAAATATAAATTTAAGAAATTGTGTAATTATATTTTTCAATCGCTATTTTAATTTTACGTAATGAAATTTATTAAAAATATTTATAAAAAAATAATAAATAATACTACTGTAATAATTGTAAAAAAATTTACGTTAATCCAATTTTTAAAGTTTCATTTTATTATGTGTAATATATTATTTAAATATTATTTTCTCTTTAATTTCATCCATATTTTCGGAATTCATTATTTTTAGGGATGATTGTTAATTTTATTATATATTACATAAGAGTGTTACTTATTAAAGATAAAGAATTTTCAAATTTAAAAACATTTGTATTATTTTGTAAAAGTAATTACTTTACTCGTTATTCTTACCTGTATGACATACTTGTATAATTGATTGGAGGAACAAGAACAATGATAGTTTCACTTCCATCGTGTAGTTCTATAAAATATGAAAATAAAATTTTAATGAAATATTGATATGATAATGTTTCAAACATTATTCAAATTTATACTTTAAATTTTTTTGCGAAAAACAAGACTTTTATAACATTATTATAAATATTCAATAATATTAAATAAATTAAATTGATTTTTGTAGATTCGCTACATGTTAGTGTGGTGTTATAGTGTTAGATAATTACTGCATAATTAAACTATTTAAACTTTCAAGTTGGACTAGTACTATAAATTGAATTTGAGAAATTTACTCGTTCAATCTTTACTGATGACATTTTTTTAAACTAAACATTTTATTATAATCTTAGCATCGCTATATAATAAATATTACTGTATGCATATACTAAACTTTTATATAACATTATATCATAATTCTTATTGAATTATATTACGTTAAGTCAAAATACAAATTAAAAATTAAATAAACACAAGAGTTAAACTGAATCTATAAAAGTAAAAAATAAACGAATAACTTTCCATAAACTCTTTTGTAAAAAATTATAAGTCAAAATTAAAGGCACAGAAACCTTTAGTTTCTATCTTTTTCAACACTCGGCAAGAATATAACTTTAATATTCAAAACTATCGTTTCAACACTCAAAATCACTGGTACGCGAGTATATAGATCTCGAAAAAGGCTAAAAGTGCAAATTCTGCGTAACCAAGCAGACAATTATGCGGCAATCAGAACAACGATAACTGTCGTAATTCGCACGCGCCTGAAAAAACAACTTGAATTTCAGCTTTAGCGCAAATGATTAACCATACAAAGCGCGAGAAAAAGAGAAGACGCCGCGCGCGATCCTCTTGCCATGCGCGTTCACGGGTGTCTACAAAGCGAGGTATCGTATGCTCAACTGGACCTCGGTCGCCGGCGCACCGCCTTCTTCATTGTGAGATTGGAGGTGCGAACGCGTGGCGCACGTACGCATGCACACATGTAACTGCGTTAATCCTGAATGAAAGGAGACAACATTCCCCGTCTCGCTCTTTTCTCCAGTGCGCGGGAGCTTTGGAAACTTTTATATGGAAATAGTTCCGTATTTGAAGGCTGTAGGTGGGCGCAGTTTGGTAAATCCTAAAAGAAAAAAGAAACCACGCCAACATATAGCACACGTCCCTGAGTGCAGAAATTTAAGATGTGTGATTATGCTAACAAGGAATATCAAGGAGCAAAAAGATCATTGTCACGGTAATGAATGCCGATGACTAATTGTATGAAAAAAATCTTGTTATAATAAACTAATTATAGCGGGAGATTTTCTGAGTTTAGGATTAAAACCAAAAAAATGTTCAATCATTTAAAATGTCAAATTTTTAATTTTTCCGTCTTGTTGGAAAAACCGATATTTTTTCAATCATTTCTTTTAATATATTTTTTTTATATCGGATTTTAATATCGGTTACGCCATTAAGTTTCTAAAAAAATAATAAGCTTATGATTGTTAAAAAAACTCTACACACATTTATTTTCATTATATTTAAAGAAAGTAATATCAAATTTAAAAACAATTGGTTTTACTTAAGGTTAAATCTATCTTTTAAGCCAGATTAGTAAAGTTTAATATAAATAGCGATAAATGCATAAAAACATTTACTCTGCGAGAAATACATTCGGGTTACGTGCTGTAAATTATTCATTAAATTATCCAATGTATAAAAAACAATATAATATATAGTCTGAGAGATAAAAAAATTACATCTGAGTAATTTTTTTATTCATAAAATTATATACTTACTATACAGTATATAATTTTGTACATAGATATGCTTGTTAAAGATTTTTGAAAACTCGTTAAAATTTCGAGTGAACTTTTAAAAGAAGAAATAATATGTTATCAATTAAAATATTTTTACATAATTAAATGTACTCAAAATTAAATGTAATTTCAAAAATAGCTTTAACTTTAATATAAATTAAAATATTTTTATATTAACATTTTACTTATTAATAATGATAAAATATACTTATATTTTTATTTAAGATTTTTTCTGGAAAATATATCGAATTAACATTAAAAATATTAAAAGTAATATTAAATCGAAATATTTTTAATTTGCAGGAGTAAATTAATACAAATAAGTATGAATAAAAATGAGAATAAAATGTGTAAATATTTATGCGCTCTTGCTTGATGTGGTAATATTAACCGTCTTAGTCACATCACATAGCAGAAACTTGTCCTTACAGAAAATTCTAAGCACGCTCGAATATATAATAGATTTGATTGAATTAGTACACATTCAAAATTACATATTCGTATAACAATTTTAATTCTAATTCGTTAATATTTCTATTTATATATAATATTATTTTGTTATTGTTAATTACATTTAACTTACCAATTTTCACTTTTTAGCATACAAAAGATCTAAATAATTTTTTGTAACAATACAATACAATCAATATGTATATAATATATATATATATATATATATATATATATATATAAATAAAATGTGGATAAAATTATTAACCAATACTAGTCTATGTGTATAATAAGTAAAAATAAATAAAAATAATTTAAATGATTAAAAAATGAATATCTATATTTTGTTTTACTCAATATACAATATTTTCATTGGCCATTGGAAATAAATTAAGTAACACGTTATTTTAAAAACATCATTGTAAAAATTAAAATATACGAAAAATAATTATCAATAAAATATTTTTTCTTCAATATAAATACTTATAAATTAAATAATCTTTGCCTATATAAGATTTTTAAATTCCAAATAATTAGAGAGTGTTATGTTGTAAAGCTGAATATATCATTAAAAGTTGCGAAATAATTAAATTTGAATATTCGCATGTGAACTCGGAAATCCAGCTTAAACAACATTGATAGATAGATATACCGCCGATTCAGTTCTCTGAAAATTAGTATCTCATTGCTTGGACAACGAGACTTCTCCTACCACTCTACCCATCAGGTATGCTACATCCCTTCAGTTCTTTACCTGTGTTAATTATACAACGAGGTGTGCCTTCTAGTTTTATATTTCAGAAGATATACTTTTATAATTCTTTGCACAAATCCATGGTTTTAAAATAATTTTTAATAATCAGTGAAATTATGTGTTGCTTATTTGTATAATTTTGTATCTCGTAAATTAAAATACTCTCGGTACCGTTTTGTCTACATATAAATTAATTTAATTCTGTAGTTGTTTAAATTTTAAAAAAATGTTCAATTTGATAATAACTTATTTTTTACACTTTTCTTTTCTTAACATTAAAAAGAAAAGACAATTTTAAAATAGTTGCATATAAATTTATAAAGTAATAAAAAAATATAAAAAGTCGCTGTGGATGCTTCCTTTCATAAGATATTTTGAATTATCTATATATTCACTTATTTTCAAGAATTTAAATTTACTCTTATAATATAAGCGAAAGAGAATATTAATTAGAAAAACAAACTTAACTGTATCTTGTATGTACACCAACTATATATTGTAAAATAAGTTACTGGTCATAAGATGGATTTTACATAACTAACTTCCCTATACATAGAGCCTTCTCTCAAAATTTCTGGAACATATACCATACAACATAACCCCCACTCTTCTTCCGTCTCAAGATAAAATTTTCTTTGAGATTTTCCGTTGCCACTTTCACTTTTTTAGTCTTTCTCTGTCTCTTTCTATCTCTTTCACCAAGTCTCCCAACTGTCTATCTCTATTTTTACCCTGATGGATTCTATCCTATTTATTATAATTTAGTATTTTTTGAGTATTATTCCACCAAAATACATCCCTGTACTTAATATTTTACGAACAATCAATTATTTTTTCATCTTAAAAGAAATTATAAGGCATAAGAAAATAATTTAATGTGAGTTTATAACTTTAGTTTTTAGCAGGTGATTTTATTGTATAATATTTTTTTATAATTTTACAAATATAATTTTTCTATTTATTTCTAAATAATATATATCTTTTACATTATTTAAAAATTAAATGTTTAGTTAAAGCCTTCTGTATAATTTATATATAAATTATATTTTTACATCAATATATAAAATTATTTAATATTTTCAATCTTTTTTTATGATGTTTATAAAAAAATACTTTATGTAAACAATTTTTTATCATGATGTAAATGAATTATTTTTATAATCATAATAAATATTTTTTAAAATATAGAAAAACTACTTAACTTAATTTAGAAAATATAATATAATTTATATCAGTAACTATTTGTTGAAAAACACAACTGATTCATAACTGAGATTAAAATTATGTATAGAGTTAAAATTTTAATGGATGAAAAAAAAGAAAAAAGTTATATTTATATAATTATATCAAACGAATTTTTATACAGCAACTGTAGATAATTACTTAGCCATGATGTTCTAAAAATATCGAACACAGAAGCCTAAAACATCACGAACTATATACTCTATAGAATTTATATTATTAATATTAAAATTTGTATTAATACTTTTATTTAATAAATAAAACGATTTTCTGAATATTATTTTACATGTATTAATTATGTAATATAATTAAATAAAATCCTTTGCTTAGTACATATAGCTTTTACTCATATACGACTATATATACCTAGATTAAAAATCTACTAATATTTCAAATCAGATATTTTAAACTTAACGTATTTAAGTATACAATAATAACAAACTATCTTGTTACTTATTCTACAGTGCTAAATATAAATACACGTATTGAAATTCGTCTATTGAAAAAAAGACTAGATATAAATATTCATCATTTTACTATTCTTTTCAATAATACCTTAGATGAAAATATGATTATTTAAATGATTAAACTTGACTTAGAAATCAATAAAATATCTCAAAAACCTTTGGATTATTGTGTCATAGAATATTGGCAGAAATTTAATATTCTTTAGTAATCACGTAATAGAATTCTTAAATCATTGATAGAAACCATATATTTTTTCACAAATTTAATACTCAACAACTTATTAATAAATAAATAAATATTATTTTTATTTAGATTCGTGTGACTTGCTATTTAAGTATATAGAAGTTGATTAAAATTTTTCAGTATCTTTAATACTTATAAAAATACTTTACTGAGTAAAATAATATACTTTCATTATACACTAGATATATTTAAATACTTACTATACCATGGGTATTATAGAAGCGTCTATTGAATTATATTCTAAAAATTATAAGAGATGATAAAAACGTAAACATTATAAATTTCAAAATTATCGTTGTATTATGTATTGCTAATCGATAATTGATTCTATTATTTATAAATTATTAGGAAAGTAATGAATATTTTAACAAAAAAATGTAAGCTTTAAGAAATTGTCAATAATACGAACTAGTTCACTTGTTTTTAGAATTAATAAAATTTTTTTCTGATTTCGTTAAAATATCTTTTACGTTCAATATTAAAAGAAAATATGAAAACCTGTAAATCCAAATACAAACAAGCAATACATGTTACACTAAACTTTCATATGAATACTACAAAAGGTTGTATTTAAATCAATGTATCGCTCATTAAATTAGTATAGTAATTTTATTTATTAGAAATACTTCTATGAATAATCATATTCTCAAAATTGCTATTATACATTTTTGAAGTTTACATTTTAAAGTTTAAAAAATAGTATTTTATGGTAAGCTGTCTCTATCACATTGTTTAAATACGAGCGTTCGAATGATACTTAACTAGAGATAAAGTTGTCGACTTTAGTCTAACTTTTATGAGTGTTTAATGAGAGCAGACACATTTAGTTTTGTAATCATTTTAGTTGACCTTGTATATTTTTAAAAACAAAAATTAAATAATGTATTTAGTATGAGTTACGGTAGCAACAAATTATTTTATCGTTTTAAACCTATATCAATAATTTAATATTCGTATATTGACACAAAAAATTTTTAATTATAACTAGTTAACAAACAAACAAAGAAGAGATATTGTATAAATTTTATTCACTGATGTCATAAATGCTTTTATTTTAAAAGTTTTAAAATAGGGTAAAAATTTTTTTTAGATATTTTCCAATTGTCGAGTAAATAGTATACATTATAATAATTATTGTATAAAAAGTGCAAAAACTATTTATGCATTAAAAATACATTTTAAATATTTGCATAGTAATTATTACAGATTTAATTGAATTTTATAAATAATCTCTATTTTGTATTAAAAATTAAAAATTTAATATATTCTCTATGTATTTAAAAGTACACATACTGTAAGGTCTGTATATTTTATACGGTATACTTAATTTTGTTGTGATCTTTGATGAATATATATTATATAATAATAAATCCTTTCTTAAATTGTTAAAAAAATTTTTCTTTATCAGAATCTTTTTAACAAATTTATATATTATTTTATAGAATTAATAATATTGTGAATACTTGAAAACAAAAATAGTTTTGGTTCTGTAAAGGAAAAAAATATAAATATAAATTTAAATTAATGGATTTTAAATAAATAAACTTATTAAAAAAATAATTTTATATAGGATCTTCTAAAGCTAAAACTAATAAATGATGTTTTACCCAATAAAATATCTGAACAAATTTATAAATAACACTTTATACTAAAAATTTTAATACACTTTTTCCTATTGTACCATTTCTCTTAATTTTAGTTTAGATTGCCATTGATAAATAATTAATTTAATTAAAAATAATTTACATTCCTAAAAGGACTTTTCTTACATAAACAGTTTTTTAAATGGCTTAAAAATTATCCTGAACGTACTTTTAAAATATTTGATGTCACACATTCATTCGAGTTGTATAGAAAATACTCAGTTCGCCTTACACGGTGTTTTTTAAATTAGCCAAAGATTATTTCTTGTAATAAATGACCTAATATATTTTTTAATTCTAATGTATTCAAACATAATTTCAAACTAAAATTTTTTTTAATATCTGAAGTGCAATAATAAGTTCATCTTTAGACATGACATTATTTAAAAATTTTTTTATGGTTTCTCTTTAAAAATAATAAAATAAATATAAAGTTAAAAAAAAGTGACAAATATATATTTTACACGATAAAATCGTATTTTAATTTATTTACTTAGTTACAAGAGACTAATATTTTATAATGTAGACATACATTATTTAATAATCAATATTTACTTTAAGAAATGCAATTAATTGTGATAAATCCAAGGAATAGATCATTTATTTAAAACTAATAAACAAAATAATCTAAACTAATAAACAAAAAAATTTCCATGTAAGATGATGTACAAATATTTTAAAATATTTATTTTCGTAAAAACATTCAATATTAAAATAAAAACATATTTTTTTACTCGAAGTTTTTCATGAATAGAGAATAGATAATAATTAAAAATTTCAATTCTTTAATAATAAAAATATTTCTAAAAAATGGAAACTATTTTAAATATTAAATCAATAAAGTAATTAGTGTTATAATTATAAAAGTTATATTGAATACTGACTGACTCTTTAAATAGTTTTTGTATCTAACTTTAAGAAGTTATTTATAGATATATAAATAAAAGAGTTGTGTAATCAAAATTTAATATAATCATAAAGAACAATTCATTCATTTCATTATTTAAAAAAATTTTTTTTTAAATGGTTATATTTAAGGTCTTTCAGAATTTAAAAATTAATCATTTTAAAATTATTTTTAAATTGAATGTAATTTAATATATATATATATATATATTAACTTTAATACTATAATAAAATTTGATTTTTTAAATTATATTATTCATAAGAAATTTATGGACAAATATTATTATTATTCTTGATTACCAATCAAGTTATTTACAAACTTTGAATTCTTGCATAATTATAAACTTTTATATGATAAAATAATATTACTTAAAAATTCAAGTTTTCATAAAGCAGCAAATAAAAGTTTATCGTATTTATACATATACTACTATAAAACATGGAATTTTATAAAATCTTACAAAAAAAACTTATTTTTTTGAAGAAGAAAAATTTAAACAAATACATGTTAAATAAAAATGGTGTAGAATATTAATATTATTGAATGATAAAAGGATTTTATACATAACTTATTAAAAAATATTAATAACAATAATACTTCATTATTTCATCTGTATAGACAGTATTGCTAAAATTATATTTAAAAATTTTATCTTATAAATAAAAAATTTGGTTTTCTATAGTATTAAACAAAAAAATTCATAAATAAACATTTTTAAATAGGTAAAACTTAGAAATTAAATTTTTTATTTATTTTTCACTAAATAATTAATAAAAATATTTTAAATTCTTTAAAAATAAAAGAATACTAAACAATTACTGATTATTTATATTATATTTTGTACTGCCATTATCTAAATTTCATTTCAAATAAACTATATACTACGTTTATTGTAAGTATCACTGCATCAAACGTACTAAAATTAAACTGATGATAATCAAATTTACTATTAAATAACTTATTGAAAAAAGCTTGTAATGTATATAATCCACGAATTTTTCAAATGAATTTATAAGATAGGAAAATAAATAGTAAAATGAAAATCTTTCATTAGAATAAAGTATTCGCAAAATTTGTAAGAATTTTATCTATGTTATAATTCATTATATACTTTGATAATTATGATAAAACTAGATTAATGGATATTGATCAAAATTTTTTTAGCACTTTTTACTTTGAATTACAAATTTTTTTACTGTTTGATTGAAAATTAGAATAATAAAAATTATATTTTTATATTTCTTATTAATAAAATTCTTGTGATATGTGATTACTATTTTTTGATACCATAATTTCATTAATAAAAAAATAAAATAAAAATTTTTTAAAAAAAGTAAAAAAATTATTGTAATTATATTTATTTTTATATATAAGAAGAACATAATAATTATTTTTAGGTACATAAAAATTGATTTTTATTTTTTCATTTATAGCTATCACAAACTGTTATTAAAGTAAAGAAATTTTTAACTTATGGATTTAATAATTATATTTCCTTTAATAATACTGACAGAATATAAATATTAAAATAAAAATCTATTAAATTTAATATTCTATAATTCATAAATGAATATTGTAACCTTGATTTATTCATGGTGTAGTATGAATATGTATAATTATGTAATACGAGTCATTAGTTCATAAGTCAATAAAATATGCAAAGTGTGTAAGAAAATATCCTTATGAATACTATTTAAAAAATAAATAGAAACGGATCACTGGTTTATTATATTAACACAAATATCATACGAGAATTATTTAGATGTTACATAAAATTTATCTTTATTTCGTTAGTGAAACATCAACGTTTTTATTACACCATACATTTAATAATATTTATAACAATTTTTAATTGTTTTATTTTCAATTATAAAATAGAATTTCAATTAACAAAGATTTTTTATACTTACGAAAAAAAATAATATCATACGAAAATTATTTAGATGTTACATAAAATTTATCTTTATTTCGTTAGTGAAACATCAACGTTTTTATTACACCTTACATTTAATAATATTTATAACAATTTTTAATTGTTTTATTTTCAATCATAAAATAGAATTTCAATTAACAAAGATTTTTTATACTTACGAAAAAAAATTTTATGCATCATATTTATTTAATTTTTAATTGCTGCTCTCAATAAAATAAAAAATGTAAAAATTTTGTATTATATAAAATTAAATTTGTTCGTTTTTATTTGTTATTGTTTTCACTGTAATTATGAATTATAAGTTAAAAAAAAATTTTTTTTTAATTAAATAATTATAAAATATGAATTTAAATAAATTTAAAATATTAATCAATTAAATTTTAGTTTTTATATTTTTCATACATTGAATCTAAATAAAAATCATTTTCATTAATTTATAAAAAATATATATATTCTTTGTATATTCAAAAAATTCTTTATTAACAATTAAGATGTATATTAAGTTTTATAATATAAAGTATATATATATTAAAACACAATCTTTCTGAATATACGATTTATTTATATGTAACTAATAAAGTTAATAATAGTCTATTATTAGATTAACACATTAGAACATAAGAATATTAGATAAATAAATATACGAATTATTATTATATACTAATAAACACTTTGATAAAATTCAGAAAACAATTGATTTTCATCAATATACATATTTATATTATGCATGTAATAATTAACTATAATATAACATTTTAACGACGATTTATATAATCTTAAAATTGCTGCGATATTTTATATGTTACGCTTTTTACTATTTATATCCAAAAAATATTTGGATTGACAAGAGGCAAATTTGTTTAATACACATTAACATTCAGTTACTGATATAAACATCCTTTTATTTTTTTATAATATTTAACATATTTATTAATAATATTTGAACTTTTTATAAAGTCCATTTTTCTCTGACCAAGTGAAAATTATTTCAAGTTTTTTTTATCTTACTTAATAAAAAATATATATTTAAAAACATGAAAAATATTATGTCATTTTAAAAGGCTGTAGAAGCGAGAGATGCAACTACCTTTTTCATATCCATATAAGTAAAGCGCTTTAAACTACTTAGTATGTACCGCATTTATTTTGTAAGATTCTTCATTCTTTTGATTGCGAAGTAAAGATGATGAAAGTCTTCTTTTGAAAAGATAAGCCATTTCTTCATGACTTGATTCTAACTCATCTTTATTTTATAATATTACATGAATTTGAATATTTTATTTTTTTTTATAATTTTTTTATATTTCTAAAAATCTTTGAAGTTTAAAATTTTTTATATTATGTAACTTGTTTTTTTTATATTATGTCTAATTTGTTATAAAAAAATTCACTTTTAAAAAATTACCTGTTTTATTAATAAATTAATTAATTACGACTAATAATACAGGCGAAATAGAATTTGAATTCATAAAAATTAGTATAAGAATTACATATAAATATATAATAGCGGTTCTTAATAAGCAATAATTTACATAACTTATACAGTAATATATCTTGAATTAGATACGGAATCAAATTTAAATAAAATTTATTCGGTAATATTTATAATATATATAAAATATATAATATTATAAAAATATAAAATGTTTATAAATCTATGTATACATATATATTGATATTATAGCCATATATGTGTGTCTGTAAAATTAATTTTTTCTAAAAAAAAAAAAAATATTATTGTTTTCTTAATATTATTCTCGAATTAAAACGAAATTGAACTTATAATTTTTATTTGTGAATTTAATATAAGTGATATATGTTAATAGTTAAATTTAAGACTTAAGATTATACTTTAAAATTTTATTTTTAGTGCAAACTGTAAAAAGTTTCATTACAACACATGTATACTTGGTAATATAAAACTCAATTTTCTAGTTTATTTAATTTAATTATTTAATTTATTGAATTCTCTTAACAAATTCCATCGAATTCATCAAAACTCTGTGAATCTTTTAAAATAAACTTTAAAAGTTCTTTTAAAATTCCTGCATTGTATTAATCTATTGCATATTTTCAAAATTATCCTATATTTTAGTATTAATTAAAATATGCATAAAGTCATATAGCTATACTAGTAATAAAAAAGATAAATTTTCAATAAAATAATATAATGAAAAAAATATATATTTTTACGTAAAATATTAAAAATATAATTAATTTTTTTCATATTTATAAAGTAAATATAATTATCAAAAAAATTGAAAAAATGTTTTTAAATGTTTTTAATATCAATTTTAATATAACTATTTGATATAAATATTATTATATGCTGGTTAATAAAATAAATTACTGTATATAATCATCTAGAAATTTTTCAAGAAATAATTGAATTTATCAAAGTTATAAATTACAAGTTGTTGTTTTTTTTCTAATACATAAATAGAGACACATATAAATATACATTAATTTAATATATAAAATTAAATAATTTTACATTTAATTAATAAACTGTTTCTTCTTTGAAATCATGTTAATTTTCAATAAATTCAACAGTATGAGAAAAAACAGTGGAAGGATAATCAATATTAATCAAGATAAAAAATAAAAAAATGCATGAAAGCAATATACTTATATTTTTCTTAATCTTTCAAAGTTAAATTTATAGACTATAATTTTAAATCTAATTATATGTATTAATTTATTTGCCTTAGTATATAAAATATGGTAAAAACGCGTATATATGTATATTTTTTTTAAGTATTTTTGGCCACATACTGTTATGTATACAGCATTGTTGAAATTTAAATAAAAAAAAATTTTTTAATTGCTAATTTTAAAGGAATATGTATTTAAAATTTTTTAAAAATAATTACCAAATACAGAAGTTGATATAATGAGCATAAGAAAATATAAGCTATGAAGAATCTACTCTAACTACCGAACACTATATTTAAATTACTTGAAAATGTACATAGATATTTAAAGAGCATCTTCGTAAATCAGTAATTTTATAATAATTATAATAATTATTAATAATATCTATAAAATGATTGATAATCGGCTTCATGAACTTATATTAAAGATAACCTTAGTCACCACTTAGTTTAATTAATATAAATATAGCAGCACATTTAAACATACATACTATTTTATATACTGTATGAGTATACTTCAGGCTGAATATCTATATGAGCATCAATAAAATGCATTTCAAATGAAGACTGGTGACGCGTAGACGCAACAGCTAACGGAGAAAGAAATTAATATTTTGCAGACAAAAATATTGCATAGAGGTGTAGTATATAAATAAAAAATAAATGACTTTGAATAAATTAATAACCACACTTATTTAAATTATTTTATTTATTATTTCATTTACCTTTATTTAAATAAAAGTACTATATAAGATTATTTTTTTCAAAAGCACATTTTCAAAATTAATGCTACAGATTAGATGAAATATATTCAATTAATCATTTTCAAATTTTACAAAAGTTATTAACATTATGGTATAATATATATAATTAAAAAATTATTGATAATATTAATTAATTAATTAAGATAATTTAATAAATTGATAACATTTTTTATTAGAAAATTTTCTCTTGATTAAATATAGAACAATTGCATAAAAAAAATGAAAACTTTTTTATAAAAAGAAAGTTAATATTGACTAAATTACGAAATTATTTAGATAAAAAATAAGAATCTATACTATTTTGAATAGATCATCGACTAAGTAGATTAACCAGTACTATTATATTTTATGTTATTTACAATTTAAAAATATCAGTTAAATATAATTTTGAAATTGAAGATATAAGCAAATCATAAAATCCATATTACTTAAAATAATAAAAATATTGGTAAAAGTTCTTTAAATAAAAAATTCATATTGATTTAATCATCTTTCTAATATTAGTTCTTTGATAGTAAGCATAAATTTTTTAATTTTATACTTGTATTTATTAATAGTCTATCTACTTAGGTGTATCAACTTCGTATTATTTTTGATGAGTTAAATTTTTTAAGTAAAATTTTAAATAAACTTGATAAATAATGTATTAATATACAAAAACATCAGTTATTACATATATATTTCACTTACATGTACATCAAATTCAAACTAACTGTCGCAGTTGACAAATATCTACACATACATTATCAGTATTATTGCGAATACATAAAACAAAACTATTAATACGATACATTGCAGAATGTTAAAAAATTCTCCTAATTTTAATATAATTAAATACAAATAGTATAGTTAAATTATCTGTACTTAATTTGTATAAAAGATATGAACTAAAGTTAAATAATTGTTTTCCACGTGAGAATGTTAAAAAATAATTGTTAATTCTAATATTTAACTGCATAGTAAAACACAAGAGCTAATATGTAATAATTACAGATTTAAGAAGGCTTATTTTTGGATTTTTTAAGATATTATGTGCTAGGAGCGCCTATTTGATTAATGTAAATTAATTTGAATATCATGCGTAAAGAAAAAATTGCTTGTAAATTTAATTTTTTTTTTAATAAAGAAAAAATTTACCTAAAGTGAAACAAATTATAAGGCTTGATCATGCTGTTCATCATCTTTAAACAAAATATTTGATGTATAGATATTTCAAATTTTAAACTTTCCTCAAAATTAACTGAAAAATATATTAATATTCAGACATCTAAAAAAAGAATTAATATTCTTCAAATTTTATATATATTTCTTTGTGTAATGATAGTATTATTATTTGTTTATAGTAATAGGCTCATGGTAGAACTTAATTAGTAGTAAAATATAAATGAATATTAATAAACTTTTATTTCAAAAATTTTATTTTTAAATTGCTGTTACATCTCTTGATTTTAATTTATGTAGATTACCTACAAAGTTTAAACTTCATTTTTCTGATGAAATCTAAAAATAACGAAAACATTTTCTATTATTGGTATATTTTATTATTATTTTCTAATTTATTTTTTTTTTGTAATGCATTATTTATAGAACAATTTTATGTTTATAAAGTTCTAAAGTTCTAATTTGAAACCACATTTTAAAGTAAATATACTAAAAATACTTTTTGATATGAAATATTTAAAATAGCTTTTACTATAATTATTATATAAATCTTTATTATTTTTTTTTCATTTGAATAAAGTAAATAAAGTAGCATGATTTTAATATGGAATTAAATAATTATAAATACGGTCTAATTCATTGTGTAAACTTTTGTATCTACTATAATAAAATATAATAATAATTCTTTTATAAATTCTATTTTCAAAAATACAATGTTTTAATACTGTCAATTTATAAACGCAATTTCACAAATTTGTAAAAAGTATATCTATTCACATTTAAATGCAAAGTATATACGGTTATTAAAACTTGAACACTGAGATATAGTTTCATACTTTTAATTAAAATTTATATAACTATCTTATGGACGATAATAATTATTACTAAATAATATTTTGAATTGATTAGTTCATATAACACAAAATGTTGCTTTTTATTAAATTTTTAAAATATATAATAAATAAAAAAATAGTATTACAATGGTGAATATGTATAATACAAATAATGAATTAAGAGATTACATTTTAATTAAAAATATATTTTAATATTATAAAGTTTTTTATTTTTTCTATTTTTTACTTCTTAAGACTAATAAATATGTTTTATTATTACTCTAAATTTTTATAGCAGGGTCTGCGAAATGCGAGCACTAAGAATTTGGTTTGCCTTCATCGCCTCGTTCGTGAAATCGTTTTACTTAGCATCGAATATGTCAAGTATATCACCAGCAAAGTCAAATAGCACTTCATTTATATTTAGATTCCGTCAGTTTGAGTATGTTTAGTAATCCATCTTTTTTTAAATTATAAAAGTTTTATTCTTAATTTTCTTGTCGTGTTTTAATTTACTTTCTATTTATGGTATTTTTGAAATTTCTCATATAAATCTTGAAAGATTTTAAATGATTTTTAATTCAAATTGTTATTCGTATACTTAAGTATACTTTTCGTAAATATTAATCCTCTATAAATATTTATTTATAGTTGTTTTCCTGTGATATATCAAATTTAGCATTGTTTAAAGATAAGTTAACCAAAATGAGGTGATCACACCAACCTATTTATACGCCTGAAGAAAAGTCAGTTACCTAGATTTTTATACTTTTTGATCAATAGCAAGATACAGAGCATATAGCTTATAATAATTTATAGAAGTTTACAGGAACATATGTAAACAGAACATACATAACAGAGATTATGTGGTCAATACCCATTTTTACATATATTAGAAGTTTTAGATCTACCAAATAGCACTGAGTTAAAAAAGTTAGTCATTATTATACAGTAGTAATAAATAACAAATAGGCCGGTATCGAATTAGCATTCAGTCAATACATTGTTGAAAAATAACTTATTTTATGAAAATTAAAAATATTTTAAAGTAATATTAAATTCTAGTAGGAGAATGTGATTAACTACATTATTTCCTAATTATTAAATGGCAAAGAATTCATATAGTATACTATTTGAATAAAGCCTTTTATTTAAGAGAATTAACACTGACCTTTTAAATATAAATTAGAGACGAATATCTCGTTCTGAATTTAAAAAGCTCCTTAAAATTTTGATTTTTTATTAAACGTTGTTGCACTTAAAACATCTAGGGAATTCGCGTATATTTTACAGGCAGTATTAAGTAAATGAATTTCACTTTTAGTTTTTTATTTTTTTTTAATAAAGTATTTATTTAAATTTTAACAAATTTATAATTAAAAATTATTACATTTATATTCAGCTCGTATAATTACAGCATATGCAAGTATTTTTTAGTATAATTATAATTTTATAAATTACACTTTTTTATATTAATGATTCACAATTTGAACTTTTTTCGAACATTAAAATATTCAAAAAAAAACAGATTGAAGTACATATTTTTTAAATTTTTTAATAATTATACTACGTATTCTGCATTATACTCCGTATCGGTTGACGAAATGCATGACATTTATCTCAAAATAATTTAATTTCTCACTTAGCAGATCTAGCTTTGTATAAATAAGGAGATAAGAGTAAAAATGTTTTATGATTGTGAAATTACACACCTGAAATATCTTTTTATGGTACCAGCGTGAATATACAAAACGAAAAATTTCTAAATTCATATAATTTAGCAACTTTTCGTAGTTTGAATTATAAATGCTTATCATATATAGTAAAAACAATTTTATATTTTTTTTTATTAAACGTATGTATTTACTTTAAACTTAAAGAAATATTTTATATAAATTTAAAGTCTATTATCTATTTTAATAGCATTACTTATTTGAAATAAATTGTAGTAAGGTTTACTTGAATATAACAATTACTAACACTTGATCTATAAATGTACATAATGCGCTATATTATTTTTGAAAAATTTGAATAAATTTTATTATACAATAAAAAAATGATTTTAAAAATATTATTATCTATTATTCTTATGCAAATATTATTTACATAAAAGTTAAATATTATTTATATCATTTTATTTATTATTATTTAAAATTAACAATAATTTTTTAATAATATAAAGTGAAATTAAAAATTTATAAAATTTTTATACATATATATATATATATATATAATTTATGAATTATATGAAAAATAAATACTTAACAAATTAATAAATAAAATTTCATATACTTACAAAACTCAAAAAGTGCATTTAATTACTGTTTATTGAAAATCATAAAATTTTTTCAAATGTTAGTTGAATATAAAATTATTTAATATTATATTTTTACTTATAGTATAAGTTTATTATTATTCTATCGAAGAAATTTATATTTTTAATTAACATAGGAACCTCAAATATTTAAATGTATATTACAAAAAATTTAAGTTATTTAATAAATCTTGTAAATTTTATTATTTTAAAATAAATAATAATTTTTTTATTTCCTAATAAATATTACTAATTTGAAATATGTAATTATAATAAGTTTTGTAATGTATTGTTCTATATGCATAGAAAAATTAATTATAATTATAATTATAATCTCATGAATAGATTTATTCTCGCATTATGTATCTAGTTTAAAAGCTTATTAGTTCAAGGAAATTACTTAAAATTTTATGAAATATATATGACTATATGTATAATTGTATATAAACGTATGTGCAAAAAATTTTATTTACCTCATAAGATGAATATATTTGTTGAAATCAAAGTAAATTTAAATGAAATAAAAAAATATTTAAATACTTGTCAAATTGATACAAGTAAGTATAATTTATATAAAAAGCAATTTAAGAAACTTATAACCAGTATTTTCCATACATTTTTTAATAATTTTGACTTCAACTTTGATACTTTTTAAATTCGAAATATTTACAAAAACATTAAAAATTTGAATTGAATACTATAAATTTGCAGTTAATAATTATATATTTTATAGTATCATTTAATCACATAAATTTTATTTTATTTATGAAAATATATATTAAATAATTTTTTACATTAATAAATTATATTTTTACATAGAATAATAATTATTTTTTTAGATGTATATATATAATATATTTTTTTTTTATTTTGTCTTATTTTCTTTGCCTGATGATCTCGGTGACATGAAGTTCCACCTTGTTCTACTTGTTTAGATTTTCTAAGTCTTTTAATTTTTTTTTTTTATTGTCATTACACCTGATGTATTAATTAAAATTATTCAATTTAATAACAATATTTATATTAAGTAAAGCAATTATAAGCAATTTATTTCTTTTACTTACAATTAAGTATTTGCCATAATTCTCTTCAACTGGCACAGATTTTTTAGGTTTGCTGTACAAAATATATAATTTTGTATTACTTTGGTGTATAAGATTTAATTAAATAATATATATAATATTTATATATTAGATAAACAAAAAATATTATTCATTTCTATTTTTCATTGTTTTATTAAAAACTAATTTTATTAATATAATAATGTTGTATCAAATAACACAATTTTTAATAACTATTTATGTTGTACTAATAAATTTACATAAATCATTGCTTTGAAATTTATTTAATAAGCATTTATTATTTAAAAATCAGTCATAGGTATTATTCGTAGATAATACATTTTTTAAGTATAAATTCATTTAAAGCATTATTTTATCTAAAACCATTTATATTAAATTACTTACATTTATAGAATCAAAATTATAAACATAAAATTTTATTGATTTATATATATTATATAAATGTTGAATAAATGAAATTGTAATTTATTCAATAATTAATTTAAATTGTACATGATCTAGTTTTATGTACATATCGATCAATGATGTATTAATAATAGGTGAATTAGTATTTAAGACATTTTTATTTTATATAAAAAATTTTTCTATTTCATACTTAATAAAATTAAATAATAACATTATATAAACAAATATTGCAATTCTATACAATATATTATTTTATGAAATGTTATGAAATTTAATTATATAAAATGTATAATAAAATTTAAAGTTAAAAATAATTACATTTATTGTGATTTTGAAAGGAACATAATTATAAAATGTTAATAAAAATTTAATTTTAATATGTTTGAAAATTATTACGTTTTATAGATTCATGAAACATTTTATAAATTAATATATTATGGTAAAAAAAGTAAACTACTCCAATAGCTAGTTTAATACAAAATACTATACGTATACTAGATATTTTAAATACCATACCTTTGTTCTATTTTTCTGTGTTTGTAAAAAAGTTTAGTTAAATAAATAGATTCTGATGAAGTCTTATCAAATAAACGCAAATGTAATATTCTTTGTGATTGGTTAAAAATATTTATATTTTTGAACCATATCTATGAAACAAAGTTAATATAATATTCAATAATTTTATAAATAATTTTAAATATATTTTCTTAATTATAGATTTTTTTTAAATACTTACAAAATCAAAATATTGCACTATGAACCAAAGCCATAAAACTAATTGTTCATAAGAAGATTGATATTTGTAAGAAATTAATAAATTTTTTGGAAGAAGTATCACATATAAAATTATCCTGTAATATAAATACTATTATTCTCCAGTTAATGAAATTTTTTAATTTCATTCATTTATTCCAAATGTAGTTACTTTAATTACCAAAATAAAGAATATATTATGTACATTATTTTAACATAGATTTGTTTAACTTTTATTGGCCACTTTAAATATAATATTCGGCAACAATCCAATATTAATATATCAGTTGCTTTAATGAGAAAAACATTACTAATAGGTGGTTCTAAACTGTAAAATTTAACTTATGTATACATACGTTTATATATTCAGTTTTGAAAATATAATAGTTTGTATTAAATTTCTATTAAAATGATAAATTATTGTCATGTATTACTTTTTTCGAAACATTCCAAATATAAGCATTATAAATAGGAAATTTGAAAATCCATTTAGCCAATTATTATTTATAAAAACCATGATTCCACAATAATGTAAATAAAAACTTTTAAAAATCGTAACAATTAATTCTGGTTCTAAAAATGAATTCCATAAAAATATGGTATATAAAATAATAATACTGATAAAACCACAAGTCCATAAAACATTGCAAATTCGATTTCTATGTATTAATGAATAACCTAAATTGCGAAAATATACCTAAAATGAAAATTTATGTTATTTATTTTTTAATCGTATAATCATCTAATATCCATACATTTAGACACTTTTGATGAAATGAATATAGTATAGTCCACATTAATATCATATATATGATTATAATTTTTTCGTTAATGATTTGATTTCTATTTTCCATAAAATTATGGTTTTGCTTTATTTTTAATTGTAGGGTTAAAGGAATATTCATCTTCCAATAGAATAAATTATTCAACCATTGTACACAACTACTTGAAATATTATAAAACATTTTAAGATATAGATTACCTGAAAATTAATTCATAGAAAAATAAAAATATAACTTGAATGCTAAAGAAATATTTTACTTAAAAAAACTATTATACAATCATTTTACCCGACTCTTTTTAAATCTTTTAAAATATTTAGTAAAATATTTTATTTTAATCTATTATAATAAATACTTTTCACTGTATTTTAAAAATATATTTTAAAAAGCATATAAGAATTTCTTACTGGTAGTTACTGACACTTTTCAAAAATTTAGATCTAACCCCATCAAAACAAATGTATCCAAATATCATAATAATAAAATATTTACGTAAAAAATTAGCTCTATTTTTCAGATTTAAAATTTATCTTAATAATTAACATACAAATCAAACAAAAAATAGTTAATCGATAAAATAATACCAAAGTTAATACTAATTTAGAAGTAAATTATGTTTGTTATGTAAATAGTATGTTTATAATGCTATTTTTGTGTAAAAAATCCTTTACAATAAACTCAAACAATTATTAAATTAAATTTTTTATTTTTTTATTGATAATTAAAATATATTGGTGATGCTTAAGATAAACAAATATTTTTTAAAATATGCCGGGGTGTTGTCTCAAAAAATTGTATTACTAGCTAATTTATAAATAAATACACAGAGATTTCTAAATTCTAGTATCGAAATCGAAATATCGAATGTAACATAACCAATTTAGTGCCTGTTTACAATATACGTGCCTCTGAAATGTTTATTATTATAACTTTTATTTTAACTTTACATATGTTTATTAATAAAACATAAAAAGTAACGCCACGTATTACTGTACATATCATAATAAAAGTATCTTAGACTAGCATCTTTATTGACAATAAATGCTGGTACACTCTTAAAATATATAACTGTACTTTCAACCTGTTGATTGAGCTCAAGCAAATCAAGATGCAATTCTACGTTGTTCAGCGTCAATTGTAAAATTATAGGATCGTTTATATCCTTGAAGAAAATTTATTTTATATATGTTATTTAAAGAAATTCATGATGCTTAACCATTAGAATTTTGTTTGCAGATAAATGGAAATGCTTTCTTTATTATATTACTTGTTACTAGATATTAGATTGTTATAATTACACTATTATCATATATCTTTTGAGATTAGGTTACAATTTTTTATATTTACAAGTGAGTATTTCTATAAATAATGGATAAGTTGAAAAGTTTTTTCAATGGAGAAGAGGATAGTATTGAAGAACAAAATGGAATTATTGCAGAGGTAATTTTTTCAATTTAAATATATTTAGCTTTATTTTTATATTTGGTATACAATGCAATATAAAAATAAAGTTTTTGAAAAAGTTTATACAAATATAACCTAATAACAATCTACAAAAAATTAATTTATTAAATATGACATAAAGTTATTGGAAAACATAAAATTTAAAGTATTTAATTTTTGAAGAATTTAATAATTTTGTTAATTTAAAATTTTATATATATTTGTTTAAATTTATAAAACAAAGGTTACTTCATTATTAACTTTTTATTGTATTTAAATCAAATTTTTTTGTATATTGAATTAGTATTAATTCTTTATGAATTTTAAAGTTTAATGTAATAATATTATAATGAATATGATAAAATTATAAGATTATAATAAATTTAATTTATAATTTTATTTGCAAGTCTGATACGGATTTTATGGTAAGATTATAGAACTATTATAAATATGTGAAAAAGAAAACAAACAGATTAAATTATATTTCTTAGGTATCAGATGCAATGAAACTAAGCAGAGCTACAAGAATAAAAGGCTTTGTAATATGCTTTATAATTGGAATTTTATTATCTGTATTGGGTTCATTTGCTTTGTTTCTACGAGGTGGATTAACAATTTATGGAGTTTTTTATACACTTGGAAATCTAATTTCTTTAGCAAGGTACACAATTTATTTATAACTAATAGTTTCAAGGTATAAAATTAAATTTTTTTTCATTTTACAGTACCTGCTTTTTAATGGGTCCTGTTAATCAGATAAAAAAAATGTTTGCACCAACAAGGGTTGTTGCAACAATAATGATTTTTATTGCCTTTGCATTGACACTTTATGCCGCACTAGGAGTAAATTTATAAAATTTATCATATAATAATGTAAATTTAAAGAAATAAGATATTTTAAAATTCTTGTTTCAGCTTCACAATGCAGGACTTGCATTACTATTTATTATTATTCAGTCATTTGCAATGCTGTGGTACTCATTATCGTATATACCAACTGCAAGAAATCTTGTGAAAAAGACAGTCGAAGCATGTATTGCATAATTACAAAAATTTTCATATTTTTTTATTAAAAATTAAATAATTATGTAAGGTTTAAATATATTAATCTATTAAAAGTGAAAATGAAAAAAATTATTTTTATAACTTTTAAAATAAAATTAAAATTATAGTGCCAATAGTGCCTATAATTAAATATTTTTTTAATCGCATATATATCTATAACGGATTGTCAACTGTGTTGATATAATTAATATAACGAAAGTTTGTAATGGCCACTAAATATATCTTCAATCATTGTTACTTATTAATAATATATTGTTCAGTTTAATCCAATGGTTTATTTTAAAATATACTTAAATTTGTAATTAAATTTTGTAATAATCTTTTGCTTAATAGAAAAAAATTTAAGAGCGGTTAAAGAATGATTTCACTAGATGAAAATTTATTTCTATAACTTCAAAATTTATAATTTGAATTTTAAAAATTAATTTAATAAAATTAATTGTTTTTATAATATTTTTACATAAGTAATAGAAATTTCAGTTTTATTATTTGGCTTTATTTTCTATTTATTATTATATTGTTATCACATTTTACTCTATTAGATGTTTTTATGCTGTTTCGATGTACAAGTTGATGGTTCAAGGATCATTTTGAGGAAAAGATTTTTATAAGATTTATTTTTTTATTTAAAAACATGAAGTTTGACCTTTCTCAGGTTACTAAAATGCTTTTGAATTTTCGGTTAATGGCAATCATCTTAATTATTATATAATAAAGACAATAATCTAAACACTATAGCGTAAAATAAAATCAGTGTTGAAAGTATAATTTTGTAATCTAAAAATAAAATGCTTCTTTAATTAATTGTATTTGAACTAAAATACAACAGATTGGTAGCAAAAATAGTATCGGAATTGACGTATTAAAACAAATGTTTTATAAATTTTGTAATTTATCTATTTCTTTAAAACGGATAGAAAATTAAAAGTTCTTGTAGATGTATTAAAATTTTTTTATTTCGATAAAATAATTTTTTAAAATAACAAATTAAATAAAAATTTAGAATTTTTAAAAGTTTGAGAATATTAGTACGTGTACCATTAATGTACACATTAGCATTTTTGTTTGAATAATTTTTTAATAAAAAAAGTTTTTATTATTTTCTAAATATTATTATAAATAAGTTTTGAATATATTATTATTTAAAATAAAGAAAAGTAATAAAATTAATAAATTGACTTAGATGTATAACAATTTTTTTAAAAATATGCACATATTCAATTTGCGCAAATGATAATTTAAGTTTATCATTATTAATTTTAATTAATTTATTATTATTAATATTTTTAAGTTTAATAATTATGGTTAATAATTATTATATAATTTATTACATATTCCTAACTTTTCTTTAATAATTAAACATTTTCTATTATAAAAAATTATTAATTAAAATCGATTTTTTATTGTAACTTGAATTAACTTCGTTTTAGCTTTGAATAAATAGTTTTATTGAAAAATCTGAATATATATGAAAATATCTCATTTAAAAAATATTTAACTGTTATGAAATTTTATATTAAGTTATAAATTTATTTCAATTTAAGATATAATTATTTTCTGCGATTTATAAATATTTATTGGAAGTCCACAATTATGTAATAATATCAATAATTTTAGAATATTTTGTAAACAAAGAGCAAAAAATGTATAGTATTTATATTTAAGTTTTTTTAATATTATTATGTATAATATTTATACAAGATAGAACTGATATTACTGTAAAAAGTTTATAAAACATTTCGTTTATAAATTTGTATCAATAATTAAATATACAGCTTATAAAATTTTAATTTAGTATTATAAATTATTTTAAATATGTTTTCTCATCTTCTGTATATATATATATATGTATATATATATATTCTATAATGTACGCGTCAGAGAAAAACGTAGTAAAATGAATAACAACTGCCTATAAAACGAAAAAATATACACCGTCGTGATTATTGTAGTTAACTGTTTAAAAATATACGAATCGCTATTGTTAATTACGACACATAGAGGTGATGATAAGCATGACAAATAATTTCGAGATTTCTTGTACTCACTCTTGTAGTAATCGTAGTTGTGATTATAGAAATACTCGATGAATATCATTATAATACGTGTTTTCATATTTGTTTAAGCAATGTAAACGTGAACTTATTAAGTACTTTTTAATTTAGTCTTATACAAAAATTAAAATAATTTATTATAATTTTTTTTATAGAAATTTCAAATGTTATGATAACTAAGTATTACCATTGAAAAATTATCTAATTATTTTCATTGAAAATAATTAATTTCAATTAAAAGAATTGATATCGTATAAAATGCTCAACAAATTAATAAAAATTAGTTAATATTTAAAGTTAGAAACATTAAATTAAATATACATTAAAATCATTAATTTATTTAATTTTGAAAAAATATAAATTAATTTAATTAAATTAAAATTTTATTATAGACTTTAACACTTAGATAATAAAAATACCTAAATAAAATCAATAACTTGTAATTTTAAATATAATATAGGTTTTGTTTGCGCTTGACTAGTAATAACTTGTAATATATACACACAACATGTATAAAGTTAGTTGATACAAGTTTAGCTAAATTAAAACCAAGTAAAGATTGTTTCTTGTATAGCAAAAAAAAAATAAGAGTTTACTATTGATTTTATAAATTTTATTATAGATATATCTATATTGATTTATTATAATTAGAAAAAATGAAGTTACTATAAGAAAATTTTATTTAAATCCTTTTTTTTAATTAAATTAGAAAAATAATATAGTTATAGATGTATGTGTGTAACAACGACGATGTCGAATAAAACTTGAAGATCCAATCTTTTATACAAAAGTAAGAGTATAATCTATTATTCTTTCTCTTTACATTATTTGCATTTATATTTACTAGGTTTCTTCTGTGCGTATTCATTATTTATTTCTTTCATTCACTTTTTTTAATCAATTATCGCGCCTGTAATTTTGCTTACTTCTTCACCAAATTGTTGATACGCACTCGCGTTCTTCTCTGCGATGTAATGTTCGCTTGTTCTCTTTATCTTTATTCTGACTTCCATTCACATTATGAACGTGTATTGTATAAGTACAAACGAAGCGCTGAATTTGCATATCCAAAAAAGGAAGCACCTGCTAAGATATCGTAAGTTATGTTTAAAGAAAAACGTGTTAGAATGTCGTAAAACATATCGATATTTAAGCATTTTGAAATATCTTGCGGTTCAAACTTAACGGAATATGTTAAGTCGTTAAACTTAGATAATTCATAACAATACAGAGTTTGTCAAAAAGCGATTACATAAGATAGCATATTTTACATACGGTAATGATAGCTGCTTTTCACATTTCTAGTATACCAAGTACAAAATAAATTTGGGGTACATGACCTTGCTTGAAGATCCGGTAAACGAATTTTAGTATAGATTTTATAAGTTTTTTCTTTTAATTGAAGTTTGGTTTAAAAAAATTAGGCAAATGAAATCGTTTATAAAACGCGTGAGTAAGTAAAAATAAGTGAAAATATCTTCAGTTGAAATTAGTACCATAATTTTTCGCCGATATAGAAACTAGAAATGTTTTTATAATAACACAGGGGGGTTTTCTCAACGTAAAATTAAGAATTAATATGCAGTGTCTTACGTCTTGTGAATAAAAACGGAAAAATTTGAAATACTAAAAAAGTCTTACATCAGAAATAAAAGAATTACCGTGTATATAAGAAAAATTGAGAGTTTGAGCTCGAATAAAATCAAAGTTGTTGATATATTATAATTTCAAATCGAGAAATATAAGGATTAGCGCGAAGAAAACATGTTATCAACGAGACACTAGAAAAGAAGACTTGGATTATAAAAAACCGGGTCAGCTTAACAAATTTCACGCAATGTTAAATGACTAATTATTCTAAAGAGGAAGAAAAAGTTGATGTAACCTTTGTATAGAGTAATAGAGTTACAGTAGAGGTTACTCTTTGCCTGCTATTAGTCTCTAATAAACAACGCAATCTAGATTTTGGTTCTTTAGGAAGGTGTAGTATTTCGGCTGGAAAGGGGTTTGCAATTAATAGGATGAAGTTTTGCGCCTTTTTGGTCATTATGAAAGTATTTTACGATGGAATCATTTTGAGTGCAAAAGATCTAGATTCATTTGGTATAACAGTAATTTTACACGTAGATAAACTTTGGGCAGCACTTGATGGATGAATGCTCACCCCAATTTTACCACAGAAGTAATGGTTGAATATTTTCTTCATGTTTCGTTATCTCAGATTGAAATAGGCCGAGAAGATCACCTAACTTTTTTCCTTGTCTTAGCTAAGATAAACCCAGCGAGCCAAATATTTTTTATTAGAGAATTCATTAAAGATTTTTCCAAATTGATAAACATAAAAAATAACGCTTTTAATAGTTAAAAACCAATTGAAATAATGCTTCTAAATTTACATAATATAATTTCTAACTTCATTTCATGGTTCTAACTAATGTTTGTAAATATATTTTAGAATGAGGTTTCTCCTAAGTTATTAATAGTAATGAAATATTCATAATTTACACGAGTAGAACCTTGAATGAGAAGGTTCAACTCTCATGAAATAAAATACAATATCATTTAAAAAGAATTGTTTGATGAAGGAATTAAATTTGCCTATTGCAACGAGGCCGATATTTGATCATAGTAAAAATTTTAAACCGCTCGTAAGGAAACATAAAATTTAGAAATTATTAGACAAATCAAACTTTATCGCTCTGATAAAACTCGTACGTATACTACTTGTTACGCTAGACTATACGTTGATTTATACTTTTGCAAATAAAAGAGTATAATTAAACTAATAGATTGTTACAAATATTGTCGAATATTTGATATTTGTAACTCATTCTACGTGTTTCACACCTTTTGGTTTGTCAATACTATAATTCATTATACTCATCACACCTATTTATACATTAAATTATATCAAATATAGTATCTTAATAAATCATTCAGTAATTTATATTCGACTACTTTTAACCACTCCTAAACTATTATGTATTAAAACCAAGATGTTGTTTCTAATAATTTAATTAGGATTTGATACTATCTTTTTCTATTCAACGAACTTTTCATTTATATTTGGGTATGACCTATTTTCAAATAATTAAATTTGTATTTAAACACTTAATATTGATCTAATTATACGAGGATGTAATAACTTTTTTTATTCTCTGAGCATGTATTCGAGCTCTTTTCCTCATTCACGTTTCATGGACTAACTTAGCAATAATGATTCTACGTTGCTCACGATACGTCAAGGTTAAAATATTTATCAAACGTGTTCAACTTGTTCGGCCCAGTCGACATACATCAAAGTAATCTTTATAGAAACATAATATTTTTCTATGTATTGATTAAAAGAATTGCTTACCTACAACTTTAAAATCATCATTATTTGGTTACCTTTTTATAACTTGATGTAAACGAATCATTAGTTGTTCATTTAAACTTCTGGAACTATTTTAATTTGAAAATAATATATTATTCTGTAAAATATTTTGTAATTAATAATTTTACTTGTAAATACGAGCGTACCACGGTTTCGACTGCATACATCAATCCACTATGAGTTAAAAATTTACAAAAAAAAAAAAAATGAAGCAAACAAGTCTGATCTTTTTTTCATTTATTGCGTAAATCTATGAAAAGAATATGTAAGTATAATAATTTATTAAAATCTAAAATATAATAAGAAAATACAAATGATACTACGCAAAGGGCTTCGTTGATTAAAAATTCACCAAATGAATGCTGCAATACGGGTAGACTGTGGAGAAAGAATAAATAGCAGCCAATAAAAAAATTTTATTTAGTATAAAATTTTTTTAAAATACTATTCCACAAATATTAATTTTATTATATTTACATTATTTATAGTAGTAAGTATAGACATATGTAAAATAAAAATAATATTAATAATTATTTCTTATGTAATTAAAAAAAAAAAAACAATATTTATAATTTTAATAACTTTTAAATATAAACATGCATTATTATAATGAAAGAAAATATTTTATTTGCAAAAAATAATATAAATGAAATCGTTTATATTATTATTATTTTTTTATAAATACTTGATTTTTCAAAGTTGCAATTGAAATATTTTGAACGGTTTTAGTTTTCATTTTTGTTTACGTCAGTAATATAACAACGTTTACAGTATAAGATTTGATTTTTCCTATAATAAAATTTATATTAATCGAATACAATAGTGAAAAAATGATTGAAATATGTTAGATTTTCTACATCAAATTCATTATTTTTCAACTTTACAGAAGTAAAAAATTAAATATAAACTTTGTATGGTCATTTAAAAAAAAAGTAAAACTGATATTGAAATTTGAAAAGAAAGCATGGGAGTCACACTCAGCAAACTTTAGAGAATTAAAATTAATCTTAAAACAGTACAAAATTCATATTGATAAGTTTAATTTTAATTTTTTTTGCATGTTACTTTGTAATATGTGTTACGTATTGTTTGTATTTAAATGAACAAAGTATTATTAGTTCCAACGCATAGTGTAAATATTATTATTTTATTAAATTATATTTTAAAATTATTATTAATTATCGTCACATATTATAATTATTAATTCTAATTATTATTAATAACCACTGTTATAATTATTTCATAGAAGTATTACTGTTCAGAGCTTCTTTAACTATATCTGATACGCTTGTATTTGGTTAAACACACTACTGTGTATCTCGAAAATAAAAGATCTTAAGGGCCCTAGGGTTGGAAAATGGATCTCACCTATTATCAGTAGACAAAAACTGTGGAAGACATAATCTATTTTTGTTATACATAATTTTCTCTCATCCGCATTAGCATAAGAATATGTTCAGTAATTATAAAAAAGCATTGATTAATAATTTACTTATGATTGATTAATAAATAATAATTTACGGTGCATCTTTTATATTCATTTTTAGCTTGCAACTTATTTAAATTGATTAAAAAGAAACACTCGTAAAAGACATAATTTTTTTCTTATTAAAAATGATACGTCTACGTAGACATTAACCCTTTGTTATCCTCGATAAATAAGATGTTAAGAAATAATTTCGGAATATGAAATTCATTGGTGATTTGGAAATACAAGTAGGAAATGAATCTGATACCTTAAACGGATAAATGAAACAATACATAAAATTAAAACGCACTTATGGTGATTTCATACAGAAGTATTTTGTACACCTTAAACGTTAATAATATACTATAATTTAAATGTATGAAAAGTTTTTTAATTTTCTATAAAGTAATATAGCTATAATGCAGATAATTTAATATAAATATAGTACATTATTATTATCAAATTTAGTATTTGAAGTAATAGAAGTTTTTCGTTTTAGTATTTTAAATATAAAAATTAAAGTTTGCATGAAACCGTTTAATTATAAATGACTGCAATAAACTTATTTTTATATAATAAATTTAAAATTTTTTAAATGTATAGAAAACTACCATTTATAAAATTTGAAAGTTACAATTATTAAATTTAATTTCTTAAAAATTTGAATGAAGATAAATTATAAAAAAAAGATAATTTACTCATTTTTACTGATTATTTTTCAAACAAGTTTTTAAGAATACTAATTATTGTCCTGTAATTTTCACGTTTTTCCTTATTCTCATTATTTTTTATAATTATTTTACTATCAAGATTTAATATAAAATTTATATTTTTATAAATCAAATAAATGTTTAGTGTGATATAGTTTTATAAGTTATATATCATATTATATAACACATAAACTATATCAATTTTATAATAAAGTAAATAAAAATATCAGAAATAATTTATATTTATTACACTTAATGATTTATACATTTTAAAATTATATCTGACAATGTATGTTAATATGATTTCATATATTTTTTACATTTTTTGTTAATTTAATATGAACTTAGTATTTTACAAGTTTTAATTCTCGAAAATTTGTGCACATTTATAAATAGAATATTGGAACTCATATGATTTTTATTTCTTTTCTTGCTTAATTTCTGCTCCCATTATTATTATACTATATTTATGAATTATCAAGTCAAAAGTTTTTAGTTGAATAACTTGTAGAATAATGTTTTTAAGTTTTTATAAATAAATAAATAATATATGTACTATATTCTTATGCATAGGTAATCCTACAATTAAAATTTAATATATAATATATGAATCTTATACTTTCTTTATTTATGTATTTAAGATAATTCAGTGCACTTTGCGTAAACATACAAGAATTTAAATTATTGTCTACTTTTTCCATTAAATTTTCATTGTTCATATTAAATAATTTAAAAATATTTGTATTTATTTAATCTACATTGATTTTATCGCTATTTAATTGTGATAAATTATAGCTTATAATAGAATGAATTTATTTACTTTTACTAATTTATTTATCTCTTACGTATCAGGGTAAAATTATATAATTATTATACTATTTCTAATTACATAAGAAGTTATTTTAGACTTTAAAATACGAAATGGTATTAAAAAATTTGGTCTAAAAAAATTTGATGTGTAAATTTTTAGAACTAATTTTATCTAGATGTATTTTATAACCAATTATTTATATTAATGAATTAATGTTTTATGAAATTTTCTACAATCATTTTCTATTCAGGTGATCTCTTATATTTTATTTAATTTACTACTATACTCCGTTTACCCTAAGATAAAACTCTCTAGTTGCTATTAAATTTTAATCATTTATAAAAAATTGTACATAATCTTTATGGTGCACGACTTGATAGTTTAAATTTTATCCTATTTATTTATGATAATTGTAACATGATATAAAAGCGCATAAAAACTTATTTAGTAACTAAAGAAATTAATGCACAAAACACATAATAAATAAAATAAAATTAAAATGAATTTAAATGCAACATTTCATTACTTGAAATATTTTTAAAAAATTTTCAAATAATTTGTTGATATAAAATAAATGCATACACTATAATTTTAAAGAATCAATTCACTGACAAATTAGTATTACCATTAAATAAATACAGTGTATAAATATAAATTAAGTTTTATCAAAACTAATGGTTATGTTCAAAACATTCATCAATGTTTTAAATTTTATTATAATATTTATAGATATATGTTAACGATGAAAGCTACTACTAAAAGAAATTTTAATGATTTGCCATGCAGTCATTTTTATAATTTCAATAATTAATAAATATTCTATTATTTCAGAGTCGGCAAATTACATTACTTAATTTTATTAAGACATACTTTTATATAAATGAATTATTTTTCAAACATTCGAGTATTAAAACTTATTAAAATAATTACATCACTTCATTTTATTCCTAGAATGAGATAATATTTATATAAAGTTTTCTTTTCATTTTTTTCAACTTTTAATAATTTAAAACAGGAAAAACCAATCGACTTAGTAAGCTAAGTTATAAAATAGCTCACAAGCACAACACTATATAAGAATCAGTAAAATTAAACTATCTTAAAATCTCAAAAAATTACAATAGATTATAAATGACTATACTGATGTATACATATTTAACAAAATGATCTAAATAACTGTTTATTTAGATAATGACACGATAAATCTATATAGAATTGACTAATTACTTAAAACACATTTGATGTTATGTTTTTGCTGGCTTCATTCTTATATTAAGTGAAACTATAAAAATACGCGTATCGACAATGTAAAGAAAAATAAAATTTCTAGACATTGCGATTTATATTTAGTCATGTTATGTGTAACATCCTTCAACTATATAAGAAGTAAGAAAAATCTACGCGAGTGACTATAGTAAAGCAGTCGCAGGTATTCTAGGCTACTGAGATCTTCTGTTTTTTATTTGTTTTTATTTTTTAAATTTAATATTTCAATTTAGATTATGATAAATTGTGAAATTTTGTGACGAATATATTACTCTTATAAATATTTTCGGTAAGTTTAAGTTATTTTTATCGACCAACGAAATCACTTTGATCGTTTATCAAAAAGTGATAAACAAAAGCTGCCTTTTTTCTATCAAACGTTGCTTGGGTTGTTTTACTTCTTTGATTTCGATCATCTCTGCTTCTTGGTGGATCACGCAAGAAAAAAGAACCAAAAAGCGATGCTGAAAAATTAATAAAACTTTAAATATTTAAATACATTACAATTAAAAACTAGGTATTTTAATTTTTTTTAATTATTTTTTTGTATTTAAAACCTTTGAATAGTTGAAAGAATAAAGTAGCGAAATTTAATACTATTTAAAATTGAAAAATTAAATATATAAAAAATTGATTTTTAATTTATTTTTTATATAATTCATTTACATTTGTATACTAGATTATTTAAAATGACTGGTAAGTAATAAATAATAAAAAATGATAAAAAATCAAATTGTATTCAAATTATAAATATAAATAAAAAAATAAAATATAAGTTAAAGCGAAGATGTTGAATACTTAATAATTATATTTAAAATATTAGTAACTAATTTTAGATTTTAGTATTTCTAAAGTTTATATTTTTTTACTCGGAAACTAAATATAATACTAAAATACAAATATATAAATATTTTATAATGAGTAAATTTACTGTTCTAAAAAATTAACCATAATTTTCTTGAAAAATATTTATTAAATTATGTATTTTAATAATGTATAAAATAATATAATTATTTATGCACTATTTTTAAACAGAAAATAGAATAGATGTACCATTAAAATTAAAACAAATATACGTTTTAAGTACATTACAAATAGAATGTCTTTTTTACAAACAGATTCACTGTATCAATTTATTACAATATGATAAAGAAGTGAATTAAATTTTTAAAGTTTACCAAGCGTTTTAGCATCCAATCCATTATCTTGTGTATGATTTAGAAGTTCTTGTAGAAAAGCACATATATACAAAAATACTGTTCTTCTAATTTCAGGAAGCTGCATAACAATCTAAAAATTAATAGATACAATAGAAAATATTAACATTCGAAACAATATTAATTAACTCTTAAATTTTTTAAATAAAAAATTTGCTGTATTTACTTTGTATTTTATTTTTTACATGGTTCGATTAAATATAGATTTAATAAATAATTTATACAAAAAATTAATTATTATATACAAATAATAAGTTTTACCTGTTTGCATTGCAAATAATTTGTAGCAGCTGATAAACAAACATTATGAAGATTATAAGGAACAAGAGGTTCAGCTGTGGAATCTAGAAATAAAAGTAAAGCTTCAGCAACAGAATGTACACTACCAGCTACAATTTTCGATAGTTAAGAAAAATAATTTTGTTTTATATCTTAAAGAGAAAAATAATTTATAAAGTAATATTTTAAAGGATACGCATTGGATCTTGACTTCCAATATCTAACCAATCTCTAATAGCTAATATTTCATTGTGTAAACCTTGCGTTTCAAAAAGTCCTGGAGTTTTAATACCATGTCGATATAATCTATCTACTAATAACCATATTTCTTTTGGTACCGAATATGGATCTTGTGAAACATTTTTATTGTTTTCCTACAAATGAAAATAAAATATATTTTATGATTAAAACATTGTAATATATTATAAAATTATATTAATAATTTTACCAATTCCATTATTCTACCAAAAGGTACCTCTCTAATTGGAACTGGAATGTGAATTAAAGCTTCTATCGAACAACCAAAGCAACTACGTTCATAAGTACCTATAATTATAGTGTAATTGATGAATGAAATATACATTGCCAAATAATATTAAAAATTATATTATACATCTACCTGTTACGGTTATAAATATATCTTTTCCATTTATCAAATGTAATACTAATATGTCATAAAAGTTTATTCTTCTCCTGAATTTAATTTCCATGCTGACCGTTTGTCCACACAAACTTCAAGCTTTATGTCACATTTTTGACCTTTAAAGATCAAAATATAGACTTTTTAAAGCGTATATAATTTGTATAAATATTTATATAAAAAACTCATATTTTAACTAAGTTATTAAACTTATATCTAATCATCAAAAAAGTAACTATAGTATATTTAGTAAGGATAAAATGTTATTTTATAAGAGATATCAATTATAATTAATTAGTTGTAAGGAATAGTTTATACCAAACATCAGTATCATTAAGTTTGTGGGAAAAATACACATAAACTGTATTGCATTTTTATTTTTTTTAATTTTTCCTATAAGACTTAAAATAATAGATTTTTGAGAATAAAATACTTATTGAAAATATATATTTATGAATCAAAATGATGTTTTTACAAAAGTTTAAAATTTTATAATGAAAGCTAGTTAAATGTTTTGTAAACTTTTGCAAACAAATTTTGCTTAAAAATCAAATTTAATTATTACTTAATTGGAAAATTTCTTTTATTCAACGACATTTTCGTCGCTAAAAACGATACTATTTTTCAATATTCTAGTGGTTTGGTAATAATTTATAAATAATCGAAATATAAATACTTATAATTTTAATGACAAACTAAAAAAAACCAATTTTTATATAAATAAGTAATTTTTATACATTTAATATATATTTATAATATATTTCAATATATATTTATAAGCACGTGTTATTAAAAATATTCCAATTATCATACAATTTATACTATTATTTTTATGTA